>VYXF01010905.1:37816-73598 GCA_013397295.1 Polioptila caerulea
CTCGCCCCGTCCCGCCCGGGCACCCAGAGACGGGGCAAGGCGCTGTCCCGTCCCCCCGGCGGAACGGGGGAAAGAACTCCATGGGAGGGAGCGCAGAAGAGGTGGAAGACCGTGCCCCGTGCGCCCTTAAAAACAGGAGGTGTAAGAAAAGGCGTAAATTAAACCCACAGGCGTTTATTGTTTGAAAATCCCTGCAGTAAGGAGGAAGGAGAAGGGGAGCCGCAAGAACTGGAAGGCAAAGAAAACTCTGTCCCCGGAGAGCTAATCGCAGCTTGGTGTGAAAATATGTCTTCATCCCTCGGTGCCAAGAGACGAAACATGGCTTTGTAGGGCTGGTAATTGTTGTTCAGCACAGAATTCAGTGGGTGAAATGGAAACAAAACTTGAGCGTGTCTAGGTAAAAAAAAAAAAACAACCAAAAAACAAAACACAATAATTGTCCCTGCAGATGGGATTCAGCAGAGAAACTGGGGAAAATATTAAAGGCATTAATCCTGATATAAAATGTAAATGTGACACGTGTACAAGATCTTTCCATGAGAGAGAGGATAGTCCGTGTCTTACTGTGCATTTTGAAGCTGCGGTTTTGACAAAAAAATTCCTGCTCGGAATTTAGATTCCGAGACAAACCTTGAACTACTTTATTTATGCCACTTGAATACCACCTGACAAATGCGTTATTCAACAGTTTAATTGATTAGAGTACAAATTAGCACAACGAAAAGGCTGGGTAAACAAAATGAGGGAAATGCAGAATCTTCTTCCTAGGCTATGTTATTCTATTTTTCTACTAACTGGGCTTGAAACCACAAAAACATAGACAGCCCATGTAAATTCTCTCTGTTTAACAACAGGTTTTCTTTGGTTATCTTCTTATCTCTTTATTTCCTTTGCTTATCTTTTGGCTTATCTTCTGAATGTATTTCATCCAAAGAAATCTTCTGAGTTTTTTTGATTAAGGACATAGGACTGTTTTTGTTTCAGCACAAAGTTTAGATATGTTTCTGAAGTATATTAACTGGCTTTTAATATAATCTGGATTTTTGGGGAGGGTTTTTTGAGGGGGGTTGTTTTGGCTTGGGTTTTATGTTTTGGATTTTTATTTCGTTTTGTTGGTTGTGTTTTTTTTAAATGGTGACATTTATTTCCATCAAAACAGTTCATGAAAGCTTAGACTCTGTATTGCCTAGACACAAAGCTATTGGAGAGCTGCACTTTCTCTTGGAAAGATCTGATGTAACTGATATGGACTCTATATTTGTCTGCTGGTTGATCAAACCACAGTCAGATGAGAAATCCTTATGGCATGAATATGGATTAATTAGAGCCTGTACAAAGCAGAATCCAAGTTGGAACACAATCAATAACTTGCAGTGACATAATTCTCTATAAGTTCTGGGAATTGTATGTGGGTGGGCCCACGTTACCTACAGCAAAAGCAAGCAAAAGGCCACTGTGAGAGTAGCCCAAATAGAAAATCAAAGACTGACATTAATTAAAACAATATTTTTGTCAGAAATACTTTACAACAAGTTGTAAATATTTCCTCAGAATATCTCAAAGCCTGTGACAAAATGTAAGTTCATTTACTTCTCCAAGATTAGCTGGCAGTGTGCAAAGCTTCCTCTACCCACTATTAAAATGCCACCACTCCTAGACTGAACTGCATCATCAATTTTGTGCTGCCGGTGCTCGTGGAAGTTCTCGGGCGCCTCAGGCAGAAGTTATGACTGCCTCCCAAGGATATTAAGGATGCCATCGTGTAACAAGTTGTGACATTCCCAAACTTTTCTAAACAAGTGATTTGGTGGCAGCGTTACTCTGCTCCCCGAGCAGTGCGTGACAGCCACGCTGAGCTGCAGGCTTCACTCTGCTGAGGAGACGGGAGGCTGTGCTGGAGGGCTTCAACCAGGAAAGGCAGGCATCCATGGAAAGATGTGCTGGCACCTAAGCAAGGAAATGCAGCCCAGGGCTGATTTTTTTTTTTTTAAATGAAAATAAGGTTACCATTTATAAAAAGCGGTGATATTTGTGTGTGCTAAGAATACGCAGATTTCCTCAGGTCTGATCTTTTAAAATGTTCATTTTACTTCTCAGCATGAAAACATCTTACANTTTTTTTTTTTTTTTTTAAATGAAAATAAGGTTACCGTTTATAAAAAGCGGTGATATTTGTGTGTGCTAAGAATACGCAGATTTCCTCAGGTCTGATCTTTTAAAATGTTCATTTTACTTCTCAGCATGAAAACATCTTACAGAACTGCTCTGTGTGTGTGTGTATATACATATATATAAAATCTCATTTTCTGCAGTTGAGACATAAAATAGTTTAAAACAAACCCAACCTGAATTCAAAGTGGTGTTTCAGACCATGGAACTGCCCGGGCACACCAGTCTAGCACCAGTATGTTGGCACACAGGGCTGGGAACACATCTTCCCCCAGACTTGTCTCTGGAGAAGTGCTGCAGGATGCACTGTAAAGCTGAAGACCAATAGTGCTGCTGTGTCAAGGGCAGGCACAAAGGAAGCTGAGATAGCTGAATCTCCTGGATGTCTGCTGAAAGAGTGGGTGGTGCTGGCCCAGGTGGCAACAAGGACATCCTGCAGTTAGCTGGGCCTTCCTCACACTTATTGCCCTTAAAACCAAGAGTCTGGCCTCTGACTTCCTCCAGTCTTGCAAAGAATGGAGTGTGGCTGTCTTGTAGTTGTCTGTTCCTTGATAAGCAGGTGTGGACAGCGAGCCTGTGTGTCAAATAGCCTTGTCTCAGTGCTGACCAGGCTTGAGCTGGACTTTCTGGTTGATAGCAGTAACCTCCTTGCCAAGGCTCTGTGGTGAGTTACACCGCATGTGGATGTTGCTGTGGGAAGCAGATGCTGGAGCTTTGAGCAGTATCCAGAGAATTTCATATCCATCAGGCCTGAGGGACTCCAGCGTGTGGCTCTTGGCCACCAAACACCTACTCAGAGGAGAATAATATCCTAGCTGAGAGCAGGAAAAGGGGTTTGTTTTGGTCACTAGCTGATGTTCAAGGAGCTGTCAGAGGAGATTTTTATGATGGGAGTTTCCCTTTGTTTTCCATAGAGTCTAAATAAGCTGTATCTCAAACATTTTGCAATTTTGGACATTTTGAGTTGTACACTGAACAATGAAGGAAGTGTCAGGCCAAAGAGAACTTAAGATCAGATAGTTGCATTAGTTTACTTTGCAGCTGTAGAATGACCTTTTCTTCTTCCCCTGCTTGCCCTAGTATTTCTTGTGAGTTCTTGTGGAGAACAAGTTGTTCAGTGGAGAACTGGAGAACCTGCAAAAGGAAGGGATGGTGCTTCTCTGTTACAATGCTCTGAGGACTGGGCACACCACAGGCTGCCTCTGACTTTGGAAAGGGAGGAAAAGACTCCTGCAAACTGAATGGATACCAATGACATATCTACAGCAACCAGGGGTTCATCTATTTTAAATACACCCCACTCCTGAGCTTGGATTCTTTCCAAAGCAGCCTTGAGTATCTTTCAAGTATCGTAACAAGTATGTTAAGAGATACAAAAATAGATGCAAACACAAATCATTGGACGTGTTATTAACAAAGACAGTAAGGAGCCAGGCAGAGCTGCTGCTCACTAACAATCCCTGAGGGACAGGAGGAGCCCTGCAGTCTGCACTCCAGAACTCCAGAGTAAATCCAGCATGGCTCCACACGCTGTGACTGAAAGCAGAGTTTGACTCAAGGAGTACAGCACTCTCTCAGCAGAACAGATCAATTAATTTCCTTCATGTGCAGGAGATTAGAGTTATGTCTGCCTCTAGAAAATCCATTGTACCAGCTGAAATGGAGGCTGGCACAGCCCTGTGTCCTCACAGAGGTAAATGTACCTCTGTGCAGAGAAATGAGTTTCTAAGTGCCACTTGTGGCCCTTGTCAGAGTGGAGTCTTGCCACTGTCATGACACTGAGACCTCATAAATTGCTTCCATCTGACAAATGTCAGACAGTCACATGAGGCTGGCTTTGTGACTCAGTAAGCTTTTCCTGGTGCAAATGAGAGCTACATTTATTGCTGACATAGTCCATGGCTATATCCTGCACACACAAGTGTTCCCACCAGTTAAAAAAAAAAAAAAAAAGTGTTATTTGTGTCCAGTCTGGTGGAAATCCTGCATTGATTCCAGTGGAAGCAATAGTAGCTTCCTATTTATTAAGTATTATTCTGTTCCATGAGCATCAAAACAACAGGAAATCTTAGTTTCCATAAATTTCTATCAGCTTAAGACTTTCAATATTGGCACTTACAGCTGTGTCCTGCTATGTCTCAAAAACATGTGATGGTACCAAGATCACCAAGAAATGCTTAGGGCTCCAGGACAAATCTGTTCCCCTGGCTCCTGCCTTCCTTTCCAGGCTTCAGTTAAAGCATCCCTTTATCTTTACAGCCTGTGCAGAATGGATTGCAGTAATTTCTGGGAAACACAAGGATCTTGTCACAAGAGTCTTCATGTTTTAATGCATGTAGCTGGTTTTCTTTCTCAGCTCAGTGTTCATGGAGTTGTTCTTCCTCCAAACAGCTTTGGACTGTTACATGTTGCCCCATGTGTCTGCACCGGGCTCTGTAAACTCCCTTAAATTCACCCAGTGTGAGCTGGGTTGCTCAGGAAGAGAAAATCCACAATAAGAAAATTCTGGAAAAACTAGGAAAATAAGTCAGGAAAATCTGTACTTATCATAACAATGACAAGGTAGGTGAGGAAAGAGGAAAAGCACTAGAGAAACATTCTGGACATGCCCAAAGCAATTCTGCAAGTGCAAATATTCCCTTGCCCCATTCTGAGTCATTCATGCTTTCCCTGAAAGTAGAGCAGATACCCCTAGTCCCAAGGTTTTTCTTCCAGAATTCAGAATTTTCCAAGAAATGTGAGATATGAATGAAAATCTGGAGCTCAATCTATTGATTGTTGCATCACAGCTTTGGATTTGGGTCTGTCTGCAGTTCAGTGTGGGCTGCTGCTTTAAACTAGTGTGACTGAAGCTTAATGTCAGTCTTCATTTGTCCAAATGATTTGGCAACACCTCTGGAATGATCTCTAGAGATTCAGAGATTTATTCTGGAATTTACCTGTCACTGTTATGGGTTAACAAAGACGTTGACCTTTACTGAAACCATCAATAGTGTCAGGCAGCTGCATCATGTAAGATAAAGAAAGCAACCTGACTAGAATCAATTTCTACCCTGCTTATCTGCTGACACCAACTGCTTGTCCAATAGAAGCCCTTTGCTCTGAATTGTAACCCATTGATAATTCTCTGCCACTGAAATAATGTTCTTTGTCTTAATCCTTCTTTTGTTCTTCCCTGTCATTAAGTCTTTTGGGTGGGAATGGGCAGAAATGACAGAACTTAGAGGCAGAGCTTAATTTATCTTCAAGCGCTTACAAAAATCTATAAGAAAGAAAAGGAGGTCCTTGCTCTATTAATTCTATGCTACCTCCATTTTTGTCCCTTCATTTCTCATTGAAACAAACATACTTATGGAGCACATCAGGAAGGCTATAAACACATCAGGAGCTCTGTAAACACCAGCTGCCAGTGTCATGGGGGTGGGGTGATCTTGTGGCACTGGCCATTTGTTTCGCTGCAGATTATTTTTTAAGAGTCTTGAATGTCTCCATCCCCATTTGAGCTTATGAAGACTCTCTTATACAATTGAAAAGTTCCCTTTTCTGCTTTTTTTTTTTTAATGTAACCTCATCACCCCCCTTTACAGCACCTTTCTCTTGGAAACTTTCTACCTTGCAACATAGCTTAACACTTTGTTACTGATTTAGCATTCTGTGCACCTCCATCGTGTTCTTTGATTTGAACAATCCTCCCCAACATGAACCAATTATTGATCACAGGCATTGTGTGATGCTCCTGAGCATTCACTTTTTGTAAGTGTGGGCAGTAGAAAGTTTCTAGGTGCTAGCTCTTGTGACATTTAGTACTTTGGATTATTCTGTCCTCTCATACCATGGTTCAGTAGATCAGTTACCATGCTTGGAAATGCCCAAGGCTTTTTGGCTTAAAATGTTTGTGTTTTCCACATTTATTCCTACACCTCACAAAATACTGTCTCCTTTTTTTCCCCCTTCTTTTCTACTGAGAGGAATCTCCTTGCTAAACACGGTGTCTCCACATTCAGGTCCATTTTACTCTTTCAGCCTTGTCTTGTAGCTTCTGGTACCAGCTTTATTCCAACACAGCCAGATTGCTGAAGGCTCAGATGAGACCCTGTTCCTTCAAGAACTTTTAGCCTCACCCAAAAAATCCAATTTCCTTACACAGCTCTGTAAGTCCTGTGTTGCAGCTGGTGGAGAGGCAGATTCGTCAGTCTTCCAGGAATGATCAAGTCTGCTCGAGTTGAGCATTTGTTTCTATGGTTAAGTTTAGGAGGAACCTGTAGGGAAAATTAGGTATCTTCATCCATTTTGGCATCCTTTCTGCTTTTCCCTCTTTGGAAGACAAGCATCTAATGACTGAGTACACTTTGTGCAAAGTAGAACCCAGCATCTGTGTGTTTGGTTTCCTGAGTGAGTACATTATGCCAGAGACTATAATTTAAAAGCTGAATGCTGTTACCATCATGCTCTGGTCATGGCTACTCTGAAGGACATAGGAAGGATTAAAAAGCCAGAAGTAAATCACAGCAGAACTGCAGGTGACAGAGAAATACCTCTATTCATAGAGGAGCACTAATGAGCAGCAGGAGGCAACTGAAGTTATGTGACAGAGAAATAATTTGTCTGTGTAATGAAGCACCTTTAAATCTAGGCGCCTGGAAAATTAAACAATCCTGAAAGGTAAGTGGGAATGGATTACTGAGTGGATTCAGTGGCTTTAGGATGTCTGAGTTACAACTTAAGGCAGTGTTTGGACAGATGAGATTCCCTTCATTTTATACTTGGATTGGCCCCCTTAAGGTCATTCTTGGCCATGTTTCTAGGAGGAGATGAGATGGGCACTTTCTGCAAACAGTCTGCTTCTCTCAGATTAAGTCTGAGGGAGGCAAATAATGTTCTGTGGCTTGAGAACCACAGCAGTCTATCAGGTAAACTACTGCAAAGCTGTCACGCTCTGCCTTAAATGAAATTGCTCCTTAGATCAAATTTTTTGCCTCTTACATAGTACTTTTTTCTTCTCAAGAAAAGCTAGTTCAGACAGGATTAAATGTTATGTATTGTAAGACAGCCCTTTCAGAAAGCTGAGAAATAGAAAAGCATATGCTGCTCCCCTTTCTTGGGATTTGCTTGGATCGCGGTGATGAGAGAGGCTGGTTTACCTGCACACATAAATTTTGGTCCAGGGAAAAGGTACCCATTTATTTGACAGCTGTGAGGAATCAAATTTGCCAACACAGGAGCAGTGGAAAAGAGTTCTTTTCCTTGTTCTGTTCTACCTCTTATCTGGAGGGACCAATAATAAAAATTAGTTCAAGGTCCAGAAGAGTGAGTTATTCAGTCTTTGTTTCTCTGCTGCAGTTGCCCATAACTTTGTGGTCTCAGTTGGGTGGAAATCAGCAGCTCTTGTGACACAGGTCCCATCAGATGAGGTGTAAGCCACAGGCACTGCTGGACAGGTCGGGGCTTTCCAGAGGGGTGGGGAGTGTTATGCATGGAATAGAAGGTGTTTTGTGCTCTCTTAAGCCCGGCTGCCTGGGCTCTGGTCCATGCTGAAGGTTTTGTCCAGCCCTTTGTGGGACAGCAGTAGGTCTCTGGTCTGTTCCAAGGTGTAGATATCCTCAGCAGGAGTTTAACAGTTTCAAGCAGACTTGCTGAGAACAGATAAAGGGTTTTGTCTGAGGAATGCTTTCTTGATGAATTGTGTTACAATTTCAGGGGGTTTTATGACATAACCAGCTGGACTTCAGCTTTCCTTCAGCATTCCAGTGGGGATGGAACTCGGTGAGAGGGCATCCTGTGATCCAAAGGGGAGGCCTCTTGTTTTGTTCAAGAGGGAGAAGTTTTAGATATGCACTGAAAAGTATTCATTGCTACATGAACTTTCTCTGCTGCCAATTCTTTCTCTCCCTTATGGGCAAGTAGAGGACTTAATTTTCTGAGACTGTACTCGCTCATTCTGCAAATGCTGCACTGACATACAACAGATTGTAGCAATGTTCTGTAGCTATTAGGAATTAAAATGGGAGAAAAATGGTATTTTTAAGCTTGTTCAGCAAAAGAAGAAATTGCAAATCTTCACTCGAAGCTTAATGCACCCAACTAATGTTGGCAAGAGTTGAGAATGTAACAGTGAAGGTTGTCATAATCAGGAAGGCAATAATGACAGAAGCTGCTGCTAGGCAATGGGAGCTGACATTAGCAGCCTGCATGGGGACTGAAAATCCTCTTGTGAGTGGACTCAAGCAAGCTAACGTGGGAAGGAAGGCTGGTTCATTTGTTTGAGCAATTCATCCAGCTGCAAAAGCCTTCTTGTGCTATCGGTGTGCTATCAGTCTAAACCACTGCCTGCTAAACTATATTTATTTCTTCCTGAGATCTATCTACTTCTTTTTTATTTCTCCTGCCAGAGCTGGAAGATTACTTTAAATTGCTTTTTTGGCATAGAAGAACACCTGCTTAAATTCCTTTTCATCTAGAATGGGATTAATGTTGCATTTGCTGATCTTGGGAGTTATTCTCGCCCACAGGAAGCCTATACCTGGTACATTGATTTAAAGAGATGCAATGGGGACTGGGCAGGAAGTACAGCTAAAACCCTGAAAGGGTGTTTATGGTGGAAATTATTCCATTGCTGGATTTCTTAGGCGAAAATGGGTAGGAGCTAGGTACATTCTGGATAGAGCACTATGGTGAGCTCAGGGGAAGACTACCGTGACTGCTTTTAGTTTTCAAAGGCTAAGGGAGAGAGGACAGCCTGCAGTTCTCTACCCTTGAATGAAACTGCCTAATTCAATCTGAGCCATTTTATTTCAGGGGGATTGCAGTTTCCCGTGGTGCTTTCCATCCCAAAGTGATTTTCTGTGCTAGAGGAGGTCTAGGGCTCTTTCCTGTGCAAATCTGCTCTGGGCTCTGCCACGAGTAGCTGGCAAAAATTTCACTGCAGCCTCTGGTTGTTCTGGGGTCTGTTAGGAATGCTGGCTGAGGCAGCTGGAATACTTCTTTATTGATATGGCTGTAGGGAACTGTCCAGCCATGTCTCCAGAGAGATTCAGTTGCATGATCTCACCCTGAGCATCCTGGGGCCTTCTCTGTGAGCCCAGTGCACATTCCTCTCGTGAAACCCTTGCTCTGGTTGCTTGGGAAACTTTGCCCCAGTGTGCTTCTGTGCCGAGCAGACTTCTCTGCTAGATTTCACTGCATTTCAAAGAGCATTTCAAATGGCCAATTAAACTGGAAAATCCATGCCCAGCAAATTCAAGTATGATTCTCCATTTAGTCATTATCGCTAATGAAGTCATGACTTCCTGAGTCGTTCCTGTGTGTCCTTAATTAACACCTCTGTTCTGTGTCCACCCCTCTCACTGTGGAAGTGGAGCTGTGGGGTTTTGCTTGGTTTTTTTGGATCCCTCATAGACCTCAATATGCACCTGCACCTCCCCAGCCCACCAAGTCCTGTTCGCTTCTGGTTTCTCTGGTTGTTTTTTAACACTCTCGACCCAGAGAGGGTGTCCACATCCCTCTTACTCAGCAGCAACACAAAGTGCTGTGGGCAGCAGCTTTCCCCAAAGGTGTTTGCTGCCTTTAGAGATGGCAAAGGGCTGCAACTCTGTGAAGTTTTTCCCTGTAAGAAGCTGCATCCTCAGGAGTTTTGCCTTCCTGTGGCACATTCAGCACGGCTTGGGCAGGGCTTATTTCACTCAGTTGTCCATGTGAAAGTGGCAGGGGTGAAGCATGATGGACATCACTCCTTTGATTCATGTGTTGTTGTGTTTATTTTCTTTTTGGTTTGGTTTTTTTTTCCTTTTTTTTCCCTCCCTTTGTTTTAAGTTAATTGCTTGATTTTTCTGAGACAGATCTTATCTGGCCCTGATGTTTTGTCAGCCTTGTGACATTCTAAAAAATTTTATAACTATTTCTGGCACTATCTCAATTTCTGACTATTTCTGCTTTCTCCCTGAAAATGTATGGCTGTTCTTGGCATCTTCTCCACATTCCCCATTCCTTACATACATTGCACAGAAAACTTGTTTTATCCATGTCTGCTTCTCTGTATATCATTTACCTTTCTACTCTGCAGAAGAACTGTCCCCTCAAACATGTTCTCAGCTATCTGTAATTCTTCTTTGTCAGAGGGAGCAGTAATTCTGTCAGCCTCCACTTGCTGCTTTGCCCATCAGCTTCCTGTACATTTGTGATTTTTGTCTTTCTTCAGAGGTTTCTGTTCACCTCAGGGAGTCTGCATGGCATTTTGATCCCAAGCTACCTTCCAGCACACAGAAAAGGAATATTTGTTATTGTAAACTTTGAGGTGTTCTTTTAATTTCCAGAACAGGTTTCTATAATACTAGAAATCCTTAAAATCACTTTCAAATTAACTCAGTGTGGAAAACATGCCTCCATGGGAAGATCAACAGAAGATTTGATCACTTTTCATGAATATCTCTATGAAGAGAAGTGATCTGAGAGTGGGCAAAGCTTTTCAGCCCTGTTGACAAAAGCACAAGCAGATGGCTAGTTTGCCATCTAGTTGTGCCTTTTTTAGGGTGATCTGTTAGGTGTCTGTCTGTCTGTCTTGCTTATGAATGGAAAGTTAAACTTGTTTTAATGGAATAGAAGCCCCAGTTCCTACAGAGTGGTCCCAGGTGTCTTTGCTCCCTTTATTAATTAACAGCATTCCCATGGGTACTTCTGAAGTTATTTGCAGCTGAACCCCAAGCTCTACTCTCTCAGTAAAATTAATCTGGAGCTCTTTGGCTGGTTCATAACCCTGAATTTTTTATTTTTTAAAATTTTTTTTAAGATAGTCTTCTCTCTGCCTCCATCATCTACTGTCCTTATGCCTGCTGTTCAGGGAAGCTTTCCAACTTAAGCCATTTCTGTGCACGAAGGTATCATGACATCACTGATATATTTCCATGGTTTTGGTGTGATGGTTGAACTCTCTCCATGCATACTCATCAGTGTCTTCAATTCAATGGAGAATCCAGAATCCAGCAAGTTGCAGGTGGTGTGCCTGGAAGGCACGAGCAGCAAACAGGCCTTGGAATTGTGAACTATTACAGAAAAGTCTGTCACTACTGTCAGGGACTGAAGTGAGTTGATAGCTCTGTCAGCCCAGCAACATGACAATACTTCAGGAGGGGTTTAAAATCTTACCCCATATTTTTGCCTTGTCAATAAGATTTGTTATTATTTAGTGTTTGCTAGCCTTTCTGCAAGCCTGAGGGAGACTCCTGCCAGAAGTATTGTCAGAGTAAACTCCCCTGCTTTCCAGGGGGGAGGGGGAAAATCCATCTGAACACTGAAATAAAATCATAATTAGCAACATTTGGAAGGACTTTATGCAGTAGAGCAGTCCAATCCTGTGCTGTGCCAGTTGCTGTGACCTCTAATGGCCCACTTTTATCTTGACTTTCCAAGGATATTTTTGTGAACCTATCTTGACCCACAGGTGCCTTTTAGATCTGGGCAAGATCTCCGACCTCCTTTGGCCTTGGTGGTTTCCCACAAGAGTAGTTTGCATCTGTATCTGTTCATCTCATTCCCCAATGACATGCTCTCCACTGTAGTATCATATTTTGGGACTTTCTCAGTAGTGCTGATCAGTGGGAGAAAGCATCCCATAAACCCCACATGGATGTGTTGGATCCCAAGGTTGCATCCAAGGTATCTCGGTAGAGCTGGAGAGTAGCAATAGGAGGAATATTGGGATTTGTAGAGGAATTTGAGTGGGTAGGATCTCTCTCTCACTCAGTCTCTTAGCAACAGCAGGCCCAACGGGTTTGGCACTGCTTGCTGGGGGTGTGCAGTCCCCCAGAGAAGAAGAGCAGAACTTCAGCACAGAGGAGATGGGGAATTGAGGGGAGGAAGTAAGAGCGTGAACCATGTCACCCTGGGGAGCAGCAGATGAAAGGCAGCACACCTGGTACCCAGCCATCAGTGAGCAGGTTATTCTTGCAGCAGCAACGGAATGGCAGTGAGGGAAAGGTGTCCTAGGCTCTCACAAAGCCTGGGGTGTGCAGCCTTGGGTTTCATTTATACCCCTTCCTGTTAATGCTCCCCACGGGGCTTTCTGACATGGGTAGGTGTCATTAATGAATGTCTGAGCTAATTAATGATTTAATGGCACTAATGAATGTGGGCAGCTCACCTGCTGCCTTTGCCTGCCCCCAGAACATGCCTGGCTTACCTGTGCCTTGCCTGCAGCACAGCAGTGGCCCCAGGACCTCCTCCTCAGCCCACCCTGCTGCTACACCACAGAGCAGTGGGGGATTGCAAGAGCAGAGGCTTTGGTGCATCTGCCACACAGGTGCCTGAGGCCCAGGTTTTTCCTTTGCATTATAAACTCCTGCAGAGCTGGTTTCTGTCCCAATGTGTTTCTTGAGCCTGGGGAGATCAGTGTGCAACACTGTGCCTAAAAGCTGTGTTTTGCAGCTAAATCTGTGGTCCTCTGTGCTGACTGTGTTTACTGTAGTGATGATTGTGGTGATGCCAATATGCATATTAGCACACGAGACTGAATCACACATAAGTCATTTCCCACATTATTGCTCTTCTGAAATACGGGGTATGTTTGCTATTTAGCAGGTAGGCTGTGTTTTTTCCTTAATGTAAATAGTGGGCTTTTTGTATATAAAATACCCGAAGTCATCATGGGAAGGGAGAGGTGAAGAAAGGAGGACGGGACATGAATACCAATGTTCTGCTTAACCTTCTTCTTCCTTCTGAAAAAAGATCAGTGCATTTTTTTCTTGGGAATGGTGCCATTTGCTTCTTTATACCTGGAGAGGCATTGTGTTAAATCTATTATGAAACATTATAGGTGGTGGTGGCAGCATAATGGCAGCTTCCAAAGACCCTCTTTACATAGCTGCCAGCTTGGCAGTATTATTTCTTTCTTATCTTTATATCTTTCCTTGCTTTTTTCTTTTTTTAAATACCACATTAACACATAAAACAGAAAAGGAAAAAGGATTCTCATTTTTGCTGTAAACCTTCTCTTTGTGGCTGCTAGTGGCATTGGGAATGATGACTTGCAAAGTATTCCATAAGGCAAAATCAGAACTGGGAGTCAGAGTTGTAGTCTCAGCTGTTTATCCTGGCACTGACTGTTACAGTTCAACCTCAGCTTCTCTGCAAACGCAGACCCTGAATTCTCTTCAAAACTGATCCAGATTCAGCTCTGAGCACTGTGACAAACCTCACACTGCAGATCTCCTGTTCAACATGTTGACATTTACTTGTGACTGCAGAAGGTGTATCTGCCTCCACTCTCCTTCCAAAATATCCCAAAAATGGAAGTTTTTAAGGTGACTGGTATTCTATCATAAGGGGAAATTCTTCATTGCATGGCAGGCTGAGACTCTTGCATGTCTGATCTCTCTTGCAGGAGACTTGTGCATCTACAGCACATCTGTAGCTACCACTGATTCTAGATGTAACTGAGGGTGCACTGAATTGTGAAAAGGCCTGATCCTTGGCATCTCTAATTTAGCCTGTCCTATGCTTGGCTTCAGGATGTGTTCCTGTATAAATTGATCTGTGTAATAGCTACTGGTGAGAAGTTTTTTACAGTTCTCCTTGTGCTGTCACTGCAATACCTGTTCCAATATTTGATGTAAATTGTCCTGTGTTACATTGCTGCCATGTCTGACTGTGCTGTGAATCAGCCAGTCAGAGAGAGCAAACACAGAGCTGGTGCCATTTGCCCATTAGGGTTAAAAGGAGAAATTATCAAAACTGGATGCACTGGATGAAAGGGGAGCAGGGGTGTTTGTGTATGAACCTTCAAAAGAAAAGTTCCTAATCTGTGATCAGTAGTGATCTGTGTGTGGTAAGAAGCTGATGTGTCAAGGGAGATAATGGAAAATTCTAGTAAAGTAACTAAAAATAAAATTGTATTTGCCAAAAACATCTGAAAGCATGTAGTCAACTGGCAGGCCTGCTAGGGCTCCATAAGCTTCTTTAATAAAATCAGTAACTACTTCCAAAATGCAGCCAGCTTGATTCCCATACTGAAAGGTGCTAGGTAGGATCCTGACAGCCTTTTGTCAGACTGGAGTTTCCTCCAGAGAGCAGGAAATTCTGTTTAAATGCTAATTTAAAATAATTCTGTAAGAAGCCTGAAAGAAAAAAAATAGATAAAAATCAGCTGGACTCTTTAAAAAGAGATTGATCTCCTATAGTATATATAAAGTCATGCTGCTTCAGACTACATTAGTGATATATTTGGCTCCATAGCCCTGGCATTTGTCTTTTAAGATTGAAAAATTGAGGACTTACTCTGAAAAACATTGAGTAGAAGGAGTATAGAAGCTCACTGTTACTTTTGAAGCGTGGCTGTGCCGTAACATTTGCTTTGAAATCCCTGAGTCTATATTGCAGTAGAGAATCTGACCCACAGACTCATCCTCTGCCTGGGAAATGTGTTTTGTCTCTCACATCAGCCAAGCAAGAGAAAATCTACAAAGAGTGCTGAGCTGACAGTTCTGCTGGTAGTGCCAGAGACAGGACAAAATCCAGCTCATTCCCCTGCGCTTGCTGCTGCATTAGTAAAGATAAGATTTACAAAAGCACGTAGAACAGATAAACTGAGTAAGAATCCCTTCTGTAAACTCAGAATTCTGACTTGCTTTTTAAGGTGTTTCCAGCAAACTCTGTTTCCAGAGTTCAGAGGAGATGCTGTCAAAACATTCCGTGTTTGTTGTATTGCTCAGGCGGTGTGGAGAAGGTGAGGCTGGTGTTTTCCACAGCCTTGTCGTGAGCAAAGGGGAACTGCAGCATCACAACTCAGTCTCTCAGTGAGGCTGATCCAAGGGAGGGTGAAAACTGGCTTGCAGCTGGTGTTTGTATCAAGATGGAAATTATCCTCTATTTCATTTCACATCAGGTCGTGTTCTGAAATCTGTACTCAGCCAGAAGTACCTGGACAGTGTAAAGGAGGTTCACTGTAAGGAACACAAAGGTCTCTGCTGCAGGGCCTCTGTCTACTGATCCACTTCTGACTGAGCAATGCTGCATCGCTGTCAGGGCTTTGGTTTTCTCCCTTGGATGCTCTGAAACAATTGAAGATTTTTGCTCACTGTCACCCTAAGCTAGGTTTGAATTGGAACTCTGAATCATGACTATGTGCACCTAAAAGCTGAATCCGAGTGTGAACTCTCCACCCAGGAGCCTCTTCTAGGGCAGATTAATTATTCTAATGGCACCAAGTGAACTTCACAGGGTAACAGTTCAGGAGAGGATTTCTTCAACAGCACAGGTGCTGCAGTCCCTGTCCCTGGAGACCTTTAAGAAAATGGCTCAGGGTGATGGTCTGGTTGACCAGGTGATGTTTGGTCATAGGCTAGACTCGACCTTGGAGGTTTTTCCAGCCTAACTGATTCTGTGGAATGCTCTTCACCTTGTCCTCACAGAACTCAGGAGCCAGCAGGTGTCATTGTAACACGACCCCAAAATGTGAGCAATCCTTTGCACTCATTGTTTGCCCCAGTGCACGAGCTATGCTGGCTCTGCCACATTCCCCAGTCTTATTTACTACTCTAGTCCTACTCTTTTCTAAGTTCCACCTTTTCTAAATGCCCAAATGAAGCATTTGAATTTCCTTCTCTTTCAAATTCAGCAGCTCCACTTGACCCTTTAAAGTACAGATACTGAACCAGGGTTTAAACTAAATGCCATTTCTGAGCAAACACCCACAAAGTTATTAGGCATTTGCTCAACAGAGTACATCCAAGTTACATTAAAAGGACCAAGCTGAGACCCATCTGCTTTTTAAATATTAATTGGCTCAGTCTCCAAAACCAAAAATGCTATTTATTTTTTTTTTTAATTGGGGATTGTGATTGCCTTCTGAGAGATTTTTACCAGAGAAGATGAATTTATCTCTCTAGCAGTACTTGGCATGACCCACAGCTGTTTCTAATGTGACTGCCTGGCTAGTAGATTGTGTTTTTACAAGTATTCTAAAGTGCAGTTAGTAGTAATGCAGAGAGGATTATGCTTGCTTTTGCAGGATCAGGTCTGCTCTCTAATTTGAGCTCTGCTCAAAACTTTTTCTGGGTAAACTCAGGAAACAATGTGGCTTTCTGTGGGGAGGATCTTACACAAAGGGCAAATAAAACTTAAAAACTGATCAGTGTCTTTAAAGCAAAGAAGAAATTGAACAGCTTCAAAATGAAAACTGCCTAGTGGCATTTTCATATTATCAAGAATTGTTTTGGAAAAGCGTGGCAATAGTTTATTTTTAACATTGCCAACTGGGTCTTTATTTTTAAAATGGTCATTATTGGCTTGTATTTTGGAGTTGGAAAATCAAATGCCTTTCTAAAAGTATCTTTAGAAAAGTGTCCTCCAAGTCACAACCCTGTAAAAAGCTTTACATTTTGTTTTTCGTGAATGAACTCTACTGAACAGTCCTGAGTAAGATTTTTGAGGAGTATCTGTGTTTAGGTGAAAAGAGCAGAGCTGAATTCAATAATTTAGTATCTGCATCTTTGTTAAGGAAAACAAAACTGCAGTATTATAAACCAATACATTTTACTTGGACAATGAAATGTTATTCCCTTTGGAGTTAATGATGGGTTTGCTCTAACTGCACTAAATCCAGTATTCTTTTGAAGACGTGACAGGCATGTGCAAGAGCTTTTCAGAGGCAAAAGAAAAGTCCAGTAATTTGGACTAAACATTTTTTTTTAATAGCCTTCCATTTTGGACAAGTGGTAATCCAAATGTGGCCAACATAGGAAAGATGGGTCCATGTCACTGAAAAAAGTGTCCAGATTGTGAGACATCAAATTTAAGGAGACATTTCAATCAAAGGTCATGCAACCAGTTCTCCTTAAAGGATCTATGTACACAAACATATTTGTCATTTATCCCTCAGAGAAGGTGTTCTCTGAGCAATCCCAGCCCACAGCTCCAACAGCTCACTCAGTGAGCTCCAGCATGGATTTCTCACCATCTGACCTCAGGCCAAGGGACCAGCAGCTGTTGAATCATCCACAAGAAAAGTGATTTAGTGAAGCATTTTCAGCAGAAAGGGCAGAGCACTGGTGCGTTGCATGGAGCTGAGAGCCAGCCCCCAGGTTTTGACACCCAATCACTGCTGTGACTTTCAAAGCAAATTTCCCTCTCTGCTTGTTCCCAGTGTGAACACAAATGATCCATTGGTGCCACAGCCACCAGTGGGAGCTCAGTGCCCCCCAGCCTTTGTGTTCACTCCTAGGTGTCATTTCTGAAGCTGTAATTTATTGTTGTCCTGCCTATGAAATCAGTGAACCCAGAGATGAGAGGGAGGACATAATTTTACTGTTCCTTAAAGTGGACAGCCTGCTGTCTGCCATGTATTGTCCTGTGCTGTGACCCATCACATTCCCAAGCAGGTAATTCTTAGTCTGTTCTCAGCTTGGGCAGCAGTCCTTGTGAGGTACCTGTCATTCATTACTTCTTTCCTTTCAAGGCAATAATGAGGATGTAACTTGGGATGTTTTTCCTCAAAAAAAGGAACTGAAAAAATCCACAAAAATCTTGCAAAAATGTCTTAAAGATTGAAAGTACCAGTGTTCAAGTGGCAGCTTTTAGCTGTACAGGACTGTTCTAGGAAAAAAGAGTCTACCAATATTGTTCAACTGTTGCAGACATACTTCTCTGTGGTTTGATATCCTCCTGGAGTTCTCAGAGGAAGACAAACTATTCAAGTTCCCAATAAAATTGTACAATACAAAGAAAGCAGCTGACCAGGCTGTTCTCCAAACTTTTCACAGAGGTATGCAGGAATTGTTCTTCTGGTGACTCTTCATTGTAATACCAGTTTACCTTTCCTTGTGGTTTTAATCTCAAAAACTAGAAGATAATCAGAAAATTTAGATGCAGCAGCTGATGAAGGAGCAATAGCCTGTCTCTGAGTAATTTTGCTTTTATTGAGTATTATTTTCATTACAAAACAAGAAGCATGTACCAGGACTTTTAAAGGTGGAGATAATGGATATTAAACTGATGTTTTTGTCAGCAGTAAATTAAAAATTTTACTGCTTTTTGTAAGTACCAGTTTGTCATACTTTACACGGGAACATCAGAAAGGCCACATTTGCTCAGAGTAAAGGTCCATCTGGCTCAGCATCCTGTCCCTGGGTAGTGGCCAAGAAATGATGCCTAGGGGTGAATATGAGAACACAGAAAATCAATAGTGATTCTTCAGGATGTGTCTTCAGCCACGAGCTGCCAGTGACTCGTGAACTTCCAGTTTTTCTCAGCACGTTTTCCAAGACTAACAGAATCTGATTTTGTATCTGAGAGAGAGAAAAGGGTAGATCTTGTAGATCCTGAGATTTGTCTGTTGTTAATGATACCCATGGAGCGCTCAAAGAAGAGGAGCTGCTTGTGTTCCCCAGCCAGTCTGTGTGACTCAAGGACAGCAGTGGTTCTCATTCATTCTCCATCTTATCTCTTTCCTCAGTTCATGACTTATCTCTTCCTGGTCATATACGAGTTGCCACTCTGATAAGAAACAGGATACATTGCCAATTTTTTCTATTCTACCCTCATCAGCCCTTGGCTCTCCCCTGTTCCCTCATCAGGCAAAGATGAGCCATTTCCCCCCTGCACACAGCTCTAGGTTGGCTGTAATACATGATGAGGGAGGATAAAGGCAGCTCCCCTCACAGTATTTCCAGCAGGAACAGGAGCAGGCTCCCCAGGACCTCTGCACAGGCCTGCTGATCTCCCCAAGGCTGGAAGACTGAAGTTCTGGGAGCTTCAGCTGCCCATTAAATTAGTCCAGGGAAAAGTATCTGTGTTTGGGAATACACCTCCCAGCACAGAGTTTTTGTAAAGCTTTTCACTACATAAAGTCCGTGCTGAAGTCTGAGCCAGTTTGATCCAGGACACCACATCCAGCAAGATCAGTGGCAATCAAAACCTTGTAGGTGAGGAAAGCAAATGCTCAATCAAATATGAAGTAACTCATCTGGAAGGCATATCCTGTGGTGTAGTTTTAAATTAGCAGTCTTTTTTTTCAATTTGCTGAAGACAGCAGACTGGTGAAGCTCTGAATGCAGACCCCTGTATGATCTAAGATTTGCAGGTGCACTGTCTTTCTCAAGTGAAATTGAAACGTTTCAAAAGTTGACACAGCTTACAGGTGCAGCAAAGGAACATGTAACTGGAGTGAGAGAATGCATCCAGCAGAAAAATTCTCATTTGTGGTGTTAATAGGTCGTTAGAATGAGAATAATATATCAGAGAGCTTTCCCTGTTAGTGCCTTATCATGGGCATAATTAAAGGAGTGTTACACACATCAGTGGGAGCCTGGAACAATCTGCTGTGTGGCTGGAGCTTGATCCAAATTACTGTAATGCTCTTCCTTGTGTCAGCAGGACATGGTGGTTCAAATTCTTAAAAAAGTTTGAAACTGCATTTGCCCCCCAAGGTGGGACTTGGATGTGCATGTGCAAGAGCAATGTGTAGGAAGTGCTGGTGTTGAGTCTTGCTTCTCCACACGGGTGAGCACACCCTCAGTGGGCATGGATGCTGCTGATAGACATCTGCTGAGAACTGGGCTGAGATCCTCCAGCCTCTCCATATCAACGGCTGAGCAGATGGTGAGCCATCATCCTCGTTATTTTTTTGTTCCAGACTCATGGAGAGATGTGAGCTGGCAACTTCTTTTTCTCAGCTTGAGACCAACAGATCTTTAGAAGTCAAAACATTATTATTATCCCATTATTATCTAGGGAACTGTTAAGATTTGGGTGCCTCATTCTAAGTACATAGACAGGATAGAGGCTAGTAATAATTCCCAAACAGTTTAAGTCAGTATGGATCTAATTTTGGCATAAACCTGCAAGATATACCTAAATTTCCTTTGTTCTAATCCCAAGACCTTGTTTTGCTGAAAGGGGTCTTGTTTGGCTGTGATCACGTGGATGAAAAGTTACCATCCCTGCTCCCAGCTTCTTCTAGCAATAACTATTCCTGACACACTCCTGGTTTTTGTAGTGGCCTGCTGGAAGTGCCTTAGGTGTACTTGTTTTCTGTCATGTTGGAACAGACTATGTGTGTGCATCCCATTGCAGTGGGGATCTCTGGTTCGGGCTCTTAGACCCTTTAGTGTGATATCAAGCATTCATCTGGCGACACCATTCAAGTCAGATGGGTACAAAAGTAAACAAAAATATTTTGGTGAACAATTCATGGTGCCAAAGCTGAGCTGAGAAGCTAAAACCACAAGCATTGTCTCTGTTGGATGGTGAGGCAACAGAAGCTGCAACAAGCCGTTCTTACATAACGAAGCAATTATGTTTTCTCAGTCTCACAAGTTTTTGACAACACAGCTTTCCCAGGCTTTTCACTGATAACACTTTGAGGCTCTTCAGGGAAAGTATGATAAATAAGCAGTCACTATTCCAAGTGTGGTTTTGATCACCAATTTTCACTGAAGAAATATCTTGCATTTTACATCTACACTGATACGCTCTCACGCCTGAAAAAGGTCACGTAGCTGTCCCTGAGGGAAGTAACAAGTCAATAAGGGAAGATGCCTTATGGAATCCAAACCAAAACAGAAAAAATAACCATTTTACCTGTGGGAGGGGGAAGCAAGAAGCCTGGGTTAACTTTCATGGTTAGAAAGAGAACTAAGTAATGAAGCTGTCATAGAGTTTCTACAAGCCATTTTTTTATCCTAATCTTCCTGAAATATTAAATTACATGAACTGCAGTAGCAAGCTCCCCAAACAAAACTGTACCATACATACAAATTAAAAATAAATTATAGATGGTTCTGTACAGGAAAATATAATCAAAGCATTGAATGGACCAGGGAGAACATGTCTCTTAAGTCTTATAGAAACACTGAGAGAAGGCTACCATTTATTGTTCTAAAGCAATAAAAATGCATGTTTGTGGCTGAATTTTGCATGACTTTTGCAAAGCAGCAAAGACAACTCAGATCAGGCAACTAGGATTTAAGCTAATACTGTGGAAAAATAAAGATGATTCTTAAACCCAGATTCCAGGTGCAAAAGGGTATTACATGGGCGTTTTTGAGATCCAGACATGAAATTGCACACATTGTCTTTTGGCAGCTCAAGCACACCTCTGTGCTAAGAGCAGGGGCCCCAAGGACTCAGCCCATTTTTAGAATGCATCGCATCTTCCAACCCCGGGAATGCCAGGATCGTGTGCAGGGAGACCAAGCACTGGATGCATCAGCAGCCCTTTGGGTGTGCAAGTGTGAATTCCTTTCTGAAGGCACATTCTCCTGGTCTTAATTGCTCTCAGAGGAGGAGAAGGAGCTCAGAGTGTTCTGCAGTGCTCAGCTGCTTCCAGAACTCCCACTCCTTTGGGGCCCAATTCAGAGGTGTACCAAGCACCTGCAGCTCTTTATCACATTCTCTAGAAATTCCAGGAGGCTGCTGGATGGGTCAGCATTTGGTTCTCTTGTAATAGCCATTATTCCCAGGTGCCTGGGAAAAATAAAACCTTGTAGGTTTGGTATTGTTGCAGGCAGACAAAAGGACGAAATTACTGAATCTAAGTGAAATTGCTGTTGGGATTTTCTAAGATAAAGTAGTGCCTGCTACCTGTGAAAAATACCTATATCTTTAGTTTTGTTCTTTGTGGAGTAATAATTCTGAGCTCTTTAATGACCACAGATGGTAAGGACTCCCTCTGAATGTATTTTGAATGGTAGTAACTATAATAACTCTCAGCAAAGAACTTCAGCCACCTAGCTGAACTGCTGCTGCAGAAATTACTCAGGGGCAAGGCTGATGATTCAGAAGGTGAAATATTACTTCTCATGGCGAGTGGGTGTTCTTCTGAGGTTTCCATCCAAGGATCGACCTTGTTTGGTTTATGAGATCTGACAGGACCTCACAGCCCTCACTAGCAGACTGTAATACAAAGCACTGCACTAATTCAGAGGTGTCATGTCTGCCACCTGAGATAAAATACACAGGTACTGTTCACATTTCTTATTAAGCCCTCAGCCTTTTCTGTAGGAATAATTTAAATTGGTGAAGGGAGAATAAATTGAAGTTACATACGGAAAATGCTGCTGAAAATAGCCTAGGAAAAATAATGTTAGTAAATAGCAATGTGAAGTACTATGTGAAGGTTCATTAAAATAATCAAATTTACATACATAACACACCTAGTCTTAAAGCACCTCATAACCATTAGTTAGCATCTCGTGCTATAGAAGTATAGCACCAATTCCTCTCTTTTCTGGAGCTGCATCAGATTTCCAAGGAAGAGCTCATACATTCAGAAAGCAGCAAAGAACTGCCTGTGGCCCTGGAGCCTTGGTGACATTTGCCCACCTGGAAAAGGTTAAGACTCCTTTGTTACTCGATTTACTCAAGTAGGGGAAACAGACAGACAGGTCCCCATCAGAGCAGCTCTGCAGCAAGCGTGGTTCTTACTCCAGCTACATCCCATAACCACCACAGAGAACAACCCAACATTGCTGGGAAATGCCCCTTTCCCAAGAAAACGAGGAGCCAGGCAGTTCTGGGCTCCTGTTTGCAGGTTGCTGTAGACTCCAGCCACGTGCCCATGGCAGTGTCACCTTGCAGTGTAACCCCTGGCAGGCTGTGGTTGTTCCCTGCCTGTGAACCTGTCCCTGAAACAAGGGATGGATGCTCCTGCAGAAGAATGTGCTGTGGAAAGACTGAATTATTTGTTTCAGACACTAGAATATGGCCATCATCATGTTAGGAAATGTCCATGAACAAGTGGCCTTTTTGTATTAACAGGAAATAAAAAAAAGGTCACCAGGTACAAGGGCATGAATTCATGATTAGGGCTGAGCACGTGAGAACACAGGGAGGTGGACTTGGAAGAGCATCATTAAAGACCTCGACAGGTAACTGGGATTTTCAGCTGGGGAGCTGCTTGGACTCAGCTGAGCCCAGTTCCTGGCTAAGGTGGTTGGGTAGGGCTCTGGAGGGAGAGAGAGGGGTAGGAACATGTGGAGGGCACTTCGGAGTGCAGTTTCCCATCAATGATCTAAGAGCTGCCAGGTAGGGAAGGGAATGTTCTTCCCTCAACCCCTGCATGGTCCTATGTCTTTCCTTTTACCAGCTCTGGTGTTTATTTGGCCACAGAGGAATTAAGTTCAGGTAGCAAAGAGAGAGCCCAGCACCATGGAAGAGGAGGAAGAGATTTTTACTGATTCACAGCAGCAACAGACTGGGAAAAGGAGTGGAGCAAGGCTGGCCCTAAACTGAGACCAGTTGTGAGAGAGGCTGTGATTTCAGTTCCCCTTGGGATCCTCTTGGGATTTTACTTTATTTTGCTTGTGGAGGTTTTTTTTCCCTGATTTATTTTTCTAATCAAAAATATTTTATGTGACTCAGAGTCAAACACTTTGCTTTAAAAGAAGTGAATGTCAGGTCCTGTGAATAACTACTGAGTTACCTGCAAGGGCCTTTTTCTTCCCCTAGCAGCTCTCTGGTTAAAGAGACCTATGCTGGAAATATGCTTTGAAAATTCATTTTCAGGAGATTAAAGTCTAATGGAAACATGCAGCTCTTAAATGAATGTCCTTTTGTTATGCTAAGACTGCCTACAGAAATGCTTGCAGAAAATCTTCAACTACCGCTGTGTTTGTAGGGAAGGAACAATTTAATTGCAATAATAACAAGTCGATTCTGAAAGAATAAATCATGTCTGCAGCAAGTCATGCCTTAAGTGTAGATCACTGTTGCTGTGACATCTCCAAACAATTACTCATCACAGGAGAAGTCAGTTAGCATGGACTGTGAAACTCAGTGACCCAGAGTGGGAATGTGCTGGGAACTGTCTTGCTGTTGTATTTCCTACCCTGACCTTTTCCCAGGAGTGAGGGAGAAATGATGCTATGGAAGCTGAGATTGTTTGCATGAGGTTATCACAAGCAAAATGGTCTTTTCTGGATGAGCTGGACAATTCCTGGGGAAAGGGGAGAACCTAATTAAAACTGTTATGTGTGACTGGGAATGGGACTCGAGTTCTCTTGCTGACAGACTGCCAGCTTGGAGCAGCAGCCACCGTAACTCTTTATCTTCTGAGACCTAAGGAGTGGCTTTGGCAAAGTGAGTCTGAACCTCCTGAATCAGCATAACGACAAGCTAGGAAAAGAAAATGGAGGCATAAATATGGAAATGCTCACCCTCTTCAGAGGTGCTCTGTGGGCAAGTGAAATGAAGCCTTCATTTGCTTTTTTAAAAATTGGATATATAATTAAAATAAATAATACAAACTGCACTTGAATGCAATGCTAACACTTATTCCTAGAAAGAGTTATTAACTTCTGGGAAGTATAGGTAAAAGCTGTACAAATCAGGAGAGACTTCATTATGTAGTTTGGTGTAATTATACAGTTGGTTTCTTATTAAGGCAAATCTCACCTTCTGCATAAGCCTGGCTTTTTCTTCCCGTCTATGATTGAATGATTTTATTAATTTCTTTATTATTTGTATAGATTATGTGTGTGAATGTCATGGGTTGCAGTGCAAAATGTAACCAAAAAAAGGTGTGTTATTCTATCACCATCTGCTGGAACTGGGGTGGGGGGTGGTGTAATCTTCTGACAATAGGCCATCTGATAAGAAACCAGCTGGGGCAGTTTCTTTATTTCTTCCACAACCCATCCTCCCTCCAGGGAGAGATCTTCTGCTCATGGGCCATTGAGTCCACTGATAAAATTCCATCATCCCATTGGGAAATGCTCCATCCAGGGGGAGGAGCCAAGCATTCCTACTGGGATAAAAACCTGAGATTTGGGACACCAAGGCAGCCTTCTCCATGGGACTCCCAGAGGAAGACCAGGCCCATCTATCTCCACTGGACCTTCAGAGGAAACCTACACCTTTCTACAGGATCACTGCTCCAACAGAGCCACATCTGCCACTGCGGGAGGGCTGCAGCCACCATTTAATGGGACTGCCACCAACACCCTGACCCACAGGGTGTCAGGTTGGATTCTGACTCTGTCAGTGTTATGTCAGCTCTGAATTTCAGAGGGCCAGACTTGATAGAACATGGTGGTCGAAGGGTAGAATCATAGGATTTTAAAGGCTGGAAAAGACCTCTAGGATCATCAAGTCCCAACCATTAACCCAGCACCACCATCATGTTCACCACAAAAGCATTTTCTCAAGTGCTGTTTCCACACATTTTTTGAACACTTCCAAAGATGGTCAACTCCACGGCTTCTCTGGGAAGCCTGTTTCAATGCTTTCCGTGAAAATTTTTTTCTCAATACTTAACCTAAACCTCCCCTGGGACAATCTGAGGCCATGTCCACTCATCCTGTCACTTGTTAGCTGGGAGAAGAGACTGACCCCACCTGGTTACACCCTCCTTTCAGGCAGGTGTGAGAGTGATAAAGTCTCCCCTGAACCTCCTTTTCTCCAGGCTAAACAACCCCAGCTCCCTCAGACACCTTTCTTAAGACTTGTTCTCTTTCCTCAGCTTTGTTGCCCTTCTCTGGACATGCCCCAGTGTCTCAATGTATTTCCTGTAGTGAGGGGTCCAAAACTGAGCCCAGGATTTTAGTTGTGGCCTCACCAGTGCTGAATACAGGGGTAATTCTGTTCCATTTTTGTTGATCATGTAATTCACATATTTGGCCTGGGTCTGATTCACTTGGATGAGTTAATTTAAAACCTATTGCTCCTGTGCAAGCATATACCAAGGATTCCATTTTCGTGAACACCAAGAAGTGAATGAAGAATGAATGAACAAAGCCAAAGCCATTCACTTCTTCATTCAAGCAAATACCCAGTTAATGTAATTGGGCTAATGGCTGAACTAAGCATATATCTGGGGACTAATAATCACAGGTTCTGCTCTTACTCTGCCAGGTGCATAGAGCACTATATATACCATGAATAACCAATAGGGACATGTATTACATGTGCTGAAGTTAAATAGAGCTGCAGTCATGCTGCTTCCATGAGCTGCTGCAGCTGCAGCTTATTTACATGAAGGGAAGAAACCTTTGGCTGCTATTTCCTTTCCTACCAGAACTGAGAGGACCAGCTCTTTCTAAAACACTGAAATAGATCAAATAGATCCGTTCAAATAAACCAAAGCAGGCCTGAAATTCTGTACTTAGAGTCACATGTGACCCTAACCTTGGACCTGACTTGGTTAAGCAACCCAGCATAAAGTCACTTATTTGGAGAGCAGGGGAGTTCACCATTGAGCTGTTACAGTAGAATGCAGACTGGACCCTGCTGGTTTTTTTCCTTACAGCGATGAGGAGTTGTTTTGGCTTTTTGGTTATGGAGATTTTTGGGAGGGGTTGGTTGTTTGTTTGGGGGGAGTTTGGGGGGTTTTGTTGTTGTTGTTTTTGCAGTTCTGAGTACTACTTTGCCATGACTTTAATTCTGGGAATCAGAATGGGAATTGCAAAGAGCCCCTTGTCTCTCTGTGCCATGGTTTCTTGGGGGTCCTTGGAAGGGAGAGCAGCACAGTCTGCCCTCACTGAGAAGTTGTGAGGATAAAGGAATTAAGTAATGAAGGGACTAAGTTAATTGGTGACATTTGTCTGAGACAGATATCAAAATAAAGCTTCCTTTTGTCTCATCTCTCCTAGTTACAAGAAGCATTTGAAAGAACTTTATTATTCTGTGTATTACACTGGAATATAATTTATGGCATTTGTCAGTAGAAAGTGACAGAAAAGCTACCACAGCAACAGACTGCTGAAGAAAAGTTTGATTTTTTTTTTTTGTGTGTGTGTGTTATTTAGCAAGAAATACAAAATACTCACATTAATTCCTGCTGAGATCCTTCTATGTGGAATCCAACGCTTTTTCAGATGTTTGTTGGACATGCTTCAGTGAACAGCCATCCAGAAAGATATCAGGGTATTTTACTGCCCTAAAGATATTCATCCCCATGAACCCATGAACACTTTGCTAAGGCAAAGATGGAGCCTATCACTGGGCAGCAGGGGCTTCTGCATGCCCAATATTCTGTAAGATGAGACATCTAAAACTCCACCTCAAATCTTGTGCTTTCTTTTCCTCATACTTTGTAAAGACCACATTTTCTAATAAAACAAGATGTTCTGCCCTGACAAGCCTTTCACTTGGCATCTCTCTCTCACTGTGAGCTGGAGTACAGTGACTTGGCCAGATGATAGTGTTGCCTCCCAGAGACACCACTCTAATCTTCAGTCTCATTTCATTTTGTGATTATTTCTTGCTGCTTTGTGCTCCTGCTTTGATAATTCAGAAGGAAATATTTTCATCAAATGTCCAAGTGCTGGTGTAGGGTTTTTTGTGGCAACTTTTTCTCAATTCAATTCAAACTTCATTCTTCCTTCTCTTGTGCAAGAACAGGAGTGAAGATATGCAATGGTCCAGATTCATTCCCAATCACTTCCCTGGGAGTGTGCCTGCTAATCGAATGTGGATCTTTCTTTACCTATTGCAATTCCTACTGCTTTTTTTTCCTACACATACCTCCTTCCATCCCATCAATTTCTCTGCAACTCCAATCATTTCTGATTCATTTCTGTGTTTAGTGGCTCCTCCTGATGTAGCCCCTGGGATCCATGAGCAGTTACAGGATGTAGGAGCAAAGAAGGCTGGATGAAAGCACTTCCCCCGAGGCAGATGTGTTTTGTCACACCTGCACCAGTGATGTGAGAGGGCACTATAAAAACACAAAGCTGGGTCCAGACTGAAAGACAGTCTGACAGTTTGGGGATTCTCAAAGCTCAGCTGCCTAGGAAGACAGTAGTAGTGGCTGTGAGGTTCACAGGAAGACTTTAGTCAGGTAAGCACCTAAAATTTAGCACAGAAACTATTTATGCAGCCCTTAGTGCATGTGCCAGCCTCTTCAGGGAGGGATGTGCCAGACCTCTGCAGATCTTTGAGGCCTCTCAGTCCTTCAGAGTGGCACAAATGTTCCTCCTGGTCCCTTCCACAGAGACAAGGGAGTTGGTGAATGAGTTCTCAGGTTTAATCTGAGCCATCAGCTTTAATGGAAATCAAAGTTAATTAAAGAAAACTCATCCCTGTTTAGGATGAAGCAAATGCTGGTTCATTTGCAGGATTAATCACTCCAGGGGCAGACTGGCATTTCCCTTTCTCTCTTGGCATGGGTGGAAACCACCCACATGTTTGTAACTTCCAGCTCCCTCCTGCTGTGTGATGGCACAAAGGGGCAGATTTGTCACTCTCTGGGGACCAACCATATGAAACTGTTTTATTTGCTCAGTCCTTTGCAGAGAGTGCCTGGTTTGTGCCTGGGAAAGCCAGCTGGTATCAGATGGCTGCTTTAATAATTAGGAGAGTGCTGTAACTGCTGTAACAGGGGGAGGTTATGCATCAAAGAACAGTAAACATCTTTTCACCCTCCACAAATGACCATCCCCACGTGCAAGGAGCTAGGAAAACCTTCCCAGCTCACCCCAGAAGAAGACAGGGCCAGTGCAATGAGCAACAAAAAACCACAAATACTGATTCTCCTGGGGAGCACAAAGGTGGAGGGGACAGAAACTGAAGCCTCAAAGGGCTTTTTTCTTTCCCTTGTGATAAATTATTAAATTGATTACAACATTAGTCTAAAATCCCTCTGTCTGAAAACCCTTCAAATAGCAGTTCTCCAGCTTTTCCAGTGGTGCCACCCTTGAGCCTCAGGCCCCAGCAAAGACAGTTCTGGCCCCCATTTTCCTCTTGCTCACCTCATCCACTCGGGCTCATTTTTAATGTTGTGTTCTCCATGCCACTGCCAAAGAAACCTTTTCTCAGCAGGGAGGAGAGAGAGAGGAGAGGTGAGAAACAGGAGCTGAATTCCCCGAGGTTGCTTCGGCCCTGGTGGGACTTCATAAACTGCTGTCACACCTGTGAACAGCAATACCTAAGTGGGCAAATGTGGAGTCCATCCAGGAAAAAGAGCAGCTGGCAGCTGTGAGAGAAGCCCTCTGGGGAAGGAAGATTTGTCACTATCTACTGACAAATGGCGAAAAATAACTTACAAGGGCAGGTCTTTTCAGGTATGGGGAAGTTTGGGGCGTTTTATCAGCTAGTGAAGGGAAACAGTCACGCTGACCAAGCTTCAGCCCAAGGCTGTGCTGCAAGAGACCCTCAAAAAACCAAATGGGAGATTGAGGATTTTGTTCATTGGTTTGGGCTTGTCCGTTGTTGATTTTTTAATGGCAAAATCTCTGATAAATTTCGCATAGAATCCCTAGAGGATTTAGGATTTAGATGGATATCTTGGTGGATCCAAGGCAATGGACTGGCACTTGGACCATGGTAAGTGGCTGTGATGGTTTTGAGGAGGTACCCAGCTTCTGGGGAGTGAGCACTGGAGGTGTCTGAGGGATGGGGATGGGGCCAGGACAGCAAGGGCTGAGCAGACAGCCCTCGGTGAAGGTCTCTTGTTTTAAGGAATATGCACTAAATTTGTTCTCTGGTAGGGGTAAAGGGAGGCATTCTGGGGTAGAACAACAGTCAGGACTGCTGGAAACTGAAAGAAAAAATGAGTGAGGCATAGAGAGGCAGTGAATGCAGAACATTTGTCCTGTAAGAGCACCTTCACAGCGTGAGGACTAGAGAGAGCTGTCTGCTGTCTGTCTTTGCCACTGCCTCACCCAGTACCCACCAGTTTTACCCCTCCAGCCTCCTGATGTGGGGGGATCATTGTCTGGGCACCAAGCCGAAATGTCACTGCTCTCCTGTAGAGTGAAGGGTAACACTGTTCAAGCTTTTCCCTGCAGTGCTTGAACCCTGACCCCACCAGGGCCTTCCAGGAGGGCTTCAGGTGCAATCACCTAATGAAATCTTCCCCTTCCTGCAGAGATTGCAGCTTCATCAATACAGCCTAGACACAGAGCAGCCTACAGCTGCTTTCTGTGCTGCTGGTTTGGCCGGGAGCAGAACAGCTCTGTATTATAAACTCTGGTCCCTAGAAGGGGAAAAACAATCAAAACCAAGTGTGGACACAGCAGGGAAGGGAGGCCTGTCGATAAAACCAAGCACAAAGCATTAGCAGTGCAATTGAAGGTACTCCAGGGCTTCCTTCTGATCCAGAGGATAGTTTGGAACAGAATGCATCATGTCCAGTGGCCTAGCCTTGGCTTCTTATCAGAGAGATTGATTTCTGTAGGAGTGGTGGTGAGCCATGCACATTTGAGAATCCCCACGTTAGAACTTCGTGTCAGCCTTCAGCCAGTGTTAATCAGAATCTGATTTAGGGTTCAGGATTTTTTTTAGGCTATGCCTGGTCGTGCTCAAGTTTTATTTGACCTTTAAGCATCCTTTTCCAAGTTACATGCTCCTTTGGCAATTTTCTTACCAGCCCAAACACAAAAGGTCTTGCCAGCTGGCCAGAAATATCAGGATATTTTCTCCATGTCTGCTAGCAGCCTCCTCTGTCTTGTAGCAAAGGCAACTTTCCCTTTTATGCTCCCTACAACAGATGGATAAATTAGACTTGCTTTTGCCCATTTTCTGGCAACTGTACTGCAAGATCTCAAGCACTTGATATTAACTGAATTATTATCAGTTAATAACAGCTTTCTGTGCAGTGTAAACTAATATGCTAAGGAAGAGTGGGCCTAATAGTCAAGCATTTTCTAGATTACTCTTCCATTTACTAAAAGCAAGCAATTGCTGCTAAAAAAAAGACGGACAGATTTCATCTTGCTGTGCAAGATGTACATTTCAGCAGCTGCAGGTTTCTCAGAAGGCTTTTTGGAGTTAATCAGCAAAAGGGCAAAGGGCAGGCAAAATCTGGGCCAGGAGATTTTTTTGGTGGGTTTTCAAGTCCATTAATAACAGCTCAGTCACTGGCAGGGTTGGGGGAGCAGATGAGGTGCAGGGGTAAAGCCAGAAGTGCTGAGCTGCTGGAAGGGATGCTGTGCTGTGCTGCACTGGGATGGCTGAGAGGGCAGAGCAGTCCAGCTGCCAGACTGGCAAAACCGCAGCACCAATATGTGAGCAGGCACCAGAGAAGGACAAAATCAGGGTCTGTGTCATGTCCAGCCCCAGGGATGGCAGCAGGGAGCTGCCCAAGGAGCCACTCCCTTGTGCAGGACTGCTGCCTCCTTGCTGCCCTGGCTTCTCACTCTGTCTTGGCATGGGCTGGGAGGATTTTCTGCATTGTTTTTATATTCACTTTGCTGTCTCTCAGGGGTGCAGGGCACTTGGACCTTTGCTTCTCTCACCACAGCTGCAGTAGGTACCTGGGCCAGGAGGAGAGGTCCATGTTGCTGCTGAGGGCTCCTTGGGAGAGGTTTCCTGACCTATTAAGGCACAGATGTGTCTGGGAATGGCACAGAGAGAAGCTCCTCTGTATCCCTGAGTCCTGGCACTGCAGGTGTGTGCTGGCACCAGCCCCTGCCTTGCAGCTCCCTCTCCCTTCAGTCAGCTGCCACTCTCAAGCCACAAGTTCTGTCACAGAGTCGTGAGGTCTGTGTTTGGCTCTTGCTCTGCTGTTTGTGTTGTCAGGGGAATCTGGGAAGACCTTCTGATGCCAGAGTGCATGCATGCCCTCTGGATGTTGCTCCAGGCTGACTCCTTTTCTCTTCCATGGGTCGGGAAGCCTCTTCTCTGCAGTTAGCTGGGCTGGCACTCACATGCATGTGTTCCATCCCTCACCACCTGCCCTTTGCTCTGTGCTGTTGGCAGGGGCTGGGAGGATGTTTTCCTAATTTTACAGCACCAAAGCACAAGGAGCAGATGGGCTGAGCCTGTTGCTGAGTCTGCTTCCTCCCCTTGCAGTGCATTTGGGAAAGGGAAGGAGATGCTGGAAGGTTGGACTCTTGCTGGACTTCTGTTGGGGCCAGACCCTGGCATAAGGTTGGTGCTTGCTGCAGGTCCACAGCTGAGTTTGCAGGGTGGGCTCAGCCCCATGGATCACACTGAGGCACAGTGTGAGAGTGTGCAGAGTTACACAAATCTGGTTCTGGCTCCTGGGGGTGCTTTTGTTAGGGTGAGATCCCTCCTTTCTTGCTCACACCACTGCCCACAGGGGTTTATAGGCATTAACCAGCCACACTGCAGCAGCTCAGGTGAGCAAACAGAATTTTGAGGTGGTCCCACACAGACAAAATTGCTCTCAGGGGTGAGCTGAGTCTTTCAGCTGACAAGAGGAGAAGCCTAGTGATGTTGCTGCTGTTTAAAGAGACTTCAGTTGGGTGTCTTGGGTGGGATGAATCTCTACAGAGACCCTCACACCAAGCATATGTTCTCCAGGCACCTTTCCCCAGCAGTGTGGGTCCTTCAGCACCCTGCAAGTGCTTGCTTTGCCCAACCCACAGCATCCTTGTTCACAAGGTTTATCTGGCTGCTGTTTAAAGAGTGTGTCCTGCAGCTTGAAGAAGCCCTCCCTGGGCGCTGTACCACCCCTGTGGGCCAGCATGGAGATGGGGTACCATGAGCACCAAATTGCACAGTACTACAGCTAAGGTGCACTTCACGAGGCTGGTAGGGCATGAATTTCATAGAGAAATAATGTGCACCTCTCCAGACAGTGAAGAGTGAGCTTCTGCAGATTTGCAGCCTGTAGCATCCCTAAACAACAGCTCTGCATTCCGATGGACTGAGCAGGGAGTTGAGCAGGCAAAGTGTCCAGGCTCAGGTGATCTGACACAGGGTGGAGGGTCTGGATGCCTGTTAGGGTATTTCTTTTATTCTTATGGTTGTCCAATGAATGAGAGAAATTAAATACATTTTTGTGGTTCCACAGCTACCCTAGATGATATTCTGTTCCATGCCTGTCAGATCCAGGCGATTTGTTCAAATTAGAGATGATGGATTTATGGTCCAGAGGGGATTGCTGCAGCATGCAGCAGGCCAGACTTCCCTCTCTGATTTCAGCCTCTCTAGTCCTCTTCTGCTTCCTCAGTGTTCTCCCCTCTAGGGACAGGGCTTTCAGGCACAACTCTCACATAAACAAAGAGGAGCAGCAGCCCAAAGGCAGGCTTTGTGCACAGTTTGTGCAGACTTTGCTACTGTGACAACAGCAGTCCCCGGGTGCCCTTCCCTTATGGCCCAGAGAGCTGCCTCAGCACCTTCCCTTCTCTCCACGTCTGTGCCTTGGGACAGAAAAACAAATACTTGAAGGTTTGAGAAGGAAGTGAAGACATGGACAAAGATCTTCACTGTTCTTTTAAAGAAGACAATGGCTCACAACTTGGACCTTTTTCACCAAGAGTTTTTCTAGCATGTCAAACTGGGATCAGAACATCATTCCTACAGCCTATTTCCAGCACACTTTCTTCCTTCTTGGACAGAGTTTGGTTTCACTCACTTCCCTTAGCAAAACGTATGTCTCAGTATCTCATCTCTCCTTGCCACAGCTCTTTCCCAGGCTTTTCTGCTTTACTTTGCACTCAGACTGCTGTCACTTTTTAATTGCAGCCCTAGTACTTGACTCAGCTATTGTCCAGCAGGGTGAGATGAAGTATCAGGCAGTGCCTGTGGTGTCTGAAGTGGACTGGCTGTCACATAAGTGCAGCTCCTTTGCAGGTTACAGAGCCCCTAATTGCTGAGAGTCTACTTTTTTTTTTTTTTTAAGCCATGTTTCTACCATAATTCCATGGGGTAAGAAACTGATTAAAATGTACCAAATGGTATCATCTTTAGTGCTTTGAAAAATCCCTGCAGCTGGTGGGTGGCTGTGGGGGAGGGAGTGATTGATGCAAAATGTCCCCTCTCCCCAGGAGATCTTTCTCCCCCACACCCATAATCCTGCGACTTCGTACTTATATAACGTTGTCATCTCCTATAGCACGTATGCAACTGATTTGTCACAGGAGGAAGCTCAGCCAGGAATTGGAGTAAGGGACAGAGACTGGGAGGGTCCTGACTTCTGTCACTGGCATGCAGTGGGCTCTTGGCTTCGGTTTTCCTCCTTGCAAAGGAGATCCAATTGATTTTTGCCTTGCTCAGCTGATGCAAGATGAAGTATGTGTTGACAGAAATGTTTCGAGATCCTTTGATGAAATGTGTTAATTTATTAATGGAATCTTCTCTAATCATCACATTCCTTTCAATTAGCTAACGAAAATCCTTTGTGAGGGTGTAGTGTGCTGTTCAGCAAGCAAAACCTGATCCTCAGGCAGCTCCAAGCCCAGCCGTGCCGAGAGAGGCAATGTTGGAGTCCTGAAGGGTGGCAGGACCAGAGCTCTGCTGGTGCTGCACACTGCCAGGCTGCACTGGGGCTCAGGAGCCTGCAGCACGTGGGATGGGCTTGGAAAGGGTGGGTATTTTTAGGGAGAAGGAATTAGGCAATACGGACAGAACGAATCTCAGCTGAGGGGAAACACTGAGAGATGCTTAATGTGTGCATGCGTGATGCATGTGTGTTATTTTAGGAGAAAGCTCATCTGCCTGTCCCTTACAGTACACAACAGTGCTCCTGAGCTCTGTCAGCCTCCATCTGAATCGGGAGAGTTTTATTCAGTCCCAAACACCACAGATGTGCCTGCACTCTAGGCTCAAGGGGGCTAAGGGAGCTGGTCAGCCCAAACACGTTTATAAAATGTTTTGCATCCATGTGGCAGCAGTGGGAGTGGTAAATTCCTGGCACCACTTCCATGTGTCTGGGGTATGACCAGAAAAGGAAAGGCTGCTACCCTGCCAGAGTGTGGAAGGGGCAGTAGGGGAGGGAGAGAGTGTAAGAAGTCACTATGCAACAATGGGGAGGCAGAGTTAATTTTTGCCTGCTGTACAGTTTCAGTGTAACACCCCTCAATTAATGTCCTGAGTTTCAATATTTAAATCTTGGTATTTTTGCATATTAAATCAGGAGAAGCAGCCCTTGAGGCAGGAGCATGGATTGTTTGTGTTCCTGCAGCACCCAGGTTAGGCACATGCTTCATTCAACTAGCAGCAACAACTATCATTAGGTTTAATTAGTGATCAATATGCCATTTCAACTAATGTGAGAAAGTTTACCAGGCAGGGTGTATTGGATTTTCTGGGAATAACACAAGGAATAGGAATATTTCAAGAATCCTTATAATAAACAGATACTACTGCTAGGCCAGGCTTATCTTCACAGTGTGGAAGAGTGATGCACCTACAGCACTGGAGCTCAGCCTTTGCCTGGGATCAGAGGGGACCTTGGTCCCTGGTTCCCAAACCCCTTCAGCTATTGCTCATCAGACTCCCTTGTGAGCTTTCAGATTTTGCTCTTGAGTTATTAGGGTTTCTGACTTTGAAATGTATGCTGTTTGTCTGCCCTCTGAAGTTTAGCCCATCACTGTTAGAAACACAATGTCTCTACAACTTTAGCCAGCTTTTTGGCAGAAATTCCCCCCCAAGGAGGCTCCCCTGCTTTGTCAGAGCCATTCCTCCGCCAGTCCTGCACACAAGGCCTGCACTGCACGTGCTGGGATGTCTGGGAGGGCAGCAGGAGCAGCTACAGCCGGTCACAGCCCCAGCAGTGAGAGCACATCCTTTACTCAAAACGTTCTGGCACGCGATTCCAGCGAGTGGCTGCGCACCAATGAGTCTCCTCATCACATCCAGCCTGAGCTTTAGTGGGTCTGCTCTCTTTCTAGGTTTAAGTTCGTCAACAGCAGCCTTTTTTATTCCTTTCCCTCTATCCAAACCTTGGATCTGATCTTTATTTATGAGACAATATCTCTAAAAATGGCTTTTTTTTTTTTTT
>VYXF01010905.1:73618-126013 GCA_013397295.1 Polioptila caerulea
TTTGTCCCATAAAACATGGATGCTCGGCTGGAACTTGTACTGAGTAAAAGGTAAGGAATTCCTTTCTTGGTTAGTGTAGCATAGATGTTTTGTAACTTGTTTCTTTTCTCCTACAGTTTTACTCTAGTTAAACGTTGGGTTGTGATGATCCAAAACTTTCAAACACACCTGGCAGAAAGAATTTTGGTTCAATTTTGAAGGCCACACTATTCATTTGGGCCACTGAGTTTTCACTGGTCTGTCTCAGGCTTTTGCTCTTTGCTATGTCCCACCAAGCACTTTCCATGTACCTTTGGGAAATAGCACAAGCTGGGGGAAACAACTCCCTGCCCGTGCTTCACACGGAGAATCCAGAATCTGTTGCACCTCTCTGCCTACTATCCTGTACTTCTGAGAGGCAGCAAAGCAAAACTAAATCTAATTAACAGCCTCTGGAGCCTAGTACATTTTGTGTCTCTCTGGCTGGCAAACTGGAGCAGCCAAGGATAACTTAAGAGTAACTTCAGAAACAGGATTCAGTATTGAAACAGAATGACAGAATGGGTTTGGATTTAAAAACACAGCACACAAGTTCCATCATCCTAAGTCGCAGAAAGTAGGTTTTCTCAAACGCTTCCTGCTAATGCTGGTTAAAAATTGCATGCTCCTAACAGTTCTTACTATCTACCCCAAAAATACAGTGATCTTTTGATTTTAGATTAGAAATGGGGGTATTGTTTAGAAAATTAGGTCTACCCTCTAAAATCCAAAGACTTTCCACATGTTTATTAAACTTCATTATAACCAAATGTCCCCCACAAAAATGTCAGTTGTTGGATTGTCACAGCCTTTTTCCCTTAGCACTGGAGAGCTCCCAGCCCAGAGAGATCACTGGCTGGCTGGACCTCCCAGCATAAGGGACTTGCTGCTCTTCCTCACTGGCAGATGCCAGCAAGCCATCAGCTTCTCATTTTTCTGCCTTCAGATCCCCATGCTTGCACACCAAAGGAACCCCAAGGTTCCCACCCAACAAATAATATTTTGCACACTGCAATCCAGTGTTAGAACCATGGAATGGTTTGGATGGGAAGAGACCCTAAAGACCAACCCCTCTGCCATGTGCAAGGACACTTCCCACAACACCAGCGCTGCTCAGTGCTCCATCCAACCGGGCCCAAGAGTCAGAGAGATGTCCTGAAATTGGGAAACATGCAGATCTGCAAAGAGGAAGCCACAGGCAGGAGGTGTGTGGTTGCCACTGCAGTCACCTTTTTGGACCTCGTGGCTCACCTGCCTCCGAGCCGTGGGACCCACGAGTCGTGTCACGTGTTGGAGGAAATCCCGAGCAGGGACAAGGCAGTCCCACTCACTCTGGCAGCACGCACAGGCAGCAGCATGTCTGCTGAAGTCATACTCGAGCAGTATTTTTAACGTGGCTTGAAAGAACTGCCAGCTCCTCTGCTGCTGAAAATGGGGCTATTTTTAGCACTTAGCTGTACTCAAATGTTCCTTCCACGATCTGCACAGGCAGTAAATGGTTTAGGAGATTACCAGAAAGGATCAGATATTCCCCTAGATAAAAACAGTGTTTGCTGTGTTAAAAAAATGTTAACTCAGATGGAAATCTTCACACTTCACAGTACCAATTCACACTGAGGCAGGGTTGGGAAAGGGATATAACCTTGGGGCTTCCTGTTAGAATTTGTGTGCCCCCGTTCTGAGAAGAACTTGACGATTCAGCTGCCTGGATCCTGATAGTGCTTTGCACTACTATGGCTTCTTTCAGCTCCCAGTCTCAGACCTTTCCCTCAATAACATGGAGGTGGACAAGATAATCAGTAGGTGAGTGGGATCTATTCCCATCTGGCTAACTCTTGCTGTTGAATGTAGCCCTCCTTAAAATCCATTTGAGTTTCCTGGCACGTGGCTGTGTTGTGATGTTAATAATAACCCTAATAAGGGTTAAGAATAATGTTTCTCAAACAGGTCTTGCATCAGCCATCAGGCTGCCATGGGGTGGCAGGAGATGGCTGTGATCTGGAGGTGGCATGGACTGCTATGGAATAGGAACAGTGCCTCAGATGGCCTTGATCCTGCAAATACTGGAATTGCTTTTTCTCAAAGCATGTGCTTACACTTGACGTCTGCAGTTGAGGAGTTTAAGCAGAAACACAAAATTGAACAAGTGTTCAACAGATTTGTTATAATTTTGAGGGCCTGGCATTCAGTGTTGCAACACGATTTTAATGCCTCTTGCTTGATTTGTAAGCTGGAGAATTATTTAGATGGGGAAAAGTGCAAAACATTGATTGCATGCAATTGGCAGCTTTCCCTGACTTCTGGACAGGAGAGAGCCTCAGGCCTGCCAGATCCACCATTTCTTTGAGTGGAGCATGAGAATGCTGGAGGTAGTGGGTGCTGGAGGCACCTCTCCCATCATTCAGAGCCCTTCAGGGAGGACTGGATGGAAAAAGCTCCCTTCAGTTAGAAAATCACCTGTGCAATAGGTTAGCAGAGCTACACCTAGACAAATCCTTTCTTCTGAATGGCAGGGAAGGGAGGCATAGTCTGCCTTTTATTTCTCTTGGTGAGAATCTCAGTGAGTCAAGATTTCCTTTGCAAGCCAATATGGAAACTTTAATGCCTGACATTAAATATTCTTTTTAAAGCTGTGCTGAACTGAAAAAAAAAAAAAGTTAATTAGAGCTTCTTGGAAAGGAAATACAAAAGTATATTAGTTAAAGTAGTGACATTTCCTTTTGATAGAAAGCTGGTGTTTCCAAGAGTCTGAGATAAAGGCTAATAGGCAGGCTAATCAAAGAACACAGGAACAAGTCCTTATGCAATACCTCTCCCGTCTGTTCAGAAAAAATCCATTTGATCTTTACCGTTAAGCAATGGAATTTAACTTCATAATGGAATTTAACTTCATTTAACTTCACAAAAATAGAGTATCGGAGAATACAAGAGAAGAATTGTGTCCAGGCCAAAAGCTTTCTGTCTGGACTCAGAGGCATCTTTCTCCACAGCCAAGTTGCAGTGAGATGTGGAGCTTGTCTTGACCAGCTGTAAAACCAGTCACCAGCCATACATGTAGGTCTCAGATCTTGAGGATCTCACAGAACTAAAGGAGGTACTAGAGCCTGAACCCCAGACTCAAGTTTATTTCTAAGATGTGGGGAAGTGCTACTCTGCAGTCCAGGTCTGGATCTTACATTGTCCTTCATATGTCCTTCATTGTCCTTCTCTTTTTATCTGTGTTTCTCTTCTGTTCCTTTTCACCTTCCCCCTATTTATCTTCTTCCTTATCTGCTGATGTGTTTCTCTGTAGCATCTTGCTCTTTCACTACCTACTTCGTATTGCCAATGCCAAAACCCCTACTTCTACAAGTCAGAGGTGATCACTTACTCCCAAAAGCATTGCATCTAACATAGGAGGAATGCTGTATTAGAACTCGTTTTTTTTGACAAGGTTCACCAGGTGAAGAAGTTGGAGCTCTTGTTTTGATGCAACCAGTGGTGCTTTGATTACACAAAGAGTAGAGCATCAGGGCAGGGGTCAGGCTCAGAAGGGCAGAACCATGCTTTCTGCAAGTGTGGGGATTTTTTGGTAAGCTCTTAAAAGGTTAGAGTTCTGCTGCTTGTAAAGCAAGCTCACGAAGCTGCTTTCAATAGGCCATCCTCCTGAATAAGGAGGAAATTTCCCAAGAATGAGATGTTCAAACGAGCATTTGGAAACCTCTGGAGTTGTATCAAGCAGTCCAGTTCCTTCACACAATGTTGCTCTGATACTGAGTTCAGGAAATTTCTGTTTCAAATTCCCTTTGGATTTTCTTTTCTAATTACACTGATTAGCCTCAATTGATAATGAAGAATCTGGTGCTCCATCCTCTGGCACTGCATGCTCCTTGACTGAAAAGAGACAAGCTGGTGATTGTGTCTTTCCCCATGAAGAAGAAAAGTTTGAGTGGGTTTTGAAACCTGTTGTGAAAATAGGTTTTGCTGCAAAAGCCACTGGATGTCAGAAAGCCATCCAGAACAGCTGAGGCCATCAGGGAGGGAAGTGAAGGGAAATGGTTGCAATTTCAGCTTCCCTTCAGAAAGCCACAACGTCGCCTTTCTGCAAGGGCTTTCTTGTTTTAGCTATAAAAAGGGATGGGGTGAAGCACTTTGTGCACATCTTTGTCAGACCCCACCACAATGCATATGCTGAGCTTGAAAATTGAGGCACCCACCCCTGCTTGCACTCACTGAACCTGCTTGACATTTTGCCATGCACTTTAGTGTGAACAGGATCTCATATTGCTTCTCTTTCTTAAAAACTGATATTATGAAATTATGGACAGCCTCAAATTCTGTTAAGCTCAATGCATGTGCTCAGCTACTGATAGGATTTGGTCTCTAGGCTTATAAATAGCTTATGTCTCTTTCTCCTCAGTGGTGTATCAAAGGCCATATTACTCCCCTCAGTTCTTCACCAGGAACAGAAGAATTACTGCTCCATTTTAAAAAAATTTGAAATTATTACTTTTTTTTTTTCCATGTGCTGCTAACAGGCTTCATAACAGAGTCACAGGCTGGGGTGAATGGAAAGGGACCACTGCTGGCCTCTGCTCAAACCTAGCCCAGCAACAGCAGGGCCTCATTCAGCTGAATTTTGAATTATCTCCAAGGGTGGAGATCCCACAGCCTCTCTGTTCAATTGCTTCCTCACACTCATGATAATCCCTTTTTCCTCCTATCAAAACCACCACCTCTTTTTTGTTTCAAATGTATTGCCTTTCACCCTTCTGCTGTACACCTCTCCTAAGGGTCTGGCTCCATCTCCTCTAAAAACCCCCAATTAACAGAGTTTGTGTCACATGAAAAAAGATGGGCAGATATGCAGGATTCATACCCATACTGAGACTTCAGATATTAAGAGTCCAGCTGAGTTAGTCTGAGCTACTGACTCAGGTGATTGGCTCACTGAGGATCAAAAATGTCCAAAAATCCTGTTTGATCTGGGAATCAAACGTTGCTCACAGCTTTGCACAGATCAAGGGGTTCAGACCAGATTTGTCACTAGGAAGAGCCAAAGGGAAACCTCTCAAAAAGAAGTTTCCAAATCAACTGTCCAAATTTCTTTTGTAAAACCCTCTAAGTGCCACAACACTTCACGGTGGTCATGTCTGAGGTGTCCCTTTGTCGTTCCAGGTGCACTTGATGTGTGATGTTAAGTGCTGACCCCCTTTAAAACTGGCAGGTGTGGTAAGTCAAAGCCAAATCCAGGGTAAAAGGCTGCAATTCTGTCCCTGTGCTCGGATTTCAAGGGCAGCTCTGAATTTGGCTGCCTGCATCGGTCACCTGACGGCAATGGCAGCCATGTGGGATCATGAGAGTGGTGTCTGTGACACAGGAAACCTTAAGGAACCGTGAGGAAGAGGTCTCTTGGGAACTCTCAAGCATCTGAAGAGCTGTAGTCAGTCTGTTCTCTTGCTGAAGCACACACTTTTGGGTGCTAGAGCCACCTTGATAAATAGTGTGCAATGCACAGCTAGGAAGGAAATATGTGCTGGGTGCCAGGTTTAAGGATCCAACAGACTTGTTAAGTGTAAGTTTGACTCTAGACAGGCATAGGAGACTTGTGCATTTGAGCAAGCTCAGAAACATTGCTGCACCAGGACAAGGGCAGGCCTGTTTCAGCAGCAGGGCAAGGAAGCTCTGACCCCTGAGGTGTCAGGAGGCCAAAAACTGAGATGCAGTATGAAAGCTATGCCAAATGAAAGCTCGTGGAAACCAAAGTGCTGTTATGCATTTATTTTCCTTTTTTTTTTTTAATACTCTGTCCTGAGAAGCATACAGGGTCATAGTCTGGCCTATTTTGATTTCTGGGGATGTGAATAGAAATACAACTCATGATAACTCATTAACACTAGTTGCAGAACAATTAAGCTAAACAGTATTTTCCTTTGGGAGAACCACAACTATTTCATGCCCTAGATAATTGATTTTTATATGGTGTCCCTTGGCTAGGAAATGCAAGCTCCTTGCTACACATTCCCTGCTGGTTTTTGTCACTGAATTATTGACTTTTGAAAAGGAGATAATGAAAGTTATCATATCCCGTTTGTTCCTTGAGACTCTCAGTTCAGTGGGGGGTCTGAGCATTTCTTGCCATCAGCAGTAACGATAATGGGCCTCACCTAATGGGCAGCCACTGAGATAGGCATGCACAGGACAACAAATTAGCAGCTACACATGCAGCCTTGATAGAAGGAAGGCCACAGGACTCCAGGATCTCTCCTAGAGGTGGTTGATTTGCTGGTTGTTGAGCAAAACTGATGATTACTGGACTCTGCAGTTAGCTGACACTACAAAGGAGGCTGGCTCTTTCCAAAAGCATTTCACATTTTGTGAAATGTAACTGTGGACTGTGGGGTCAGCAGAGGAGGCTGAGAATAGCAATGAGGCCTGTGCCAAAGCTAACCCTGGGACAGGTCAGAATAACTCCCTCATTCAGGCAGAGCTAAAGCAGGGATGAAACAGTACCTGTGGACAAGACCTGGGGAGAAAACTTGGAGCCTTCTGCTTTGGGAAATGCCAAAGGTGGTTTCCCTGCAGCAGCAGCCAGCACTTCAAGGAGGGCAAGAGCTGCTTATCCTCTCCATCACCCTCCACAGCACTGCACCATAGCCAGCAGTGCTAGGGGAAGGAAGTCGGGGGCATTTAAGCTCCCTGCAGGTAATTGAAAGTTGATTGTATCTAAAATTAGCTGCCAGCAGCTGAATGTGTGCTGAGCCTTCCCCAGGTGGGGACCCAGTCTCAGCTCTCCCTCAGGCGAGGACGTTCCACCTCTCAGTACCCCCAGCACAGCAGCTCTGGCTGCCTGCAACCTCAGCAAAGAGGGGCATCCCCTCCTATCCCCACCAAGAGGTCAGTGTGCCCAGAAATAAGAAGTTTTAGTGGCAATACTGGCCTGGTACTGCCTTTGTGCAGTTCTTTGGGTAAAAAGAGGACTCCAGTTTCCAGCACTGCTAATCCTCTGTAAAGTTCACTTGGTAGCTGGGGAGATTGCTGCAGCTTTACTAAAAGCAAACATTTTCCTTGAAATGTGTTGCCTTTGGCCAGGCTGATGTGTTTATCAAGCAGTCACTTTCATCATTGCTTGCTTTATTTTATGCCATCTATTACCATGCCCTGTGTGCTTTTGCTCTGCGGTGTGTTTCATGCATAGTTTGCCTACAAACAGTGCAAATAAAGTTAATCTGATTGTAGCTGGGTTGCTCTAATTAGAACAACACTGGAGCGTGGGTCCTCAGTGTTACACTGTTCTCCAGGATGAGGAGAGCACACCCAGGGCTCCTGGGTTCTGCTGCTGGGTTCTGGCCTTCTCTCTCAGAGGGCTCCATGGTGTAAATGGGGTCTTTAGAATTAGAAACCTGAGTAAATGAGAGCTACCTGGATTAGGGACTGAATATTTTGAATATTTGTGAAAGCATCAGATGCCCTGAAAAAGCATTTTTATTAGGACAAGGAAACCAATTACCCTTTAATCAGGATATCCTCTAACAGTAATTAGCCACAAAGGAAAACTAAGATTCCCCGTCCTGAATATACAATTCAAAAGAAGACTGCCTATATCAAATCCACACTCAGAGATACTCACTGTCATGAAGTTGTGTGATTGTAATAGAGCTGAGAAATACTTCAGAAAGCAAATTTGATTAGATAAGTGGTCAGTGCTCCTCATTATGGCATTTAAAAGCAGTTCAGAGTTTTCTGAAAGCGATGGGTTACAGAGGAGCTAGGCTGACATTTTCACAAGTTATGACTCAGGTAGAAATATTTAGCACTTCTAAACAGGGTAACCACTGCTGAGCTCTTAGCTAAACCCAGGGGTCTACAGGCAAAAAGTACCTTGGAGATTTTTGGCTACTGAGGAAAGAGGGCATTCATAGCCTGTAGGATTGGACCCATTTCTGTCTGAAGGCAACTGAGGATGAGAGAGAGCCTGTAAGGAGAGTCATGAGGACAGGTCTGCCAAGTGTAACAGGAAACCTTCTCATCAAGAGGCAAGGGCTGAGTTATGGGGTAGTGTAGCTTCCACTGTCACCACTTGTTTGTTGCACTTAATGAATTACTGGAATCAGTCACATAATGGATGATCAAAGACCAGAAAGAAACATCCTGCTGCTCACCTGGGCAGAGCTGCAGAGCACCCAAACAAATGCCTCAGACCTTTGCCTGACAAAAGGAACCAGTGTGGCTACAAGCCAAAGTCAAATCTGTTTCCAGCTGGGATGGGAAAGCAAGGTCACAGCTGTCTGTGTCTGTCAAAATTAGATGGGATTTAGATTGTGTATAAATTATGGGGACTCGTTGGGTCGCTAATTGGACGTGTTTCAATTCTGCTCTTTGACAGAATGCTGTGAGAAGTCCCCACTTCAAAGGTGGATTGTTTCCGAGGCTGTGGTATCTCTGCAAAGGGCCTGTGCAGGCTCAATCTACCACAGAGCATTCATGGGACTGCAGAAATGTCATTTTCTTCTTTAGCCAAGAGCACAATGCCAATGAGAGTTTCATTGGCTACTTCTGTCCCTTTTAGGCCCCTGGATCATCTGTTTTGCTTTTCTTTATTCATTTTCAAGGACCCAAACTGGGAACCACATGCAGACTCTCCAGCTGATATCCCGTGCTGCCCAATATGTATTTTGGCAGCTGTTCTGGGCCAGAGGATACCCAGGCTGCTGGCACAGACAGGGCAGGTATCTGCCACCCCAGGGATGTGGCCATCTACTCTGGGCTGCTCAAGGAGTCATAGCTTGCCTTTGAGCTTATGTGGAGACAACATGCATTTGGGATTACAACTTAGGTGGGGAAGCTGCCATCCTTAATTAAACTCCTCCATAATGCTGTGGCTTGGGATTGGCACACACAGATCTCTCAGCATGAACTTTCCAAATCTTTCTCCTTGTTCCTGCTCTTGAACAATTTCAGTGCTGCAGCTGGTGCCTCCTTCCTTTGGCAGCAGAGCCTTTGACAAGGGGCATCCACACAGGCAGGATGATTAACAGCCCCACTGCACTACAAAGGGGAAGGATGGTGCTTGGGAAGACAGGTGGGAGAACAAGCCCATGGGCAGCATCCACACAAGAAAGGGAGCCAGACAGCCCATGAGGGAGTTTACCATCATTTCTCCTGAACTCTGCCAAAGGCTGAATGAATGGCTGTGGGATTAGCTCAGGATTTTCAAGACTCTGCTTTTTCCTTGGGTGTGATTTCTTCTTCTTGTTGGCAGGTGGCAGAAATCAAAAATGAACCACAGCTGCCCATTCAGCAAGCATTCCTCTGTCTCCAGAGGGCTCAGCTGGGCTGAGCCTTTCAAATGAATCCACCATGGTGAGACTGAAGATCATCTCTTCCCCATGTTATGCCTCCTCACTGTCATCATAAATTAGGTATGGACTTTATCTCCAAAGCTCACTGTTTTATGTCCCTTTTAACATTTGCAGTTAGGAGAACTCTAAACAATTGCTTTCAGCATCACTTTGCCACAATATCTGCTTTTGGCCATAGGCTCTAGTTTAATTAACCTGCCATGAGAACAAATTTCCTTTTACCCTTTTAAAATTTCCCACTCTCTAATTTCATCGCATAGTGATTTGTGTCTTGGTTGCCACATGGGGACAGTAAAACAGGGATAATGGCACAGTCTTTCCAATATGGGGATAGTGTCAGGGGGAATAACCTCAAAGCCTGGCAAGCACCCAAGTAGTAACTCTGGCAAGTACTGTGGCTGCACTTGGCTCTGCCACTGGCTTTGGAATATTATCTTCCCCAGACTCAGGATATGTAGTCACACCACTGAATTTACTGAGAGAAAGCTACTCAGTCATGTTCCCAGGCAGTCTGAAATGCTGTTTCTCCTCTGTCAACCCCTCCTCCCTTGCCTCTTCCTACATCTACTTTCCTAGGCATCTGGAAAGCTGAAAAAGCAGGTTTATTTAAGGGACCTTTCTAAAGAACAGAGGAACCATCAGAGCTGCTTCAACTCTGTGCTGGTCTGTACTGCAAAATTATTTAGGGGGACTGAGAAGGAGGCCAGCTCTGGGCACCAAAACTTCACCTCTGCCCTGCAGGAACACTCTAAATTCAGCCAAAGAGATTGCATATGTTAATGATCATCCAGGAGAGAAGCACCACGGGATGTTATTAAGCTATTCAAAACATATTTTAGAACCCCCAGACAGGACAATAAACCCTCTGATTTATTCCATGGAAAGAAAAGACAATAAGATGCTCAGTTAGATGGGGGTGCACGATCTCACATCCCTTTCCCACCGATGTAGTCTCAGAGATGCCAATGGGATGATCACTTGCATAAGCAAGAAAGCACAGCTGAGCCACAGCAGTGGTTGCCTGTAGCTTCTTGCCTGGATGCAAACAGGGTCATCCCAGCCACGCTGATTATGTGCAGTGGCATGAAAAAGTGGGTCATCAATATGGACAGGATAACCTAGCACTGAAGGGGTTTTTGTTACAAAACTCTCAAGCTATCTGATATCAAAGATCAGATAATATAAAGTCCCCTGCAGCAACAAATCCAGGCTTGAGCAAGAACAGTTCTGACTCCCCTCCAGGCTCTAAGTGGTCCTGTTCCCTATATATGTCCAACATTTTCTCACCCTTTGTGAGACACTTAGCAGGGTGGAAATCTGGCAGGGAGACATCTCAAGCATGTGTCAGAAATGGAGCCCAAAGCAAGACAGTCTGGAAGATTTAGTGCTCAGGGTTCTGTCAGCACAATCTGAGGGGGAGCATTTGGTCCTGAAGAGATAACTTATGTCTTCCTGGTACCAGGAGTTTGACCTACTTCCCTCTGCCTTTCAGAGGAATCTAATGCAAAATGGTCCAGAAAAGAAAATAAAATTCTTTGTGGTGCCCTGAAGTCACAAGCCAGGCACCTGAATGCTTGGCACTGAATTTCACAGCCTGAGACAATCAAAACAGCCAGAGCCAAGGTTTCTTGAGCCTCTCTCTTCTTCTTTACTGTTTTTGTGGGGTTTTGCCTCTGGATATCAGAAATTGCTGGGGGCATCCTAGAGGTGAGATTGCAGAAACAGAGGCTTTAAGAAAATTCAAAATATTTATGATGAAGCCTGCAAATCAGACCCTTTGATAATATCCCCTTCCTCGCCTGTCCCCAGCACTGTGAGCTATGGGAGTCCATGGGCACATGTGTGATATGGGCTGGTTTTCCTAGGAAATGCTGCTCTGTAAGCACCAGCAGTCACAAAAATACTACCCTCTTTAACTGCCACTGCTCCTGCTCCTGCTACATGCAGGCTGTGGCAAAACCCAGCAGCTAAATGTGAGGGCTGTGGAAAAACTGGATTTATTTAAACAGATTATGATTCCCCAGAAAGGTGGCCTTGCAGATGCCACTTCTCTCAGCTGCTGCCAAAGCATTCCCTGTTTTGTAGCAAAACTTGGTACCCTTGGTGCTGTTTGTGTTAGCACTGACAGCTGGTCCCCCACTGCCCCAGGAGAGAGGAAGGGATGTGCTGTGATCCACATGTCACACTTGGGAAGACAGAGAGCAAGGCAGCTCTGTTGAGATCAATTGACTTATGGAAGGGACTAACATGATTTGGCAGCTCTTGACACCACAAATCAGGATGACACTTTGCCTACAGGGGAAATTACACTGCAATAAGAAGAACCATAACAACGTAACACCTGCTATTTGGACATTCCTGTTTTAAAGCAACACTGGTTGTAGCCAGACAAACTCCTGTGAAATTCTCAAAGTAAGGCTGAAAAGGTAAAGTGCCCAGAGCTTTGAGCCTGATCCTTTCAAGCAGAACCATCCACCCCTTTCAAAAAAGAAAACCCACTAAACCCCATTTGGACTAGTATTAATGTAGTATGCCTTCATGACTGAAAAAATAAAAAGGTTACGCTTGGAACAGCCACTTGTTCTAAGTCACTTCCTTTGCTTGTTTTCGTGTTTGCAAGCCTGTGAGTGTCTGTGTACATCTCTTCATGACATCTTACAGATCCTCTGCAAGTGTCTAGGCTGCAAGCTGTGGAGCAGCATTTTGGTGTTTGGACAGGGCTGCTTTTCTTAGGAGTGAAAGTGGCCCCAGCCAGAGAAAACACTAACAAGCAGTCATTTCTCTTTTGCTCAAACACTATAAATAAATAACATTTAAACAAAAGAGTTTTTTTCGTAGAAACTGGACAAAACCTTGGAAGAAAAATTCCCCCCAGGATTATGGCATGCAGGAAATCCCTGAGCCACAAATCTCATGAGGCTGGGAAATATTTGGGAGCTCAAGCAGTGCTAGTTTGGCCTTTCTTATGTCAGCAGGATCAGGGTTAAACAGGCCTTTGACTTCACTTAGGACAACTCTTCCGAGTCAACCCTTAATTGTTTATTATTTGCTTTCCTCTTGGATGCCCTTGGATGGAGCAGGGTGGCAGTAGTTCTGTTGAACTGGGTGAATGCCACTCCATGCCTCTCTGCTGGTCACCCTCAAACAGGGCAAACCCCTGGGCAAACATGCCAGGCAGTGCAAGGGGCACCACCAGGTCAGCCAGATGATCTCTCCTGGGTTTTGTTCCCATTTTTCCCCAGGGTGGGACCAAATACACTGATCTGAACCACTGATCTGAACCAAATGCACACCTCTGAACCACTGCTGTCTGGGCCAAGAACTCCTGGACGGAGCAATCACCAAGAGCAAAGATTCCACTGTATGGAGCACCTGGGTGTCTGTGTGTTCGCAGCACCATCTAGTGCTTCGCAGAGATTTCTTTTCCTCCTTCCCCAGATCCTCAGGGATGTACCCAGGACCCCTCCTTTCCTCCCGGGCACGCCGCTATTCCCCAGGCTGTTGGGCGGCTCGCTGGGAAGGCAAACCCTGAGTCCATGCACAGCACACGTGTGAGAGCCTGGAGAAGGACAGCACTGGATAAAAGGTGTGTCAGCATCTCCGGTTTGCTGAGATGCTGGTGCGCACCTCTGAGTGACACCTGCGAGCTGCCTGAAGCCCACTCGGGGCTGCACTTCCTGCCTTAGTTAAATCCTAATTTTAGGATCGCTATAAAATTAATGACAAGTACTTTGCAAGGGTTTGGAGTAACTTCAGCGCTCTCCTCTTCCTGCCTCCAGGGAAGCTGCAGAGCCAATGCCCTCTGCTGATAGTAGAGGATAATTATCTTCTGTGAGTGGGGAAAAAAAACCCTCCAGATTTTTTATCTGGACTCTTCTTTGACTTTGTCAGCAGCCCCACTGTTATTCCCAGGGACTTGAGGACAGAATCACAGAACTGTCAGGGTTGGAAGGGACCTCTGGAGATCACCAGTCCAACCAACCCCATGCCAAGGCAGGGTCACCCGGAACAGGTGACACAGGAGCGTGTCCGCGTGGGTCTTGACTGTCTCCAGAGAGGGACTCGACCTCCCTGAGCAGCTGTTCCAGTGCTCTACCACCCTTAACGTAGAGAAATTCTTCTTTATGCTGCAGTGGAACTTCTTGTGCTTTAGTTTACGGCCATCGCTCCTCGTCCTGTCGCTGGGCACCACCGGAACGCCCGGCTGGAAGTGGCATCACGCCGCCAGTATTTGTCTATGGGAGAGCTGCTGAGCTCAGGCTCTCCCAGGACGCGGGAGCCCGTTCGGTGCGGGGTGCAGGACAGGGATGCGGGGGGATGCGAGCGGCGGCGGCGAGACTCGANGCCGAGTATGCCAAGAGCGGCCGCGCCTCCTGCAAGAAATGCGGCGAGAGCATCGCCAAGGACTCGCTGCGCCTGGCGCTTATGGTGCAGGTACCGCGTGGCGGGGCCGCCGCGGGCGGGGGGCGGGCTGATCTGGCCGCTCCGCACGGTACCGCCGGTGGCGGGGCCAGCGTGGGGCTCCACTCCCGCCGCCCACCGCGGTGCTCCGGAGCCGCTCGGCCGCGCCTTTCGCTGCTGCGGGGGCGAGCGCAGCCTATTTTTAGCAGAGACGCCGTCGCTCGCTGCCGTGTCCGCAGCAGCGGCGGTGCCCGGGGCAGTCCTGCCCGCGGCACTCCCCGGGCGGGGGGAGCCGCTTTCCCCGGGCCCCTGGGCTGCAGGGGCCGATGGAGCCGGGGCGGTGCAAAGTTCACCTTTCGGCGCCGTGGCGGGGCTGGGGGCGGCCCGGGGGCGCGCACAGAGGCGCTTTGTTGCCGTCCGGCGGGCGAGGCGAGCTCCGCGNGATACACAGGGGGAACGTCCAGGCTTGCCCAATCGATGCCCGAGCGGCAGGTCCGCCCGGCCGGCGAGGCCGGGGTGCGCGCTCGGCGCTCGGCTGGCGCTGCNTTTCCGTGCCCCGGGAAACGTGTGCCGCTCGCAGCGCTCCGTGCCGGGCCCGGGGAATCCCCGCTCGGTGCGCGCTTTGCATACGAGACAGAGGAACTGCAGCCCGAGAGCTGTGAGAGGTCTGGGGCAGCCCCGGGGGCCGCAGCATGAGCGGCCGGGCCCCGGTGGTCTCGCAGAGCTGGCTGGCACATGGCAGCCGTGAAACAGCTGAACCGCATTCGGCGAGCGGGCTGCGAAGGCACGGCTTGCGCTCCGCCGCCCTCATGCTGTTATTTGCCTTTTGGGGAAGAGACTGCTCGGCTTCCCTTTGGAAGGAAAGGAATAGCCCCGTCCTGTGTTGGGGGGCTGGGAGCTGTGCACGGACCCGGCATCCCTCCCTGCTGCGGGAGGATGCGGAGGGAATCGCCGCTCCGCTGGCCCGGGAGGGGGTTCTCTATCCCCGCTGGCTGCGGGGATCGGAGTAGAGGGGAGAGGGCACCTGCAGCGTGCTGGGGGCGGGCTGAGTTTGGGGGTGTTGCTGTGAAAGGTAAGCAAAGGCATACGTGTGTGTCTGCGGAGGGCGAGCAAGGACGTGGCTGCGCCAAGCCCTGCGGATAGATGGGCGGGTGGGTGCGTGCTGTGGCTCCGGGCCCCCCGAAGAGCCGGCTCTGGAGGACGTAGCTCGCTTGTGGCCCTGGGAGAGGCACCGCGTGTCGGGGGCGGGGAGGAAGGGCCCGGTCCCCCCTTGCCCGGGCTGCGGGGGCCTGCTGGCTGCCGGGCGGGGCTTGCAGGTCTGCCGGGGTTGGAGGCAAAGCTGCTGCCCCGGAGGGGAAATACCTGCCTCTGCCTTTGTTCCCCAGAGCCTGCTTCCCCTGGGAAAGATGTGGGACCGTGCGGTGCCAAGCTGCAGCGTTTGCTCGCACGTGTTCCTGCTGCCTCTCCTTTTGTCTCCCCGGCTGCCCTCAGCCGCTCGCTGGAGCTGCTCCTCCTCCCCTGCTCCGGCTGCTTGCTCCTCGGCTTCCTCACGTTTGTTACCCCTTCCTGTCTTGCCCAGCAGCTGAGGCTGATGCGAGGCTGATGCCCCCCTTCTTCAGCACGGGGGCCAGGGGTTGTCTTCTGGTCCTCTAGGGTTTGGTTTATGGAGTGAGCTTCTGGGGACCATGACATTCCTCACCGAGCCACTGCCTTTCACTGCCAGACATCTCCCCAAAACTGTCTGTCTTACACCAAACACTTGTGTTTTTATTTATTTTCTCCACAACCTCTTGAATTTGCTTGCCCTTTCCTCTGCCCTCTACTAGTTTTTGTACCAGCAGAGCACACCCTGCTGCTGAGCATCCTGTTGTAAATGCCTGAATTTTACCAGAGCACATGGGTCCCTTGCTTTTTCCTGGGCAAATCCCCTGCAGAGCAGCCTCTGTGCCAGCGTCAGTGCATCGAGCTCTTCTGCAAATTGTGCTGAAGAAATTAAAGGGAGATACAGGCCAAGGCCTTCGTTTTGTCTGCTGTAACCTCCCTTTTGTTTTGGTTCCTCAAGAGAAGAGCTCTGAATGGCAATGGGATTCTGGGCGCTTGGCACAGGGCAGGCACTCAGGCCCTGCAGGACCAGCACAGCTTTGCCTTTTGCTTCCAGCTGGAACGGAGCAGTTTCTGTTATCTGAACGTGCACAATGAAAGTGAATTGGTCTCTTTTTTTTCCTTCGTTTGTTTAGGAAACTATGGTCTAGAGATAGGTGAGCTGAGAGAAGTTGTGTAAACACAGCCCAGCTTGCCTAGAGGTTTCATTTTCCACACAGGGAAAAGAGTCTGAAACTCCATGTTGAGAAGGTTACTCACTGCTTGTATGGTTGTCTTAAAGATTGAAGCAGCTCTGCTCTCTTTTGTACACCTCTGTGCCTTGTGCCCTCAAAGCTTTGTGTTAGGAGCAGCCCTGAATCCTTCTGCAAAACTCTAGACACAGCCCAGAGGTGTCCAAGTTGCATTGCCAAAATTTCATGTGACTTACAGACACATTGAGAACATCCACAGGGTGGCTGCTGTGGTGCTGTGAGAGTAGCTGGGTATCCAATCCTGGCTTGTGAGAAGAGTCCGTCTGGAAATAAAAATGTCCTCTTACAGTTTGGGTAGATGGTTGGTTTTAGTTTGAGCTCCCAACTCTCCTGGTTCCATTCTGTGGTCTTTGAAGCCCTTTCCTTTTCCTTCCTGCTCATGCATGAGGCTCTGCTGTTGTTTTTGGCTTGGAGATCTCCCTCCTGTTAGTGAATGACACATGGAAGGCTTTCCTGGGTTGTTAATTCTGTATCATCAGTAATAATTAATTATACAGCATTGAGTATTATTAGTACAGCAGTTGTTTGTGTGTGTTATGTGGAGCCAAACCACTGTAAGATTATTTTGCCTGGTGGGTAATTGGAACGATGCCAGGATGGTACCTACTGTGTCTGAGTTTTAAACAAGTGGAGCACTTGCAAAACGAGTGCTTGGTGTGGGGCAGGACCTCTGGAGCTGCACTTCAAGGAGGACGTGGGTGATGCTTCTGTCCTGCTCCCAGGATCATGGAATAGTTTGGTCTAATTGGGATCCTGAAGATCATCTTGTTCCAAGCCCCTGCCATGGACAGGGATGCCCCCCACTAGTCCAGGTTTCTCAGAGCCCCATCCAACCTGGCCTCGAGCACTTCCAGGGGTGGGGCACCCACAGCTTCTCTGGTCAGCCTGTGCCAGTGCCTCACCACCCCGTCACTAAAAGCCCTCATGAAAACTCCCTCTCAAGCTTTCTTGTAGACCCATTTCAGGCATTAGAAAGTACTAGGAGATGTCCCTGGAGCCTTCTCCAGGTTGAACATCCCAAACTCTCTCAGCCTGTCTTCACAGGAGAGGTTCTTCAACCCACTGATCATCTTTGTGGCCTGCTGTTGACCTCTGATGCAGAACTTTGATTGGGCTCTGGTGTTTCCCTTGAATTTTGTCTCTACCTCCTGCTGGCCACTCAAGAATTTCCTCAGGCCACAATCCTTGGAGCTACCCTTCTTATCTTGTGCCTGACATGGGTTCTCCAGTATATAGACAGTTTGCTTGAGAAGTGGTTCTCAAAGGGATTGTGGAGTGAGGACAGCAGCCTCTTGTGCTTCACAGTCTCACAGGGCCTGGTGCAGCCATGCTGAGGCTGTGACTTTTTTTTTTTGGTAAAACAGATGGGCTGAGCAGCAGGGTGATGAACTGGTTAAGCTAGCTAAATGCTCCTTCCATATCTCTCCCCTTTGGGAATGTTTTTCCAGCAGCTTGTCTGTCTTATTAGATTTTCTTCTTAGACTTTGTCCTAAATAGTATCCATCTCTTGATTTAAAGAAAAACAAAAAGAAGAAATCACATGTGTTTACCCAGATACTCCTTTTTATCTTGGGCTTTGTTTTGTTTTTCCTCTTGATTCTGCTTGAACTGTTTCATCTTGGCCTAATGTGCTTTTTTGCTAGTCACCCATGTTTGATGGCAAAGTCCCTCACTGGCACCACTACAGCTGTTTCTGGAAGCGGGCTCGAATTGTGTCCCACACAGACATTGACGGCTTCCCTGAGCTTCGGTGGGAAGATCAGGAGAAAATCAAGAAAGCCATTGAGACTGGAGGCCCTGGAGGAGGTAGGCAGGTGCCTCATGGTGTTTGGAGGTCCATCTGGAACTATGTTTTCTTTTGTTGTGCTGTTATTATGGTGATTTGATGTCCATGTCCCTACAACAAGTGATGTCAGAAGAATTGCTGAGGTGTCTCCGCGCTCCAGACCTCGGATGCTGACAGTATTGTGTGGCATCTTAAATCAGTGAGGGGAAAGAACCAAGTCAGTTGGCAGAGATATTGAAAAACATTTCTTGTTAACACGATTGGTGTATTTAGTTTTCAGTTTTTTACTGTTAACAGATGCTGTTATACCATGGTTTTTTTAATGATACCTTCAGTTCAGTGCATGGTTATGGTCATGTTTTGGTGCTTTGGAGCACGGATTGCTTGTCTTGCTCTATATTCAAATTCTGCACAAATGAGTGGCTGGAACTCAAGAGGTTTATTAATGCAGACTGCTAACAATCTGGGACAGAGAATAAGAAAATAAGGGAATGCATAATAAATCCCAACTCTGTATTTGCTTTGTTCTCCAGGAAAAGGAGGGGAACAGGAAGGAGGTGCTAAGGCTGAGAAGAGCCTAAATGACTTTGCTGCAGAATATGCCAAGTCTAACAGAAGTACTTGCAAAGGCTGTGAGCAGAAAATAGAAAAGGTAAAAGGGTTCTCCATCTCATCTTTTCTCTCACCAGTTTTAATTGAAACAGTGGCTTTTATAATTGCTTCCTGTCTGTCCTGCATATGGAAAGCACTTGCAGAGCTGTGTTTCTGTGTCTGAGGAGCAGCTGTGTCCTGGACAGCTGACAGTAAAGGCATCCCTCAGGCATGGCAGCCTGGGCTTCAAGCCTGGTGATCCCTCCTTTTACTTGGGCCTTGGAGCAGGCTGGGAATGCTGCTCACCAGCATTTCTCCAGCAAGAGAGCCACCACTAACTGCAGCTTTTCCAGCTGGTTGCTGCACTTCAAACCAACTTCTTGTTGGACATCTGAAAAGTAATTTGCAGTAAGACAGGGTAAGATCGTATTGATATTGATATTTGAGTGGTTGGGACATAAAGTTAATTTTGAGATGTGCCTTTGAGAGGCTTGTCCATGTGAGTTTTACTTGGTAAGCTTACTGGAAGTTGGAATAAAGACAACAGGATTACCCAGTTTGAGTGGATTTTGAAAAGAAATCTACTTTAAAAGGTGACATTTTCAACCTAGCAAGAGTACCTGAAAAAACAGAGGAACTGTAGTGAAAGGGTTGGAACAAAAGTTGCGGGCTTTGATAGAGGAATTGTTACAGTTTTACAGGTTTTTAGGAAGCATCATGTTGGTAACTTGTTAACATCCTGCTCCTTCCAGAATGGCCTAACAATTGCTCTTGTGTCACTTTAATCTACCTCAGGGCCAGATCCGGATTTCCAAGAAGATGGTGCATCCTGAAAAGCCGCAGCTGGGAATGATAGATAACTGGTACCACCCGGACTGCTTTGTGAGCCGCCGGGCAGAGCTGGGCTTCCTCCCGGCCTACGGGGCCACCCAGCTCCTGGGCTTCAGCATCTTGAAAGCTGAAGATAAAGAGACTCTGAAGAAGCAGCTCCCAGCTACCAAGAGTGAAGGGTAGGTGGTTAGTGTAAGAAATGGAGGAGCCATTGCCTTTAAATACATCCATGATAAATGTTGTGGGATGTTGTTGTATCTGTTAAAAGAATATTGGTTGTAGGAAGGTTTGGTCCTTCCTGTGACCTCGGGCAGGCGACAACAGACATTCCCTGTCCCTGGGAACGTGCGGTTCAGTTTCCCCCTGTGACTGCCTTGAGGAAATGCAGAGACCTGCAGCTGTGACTTGGAGGGCTCACGTAGGGCTTTCAACCATAAAATAATGCCTGTGTGGTACAAATGGATACTGGGCTCTGCATCTCCTTGTGTGATACTGTTATCAGCGATGGTTTCTCTGCTCAAACCACTTGTTAGAGAATTGATTTGACATCTTTTATCTATGAGCTGCTGATCTGTGACAGGCACTGAATCTGATAATGGTGTTTATTGGCCATGTAGTGCTTACACTTGGATGCTTTTGTTTGCTGAATCTTTTATAGTAGTCTGAAATTTCATTGCCTTGCGTTGAGATTTTCAGTGGAGGCTCTTGACGGAACTTTTACTGACAGAGAAGTGTTTCCAGGTGACTTGCTAGCTTTGTGAATCTTTCTTTGTTAATGAAGGCTTTTGTTACTTGTTCTTGAAATGACTTTGCCTGGAGTCATGCTTCATAATACAAATCAGTGTTGCATTGTCCCCATGGAGGAAGGAATATAAGGTATTTCTGGATCCTACATATCAGAAAGATCTTGCTGTGGGAAAACATTGAGCTTCTCTGTGTACATTTTAGACTGAATTCAGCTCTGCTTTTGCAAAGATTCACTGTGAATACGTCCAGGGAGGCTGAGGTCTGTTCTGAGAAGCTGTGGCCATGTCAAATCTGTGCAGTATTGGTCCTTCAGGTGTGCAGCTGATGTGTGTGGTGTGCAATTGTTTGGCAAGCCACTGCTCCAGAAGCCTTTGGCAGTGGTGTGGGTGCTGTGGGGAGAGTCCTACAGCACTGCAGGATGGGGGCTTTGGCCAGAGCCCTGTCAGGTTCTGTTCTGTTTTCCTTACCCAGCTGAACTGGCAGAGACTGGAGATGTGTGCATCTGTTGAGCAGCATGACTTGGTGTAAGCAGAAGTGCAGTATTTTAATGCACTTACAGGTTTTCAAGTAGTCCTTTGCTTTTTGTGCTGAGATGTGAGTTATGCTTTGTCCTAGAACGGGGAGTTTAATAGGGTTATTTGTAGTTTTCTCCCATGTCCTCAGCAAAGCTCTAGAGATTTGACTGTGTAAGTGCTTCTCTTGTCTGCCCTGACTCTGCTTTTCTGGGCCACTTCTGGGATGCTGTGCAAAATATGAAGGCTTTGTAAAGAAAGGCCACAAAGTAGTTTGCCAAGTCACTGCGTAAATAAAAGCCTAGAATTGCAGTGGAAAAAAGCTTGCACTGGTGATGTAGAGTAATGTGAACCAGGAGCTCATGCCAGAAAAGCAGCAGAATGTCTCATGTTTCCTGCTTTCTAAGCACTTCTTGAACAAGCCCCTCAGCCGAGAAGTTGCTGGCTGGCTCTTACGCTCCACTACCTTCTGCTCTTTGGGCTCTGCTTGAGCCAAGGGTGGTAAGGGTCAGCTGGAAAAATCATTGCCTGTCAAACAAACTGAATGGGAAAGAATGTAAATAAACAGCATCAGTGGAGGGGTGTGGTGTGCTAACTGTCTGGTGGTTTTGCTGCCAAGAGAGCACAGGAGTTATGGAGAAGCCAAAGGAAGAACACTCCAGAAACCTGAATGAGATGCAGTTACCTCGGATAATACACCTTGTGCATTCGATCAGATAACAGATATTAACAATAGAAATTACAGTCTTTGCAGAAATTATGTTAAAATGTCTGTTGCAAGTGAGATTCTCAAAATGATCTTTAAAGATATTTCTAATTATGCTGCATTCAAATTATATCTTGACTCAGAAGTCTGTGCAATTCAGATGTGACACATCTAAATTCAGGTGCTGCTACTGCATGTCCAGCCCATACTCCGAGGAGAATCTCAGACTGTGGGACTGCCCACAGTCTTTGTGTAACAGACTGCACACTGTCTGACTCTAAAGATCATCTATTTATGTGCCTTTTCCAGATGGGAGAGCTGAGGTGTGGAGCAGGGCTACCAAGAATAAGTTGGAAAATCCTTTCCTTGTGAATGCCAAATATGGAAGGATTTACTGGAAGGATCCTGCCTCCTTTCCTCAGCCAGTTCTGGGTGAGACATGCAGCCCTCCTTTGGGCTATGGGCTGTCCTGCCTAAGCACCAACACTTTGCAGACCTGGGAAAGGAGGATCTTGTGTCCTTGCCTGCAGCTTCTCTGTGGAAAGAATGCCTGTATGCTGATGGAGGAAAGGCAGCAGCAGCTTGTGAGCTCCTTTTGACACTGTTTCTTTGGTAGTGTGGGTTTTGTCCCCCTGCTCTGAGCTGTAATGCTTCCTGTGTTTTCTGCTGAGCTTGTTTAGATGGAATTGCTGCCCAGGACAGGAGCAAAGTGTCACTCCAAAGATGTCATACAGCACTGGATTAGCTGCAGAGGTGACCTGAGGCGAATGCTAAGTGCTCAGGTCACCAACAGTCTGGCAGTGCTTTACAGGGAAGAGGTGAAAAGGGGAGTTCTTATTCCTCCCTGCGTGGGCTGCTTGCTTTATCCAGGGTTGCTGTGGCTGTCCTTCCTGCCTTTTCACTAGGGAGGGGAAGAGGCAAACATGAAAAATAGAGTAGATGGTCAGTAAGGGCCAGACCACATTGGGCAGTTCTTCTCTGAAGTTGGGATAAATCTTGGGTGTCCTCTGTGAAGGTGAGAAGTGGTTTGCATTGCCTGGGAAATACTCGTCCTTCCAGGCAAGCTATTGGGGTGTACTTGTCAGAGGTGGAAGCCTGTCCCTTCCCCAGCAGGAGGAATGGTGTACACAGCAGCACCCCCCTGCTGTGGGCAACACACAATTTTGTGGCCCAAGGATGGAAGATCCTTGTGTGTGTGTTGTTAGTGTATGTCAGGGAGGGTGTAGTTTGCAGATTGTTCTAAAATGCGCTGCTTTGGGAAGATGCAGAATGAATTCAGCTTTGCCATTCCCTTCTCCAGGCTATATAAAATGGTTAGTGTTTGCTTTAGCCTTGGGCACAAAAGGGAAGGTGGTGACCAATAGCTTTATGCCTCCCTGCAGTCGGGATGATCACTCCCACTCTGTGGTTTGTTTCAGTGGCTGGAGCAGGAGCAGGTACAGTAAACACTCTGTCTGGGAGAGCAACTGCTGTCCCCTTGGCTGTGAGGAGAAGCTGCCAAAAGTGTGAGTCGCTGCTGGAATTTGGATGCATTCCCTGGGTCACAGGGTCTCTCAGCAGTGATCACCTCCCAGCGCCTGCTGTGCTGGATTTGCTCCATTTGGAGACGAGGAGACAAGTTACATTGTGGGAGTGAGTGCTGGCTTGCAGGAGGCAGCATGACTGTCAGCAGGCCCTGCAGATACACAGGGCTGGGCACCCCTCCTGAGCACTGACATCATTAAACCCCTGGTTTGGGAGGGTGCAGCAGAACACTTTGCAGTCGGGCTGGTAAGTTTTTCACAGATTCTGTTGTGTACCCCTGACTCTCTTTTAACTCTGTTAAAACTTTGGGAAGTCATTGTCCCCTTGGTGGGGCTCAGTGGATGCCCTGGTCTTGCTCCCTGCCGGGGCTGCAGCCAAGGAGGAGAGAGGACTTGCTTGGCCTGGGGACTTTTGGAGGCACTGCTCTGTATGTGCTGGAGTCAGTCCTGCCACACTGGTTGCCGCTTACGTGATTTAGAGCACAGGATGAAGTTTTTCTCAAGCAGTTGCTGGCAGCACAGTGTGGCTGTTTCCCCCCACCACAAGGCCGGGAGATGTACAGCAGAGCCCCTGCTCACTGATGGCACCTGGCAGGGGCACAGCTGGAAGATGAGATCCTCTGCAAAACCAGTCTCTCAAAGTGCTCGGAATTATGGTTTGGTCAGAGGTGCTAATGGTGTGCTGTTGTGGCCACTACAAATGAAGGGAACACTTAGCCCAATTTTGGGGCTAGGAGAATTACTAGAACATATAAGTCTCATGCAGGAATCTCTGGGAGGTGAATACTTCCTGACATCCTCCTGCAGCAGCTTTATAGCTGTCATACAGAGTTAGTCTTAATGGGAGCAAAGTCCTAGAAAGCAAACTGTTTAAAATTTTAAGTAGGAGAGCAACCAAGAATGCTGACTTCATGACTTAACCCTCAGCTACAGCTTACGAAATTGAGAAGAGTTTTCTTAAAAAGAAACCTGGCCTATGTTTCATAACAGAAAGCATCTCTGTCAAAATGGAGTGTGAAATCCAAACTATGTTTATGCTCTGCATCGAGTTGCAGGCCCATCCTATCTCAGCTGGAATAGAATTTCCCTTGGCATCCTCACAAGGAGAACTCACACTCCAGGCAGACGAAGGGGATGACATGACTCTGGAAACACAAATGATCTTCTGAGGTCCCTTGTCACTCTGAAGTCTGCCAAAATCCCCCAGTTTTCATTTGGCTTTCTTTTCCTAGTCTTTCTTGAGCAGTGTTTTCTGTAGCTTCTCCCTTCAGCTCTAAGGCTTAACAAATAGCAATAAATTTCCACACATGCAACTCCCAGCAGTACATCACAAAACCACTGTGAGCCTGGAAGCATTTTCCAAGCAGAAACTTGCCCCTGTTTGATTTCAGAGGCCTGACTTAATTCCAGTCTGAAGAGAAACTAGATGGGAAACACCTAATTTCCCAGTGTGTTAACTCATTAAAGCTGCTGTTTGCTCTCCTTTATTTCAGTATGAACTGTCTGAGCTGTTGATTGTGCTGACAGGTGTTGTGGTCTTTTAACCTGCAATGCTACACCTCCCCATATTTGGAGAGCTGTTCAGTGGTCCTTAGGTATGCCTTTGGTTTGTAGATGAATAGAGGAGATGGATATAGATGAATATAGATCTAGATGAATATGCCTGAGAATGTTGCAGTCTTTCACATGCTCTTCTCCTGCACTGTACAGTTACCCTGTGGAAAACCTCTTAAGTGTACCTGACCTGATTGAGGCAGCTCACATTGCAGAGCCAAGTGCAGGTCTATAATCTAGCACTGAAGAATTTGAAAAATGAGTTTGCCTGCCAAAACTGAGGATATTCAAGCCTCTGCAGATACCAGCAGTCGGTAATCTGAGCTCTGGTAACTGCTGGACTGCCATTTCAACAACTTCCTTTCATATGTGTGTGGTTTTGTTTTGTTTTTCTCTATTAGAAAGAGAAAAGGAGAAGAGGTAGATGGAAATGTGACTGCAAAAAAGAAGCAGAAAAAAGAAAAAGAGAAAGAATCAAAGCAGCAAAAACAGCTGAAGGTGAGTTTTAACTGCTCACAACCTACAAACTGCTTTGTTGGAAGAGTGCAGTGTCAGGCACTAACTAAAGTGTTGTACCCTCTAGAGAAGGCAGTACCTTGTACCCAGAGAGAGCAGTGGCAGTCTCACAGACAGTCCTTGTGTCCTGGCACAGGAGATGCCCTGTCACTGAGGCTTTGCTGAAGGCAATTCACCCTGCCCCTTTTTCTAGAAAGACAGGAAGGATGTTCTCTAGGACTTGGGCTTATTGGATTTAAAGAGATTAGGTTAAATGCCTTTTTTCTGAGGGGCTGGTTCTGTGCTCCTTCCTGTATCATCTGGTTATGGTGGCTGAAGCTTGGAGCCCAAGCACTATTGCAGAAGAGCTTGGAAAACAATAAATATTTAATGAAAAATCAAATCTTTTTCACCCTCTGGGGAGATATGTTCAGTTCTTGGGTACAAATTGTGATAGATCACAGCTTTCTACCTGTCATTTTTTAGAATATTGTGGGAAGAATTCCCAGTAGAGCTTCAGGAGTTTTTTATTTATTAAAAGTTCCCAGGAAAAAAAACTAACAAGCTGTCTTTGCTGCAACTGAAGTCTTAATGGAACTGTAAAAAAAAGCTGGCTCTGGCTTTGTACAGAAGTTTTCTTTTTTGTTGTGTGGCAGCACCATAATTTTCAAAAGATATTTTTAAGGTTTTGCTGCTGCAGTGTAGATGTTTAGGACAAATGGAGGCATTTTGTGGACCAGAGTTCACTTTTTTAAACAGTATTTCATTAACACTGAAATTTACACCACTTAACCCAATAAACCACTTCTTCCAGGGCAAACTACATTTTTGACTGTGGCCAGTGGATAAGATTCAGAAACTATCTGAGATATTTTAGGATGCTTCTTTGCTTCCCAACCCTTTCAAGTTCCATAGAAAGGCCCAAAAGAATATGCATGCTCCTCCACACTGCTGCAGGTGTCTGGTCTGGTAGAAATTCCTCTAATGTTTGTAAAATGAACAGTAGCAATCAGCAATTCTNAACCCAATAAACCATTTCTTCCAGGGCAATTTTTGACTGTAGCCAGTGGATTAGATTCAGAAACTATCTGAGATATTTTAGGATGCTTCTTTGCTTCCCAACCCTTTCAAGTTCCGTAGAAAGGCCCAAAAGAATATTCATGCTCCTCCACACTGCTGCAGGTGTCTGGTCTGGTAGAAATTCCTCTAATGTTTGTAAAATGAACAGTAGCAATCAGCAATTCTGATATTTTTTTTTTTTTGTGGGAGGTTCAAATGCAGTTACATTCCCACTGTTCTCAGTGTCACCTAGGTAGGTGAAATTTGCAGAGTGTTGAGAGCTTTCTAAGCAAGGGCATTGACATTTAAAGGATGTGGCTTTAGGGATCTGTTTTAGGTGTTTGGTAAAATGTGTGACTCCCTTTTGGTAAAGTTACTGGTTCTTGGAGCTCTTAATCTCACAATCTGTTTAAGATGACATGGACTTGCTAAAACCTTGTGCACATAGTGCAGTTTGAGGAGTGTTCTCAGCTACTTGCAGTCGATGGCTTTCTAAGCTGCTGGATTTTGTCAACAGGAGCAGACAGAGCTGATCTGGGGCATCAAGGATGAGCTGAGGAAGGTCTGCTCCACCAATGACCTGAAAGAGCTGCTGATTGCCAACAAGCAGGAGGTCCCCTCGGGGGAGAATGCCGTGAGTTGATCGTAGTTGCTCTGCGTGTGTGCGGGGTCTTGGAATTGGCGAAGCTGACCTGACCCAATATTGCTGTGAGGTCCATGAGCCTGGAGAATGTTCCTAACGTAGCGCTTAAGAAAGAAATTTGGTGCAAAGCCCAGTCCCAGGACTCTGGTATTGCTGTTGCACTTGCTGGTGAAGGGTGGTGTGGTGGTGAGTGATGCTGAATTCAGCACCTTAGTTGTGGTGTAGTGCCTTTATTCTGCTTTGCTCAGAGTGGTCCATTTTTATTTTTTGGTGCTGGCTCTTCATGAGCAGGTTAGTTAAGGCACTTCACATTGCCTCCCTCAACTGTTAAATTATGCAAAATGAAGCAAAAATTGTACAAATTCTTTCCCTGTTTCTTTTCTTAAAACAGTCCATTTCAGTCTGTGTAACTTGTGAAAATCTGCTCTCTTTCAGAGCCACATACTGCTTTAAGTATTTGTATTATTAAGACTCATGAATGTGGGCTGGCATGTGGGAAGTGTCTAGACTCAAAATGGTCATGGAATACTCTTAGGCAGGAAAACCTGGACTTGTCTGAGCCTACATTCCCACCTACCTACTCATGTGCTCAGATGCAGTAGCTCATCTTCTCCCTGGCTGTTCTGGCATGGCAATCTGGTCAGGTGCTGTGTGGTAGATGTGTTCTCCTGAACCACAGGATTATAGAATGGGTTGGATTGGAAGGGACTCTAAAGATCATCTATTTCCAACCACCCTGCCATGGGCAGGGACGCCACCCCTCCAGATCAGGTTGCTCAAAGCCCCATCCAACCCAGTCTTGAACAATTCTAAGGATGGAGAATCCACAGCTCCTCTGGGCAACCTGTTCCAGTGCCTCACCACCCTCAAAGTAAAGAATTTATTCTAATATCCCATCTGAACATACCTTCTTTCAGTTTAAAGCCATTGTCCTTTCACTACATGGCCTTGTAAAGGGCCTCACTACTTTCTTGTAGACCCTGTTTAAATTCTGGAAGGTCTTGCAAGGAGACTTGGAGATCTTTTCTCCAGGCTGCACAATCCCATATCTCTCATTGTCTTCGCAGGAGAGATGCTCAGACCCTCTGGTCATTTTTGTGGCCTTCCTGTGGCCTCACTTCTGCAGGTCCGTGTCCTTATTCTAGTGGGCGACCCAGATCTGAATGCAGCTCTCCGGGTGGGGTCTCATGAGAGTGGAGCAGAGGGAGAGAATCACCTCCCTCTTTCTGGAGAGGAGCGACTGAGCCAGGGGTGTGAGCAGAGATACCCAGATACCCATCAGTGCACCTGAGAGGCCTGGTTTATGTTCAGAGTGTGTGTGACGTGCTGGAAATGTCTGTGCCAGCAGCCTGGCAGTTGTGTTCTTGTGCAGCCCAGGGTAGCACAGTGTGTGTGCTTCCAGCCTCCTCCTGCCGTGACCTGCTCTGTGTTCTTTGCTGCTTTAGATCTTGGACCGAGTGGCAGATGGGATGGCATTTGGAGCTCTGCTGCCCTGTGAGGAGTGCAAGGGGCAGTTTGTGTTCAAGAGCGATGCTTACTACTGTTCAGGGGATATCACTGCCTGGACCAAGTGCGTTGCTAAAACACAGACTCCTAACAGGAAGGACTGGGTAATCCCAAAGGTGAGTGTTTACTGCATATTTGATGTTCTGAAGCACATTTCTGAGCTGATTGAGCAAGCAGCACTCAGTGCAGGATGACAGAGAGGAGTGTGCTGCAGCGCTGAGCAGCTGTGACAGCGGGCAAGTCCTGTCACAGCCACGTCCTCCAGGAGCAGGCAGCTAATGCGTAAATAAATCATATTTTTTCCAGTAACACTAAATTGAAAGAGACGTTGATTTGGTTTGAAACTCATTTACCCTCTTCTAGCTTTGTTTTCAGTCAGTAAAGTGGGGTTTTGTCCACCTTAGTGAATGTCTTGAAAATCTTTTCCAAGATGTGCAATAAATGCCAACATCTGGGTAGCGTTCAATTTATCCTTCAAATCTTATAATCATATATGTTGGTTTTAAATTGTTTATGCTTCCATCCCGCAGGAGTTCCGGGAAATCCCTTACCTGAAGAAATTTAAATGTAAGAAGCAGGACAGGGTGTTCCCTCCAGATGCTGCAACTGTGAACTCAGCACCTCCTCCCTCCGCATCTGCTCCTTTGTCAGAGACTGTGTCTGCACCCAGAGGTAAGTGTTGGGCTGGGCATGGATTGGTGGAGTTCAGGGTGATGTTCAGGCTACCATTCCCAGCCAGACAAACGTGCCACTCTGAGCAGTCCCACTGTTCTCCTGCTCTTGAGCAGGCAGAGCTCTCCTGCTAAAAATATCTCATGTGCTTCGTCTTCCCAGCACAGGTAGGCCCTGATTTGTTGGGTTGTCTGGTGTCATGGGCTTGAGGTTCTGTTCATTCTGATCCTTTTGGGTGTTTCTTGATTGTAAGGAAATTATGTGTATGCAGTGAATCAGAAATGTAAAGGCTGATGTTGCAGATTGTGTCTCAGGGGACACCTGCTTCAAAATGCCACCTCACTTGGTTTCTTGGGGACCATTCCACATAAATTTAGGTTTTGAGGGCAAGAGGGTTTTCCAGGGATTTGTTTTGTTTCTAAGTCATCTGCTGAGATTTGGCTTTACTGATCACTGACTCCCCTTATGCAAAATAGATGTGCTGTCCCCAGCTGGCAAAAGGTTGGACTTAAGAAACTCTCTGTAGTTGCCAGAATAAGTTACATGCTTTAGCAATGAAGCCTGTCTCTTAAGAACTCTGCTGACTTCTTTCTTATTCAACCTTTCTAGTTCTGACCATAATTTTGGGTGCAGGGCTTTATTGTTACTTCGTTAAAAAGGTGGGAGTAATTCTGCATGGTTAACTTTAGCCAGATCGTGTTATTTTAGCAATGAAGACAAAGTAACTCAGGTCTTGTTTTTGATTAGCAAATGGATTCCAGCCCCAGTGTCCCCTGAGAGTAAACTTAGAAGGTTGACCAGATTTAAAGCCAGGTTGCTTTGTTTGCTAGCAACCAAACTAATGTGAGTTGAGGGGAGAAGAGGAAGCAGAACTTTGAGCTAGTCAATCAAATTGATAGCTTTTATCTTTTAGCAGCGCAAACACGCTCTTAGACACTTGCCATGTCCTGGACCAGCCTGAATTACAATGTTAACACAATGTGATGGAGCTTTAGATGGTTACCAGTTTGCTCCTGACTTCTTATGAGGCTTGCATGGTAAAACCTTGTACTGTATATAAGATCAAGACTGGAACAGTGTTGCTTGAGAGATAATTCTCTCTGAAGCCCCTCAAAAAGAGATTTCCTTTAAAAAAGGCAGAAGCTTTCATGTGACAGTGAATTTCTCCCATGCTATCCAGGCATCAAAAGAAAAGGGAAGCAGAGCACAGTCCCCAGAAGCACAGTCCCAAAAGAAAGCGGATTCTTTTTACTTAACAAAATAAACCAAGTAAAGGGCAAATATGCCTACATACCATTTCCCTATCTTCCATCCCTTCTGTTTGTTGGCAGCTGCTGAGCTTTGTTGCCTTTCCTCTGGGAAGGGGAACTCCCTCCTGCTTGCTTAGCGCAGGTCAGACCTGCTTGGCCTCTCATCTCCCTGCCAGCTGAGCTGATTGTACTGAGAGGGGGGGGATGCTGTCACTTTGTGCTTGCTGTTTGTCCAGGGGACTCTGTGCTTGTGGCTAACCTGTCATTTCCAAACCTTTAGACAAACCTCTGACCAACATGAAGATCCTGGTTATTGGGAAGCTGTCAAAGAACAAAGAGGAGGTGAAAAGCATTGTGGAGGACATGGGAGGAAAGATGACAACAACAGCTAACAAGGCCACCCTGTGCATCAGCACCCAAAGTAAGCAGCCTTGCTGTGGTTACTGGTAGCAGTGGTAACAGAGCTGAGCAGATTACAGAGGACACTTGACCTCAGAGCTGTCTGGGGATCAGTGTTTGGATTAGGGGGAGTGTTTTGTGTGCACATATGGCCTGAGTGTGCTTGGAAAAGCAGACAGATGTGTGCTGTTTAGTTTTGCTTACCCAGCAAGTTAACGAGCAGGCTGTGCCTTCAGGCTCTCGTGGGTCAGTGGCAGCTGGGGTTTGTGTGCAGACCATGGTGGTGTGTATGCCACCTTTGTTGGGATGAGGGGTGCTGAGGGCTGTGTCCATGCTTGCCTTGGAGAACCCCCAGAGCTGACTGGGGGTGCCTGAGGGCACTTGTTTGCTCTGCTGGCAGCTTAGAGTCTGCACTTGCTCTGTGTTGGAGTTGTGCAAACCAACTGCTGAGGTGGGAGATCTGCTTCCATCCATCAGAAAGTCCAGCTGCAGCTGGCATCTGGGAAGGGGAGAACTGGACCAGTCAGGTAGAACAGGAGTGTTCCTGCTTTAGCCCAAGCCGCATCTTTGAACCAAGGAGGAACTTGGCTCTCCAAAGAACATGGCAAATCCAAAATGTAGTGGAATTGTGTTTTCACAAAGCGTTACAGAGCCCTGAATCATGGTCAGAGGGAGAGGCTGAGGTCTAAAACCTCACGGATGCATTTTTTCCCCCCTTCCTATCCTGCTTCTGCAGAGGATGTGGAGAAAATGAGCAAGAAGATGGAAGAGGTGAAGGAGGCCAAAGTCCGTGTGGTCTCAGAGGCATTTCTTCAGGACGTGAAATCTTCCAGCAAGGACTTCCAGGAGCTTGTGTCTCTCCATGCCCTTTCACCTTGGGGTGCAGAGGTGAAAATGGAGCACGAGGAAATGGCTGTGGATGGGAAGAGCAGCAAGCCCCCAAGTACGAAGAGCGCTGGGATGGTCAAAGAAGAACAAGGTGAGGAACAAAGCGATTGTTTCACCACAGGCCTGTTCAGTGCTGTGCATGCACAAAGCAAACTTGGGTGTGCTCTGTCCTTACCCTTTCGTTCAATTTTCTGCCTTTTCTCAAGATGAGTTTATATAATGGACCTCAGGGCAAGACTAGCTTTAAGTAAACATGAAACTGTCTCCTGAGCTGGCTCTTGTTTCTCCTCCTCCAGTCTGCCCAGGCTCCCTGCCATCAGTCCAGTCTCTTCCTCATAAAACATCAGGTTCTCTGCCAGTTTGGGTTAGTGTTGCAGCTCCAAGGAGGTCCTGGGACACCAAAATGACGGACACTACTCAGGGAATGTTGACAAGTGAGAAAATGCTGCGGTCCAGAGCACTGAGTCTCTGTGCTACTTGATTTAGAACATAATATTTTTGTAACAGAGGAGGAAAAATATTGATGGCATTGCTCACCAATGCCATAAAGAGCTTGCATTATTAACCCTGGATGGTGAACAAAACCATCATATTTGCTCACTTCTCTTCAGAACCTGGTCTCTGTGTCCTCCAAGTGGAGGTTTCTGTCATATGCTTGGGTGTGTTATTGCCAGGATGTTTCACCACAGTAGCATCCCCAGGGAATCCAAACACTCTTCATGCCCTGTGAGGTGTGGTTGTGTTTATCTGCAGTGCAGGTGAAAAAATGACGTGGTCCACCCCTTGGGGCCAGGAGAAAAGAAACAGATAGAATCTGGGGAAATGTAGTTTCTGATTTACTTGGGGCTGTGATTTTGCGGCTAGAGCTCAGTTAAAAAAAAAGCCGAAGTCTGTGTGCTCATATGCTGGGAATCTGATTCACCTTAGGGTGATAATTATGCAAATTGAGAATTTTAAGATTGATTCAAGTTGGTCTGTGTTGCTCACCTAAGAAAAAGATGGTCTTTCATTGCAGGACCCAGCAAGTCTGAAAAGAAAATGAAGTTAACAGTGAAGGGTGGAGCAGCAGTAGACCCTGATTCTGGTGAGTGATAACAGTGCCTGTGCCTGCACCACCCACAGTCTTCAGGGTGCGTGATGGTTTGCAGAAGGGGTTTTCTGTGAAAGGATAAGGGTTCCATAAAGGAGCATGAATTCTTAAACCTTTAACATTGCTATCAAAGGAAGCATATTGATTGACACCCAAGGCTGGATATTCCAGGATTTTCTAGTGCAGCTTTCTTCAGAAGGACCACTTAAACTAAGGTTCAGCTAAGGCCTTGTTCAGCTTTAGATCTCCTGTCAGTGGAGTGAGTACAGGCCCAGCCAGCAGAGGACACACATTTGGTATAAGCACCTGCTGGTGCTACTCTCCAAACCTTTGGTGCATGGATGTTCTGACAATTTGTACTGCATCCAAAGCTAGCCTTTGGTTTTCAGTCCATTTGCTAATGTGACACCTGCAGAGCTACATCTCTCCTAAGGATTCCTTCAGCTGCTCACACAGTATTAGATCCTAGATTTTAGATCATCCTCTATCAAAGGTTACAATTTTTTTTCCTCTAGTTAGGATTGATATTCACTCCAGTTTATCTAAAGGTGTCTGCTCACAATTCATTAAAATTAAAACATGCTCCAAGTAGTTTTGAATGAGCTGTGTGGTCACTGTTTTTGCAGTATTTTTGTTAAAGCACGCTGCTGCATGGAACATTTGGATGAGTGCAAATGAAGGAAGGAGAGCTAAAACAGCAACCTCCTCCTCTGTGTTCCAATTTTTTCTTCTCTGCAGGTTTGGAGGATTCTGCTCATGTCTTTGAAAAAGGTGGCAAAATTTTCAGTGCAACACTGGGACTAGTAGATATTGTGAAAGGAACAAATTCCTATTATAAACTGCAGCTGCTAGAGGATGACAGAGAGAACAGGTGAGTTTAGTTTTCCCTTTAAATACTTTTGTTCACTTTTTTCTAATAAATACTGGATTTTTGACACTCCAAAAGCCAAGTGTGAGTAAAATGTCTTTGGGGAGATAATGGATTGTTACAGTTACTTGAAGAAAAAAACCACAACACAAAAAAGCCAAACCAAAACTAAAATAACTCCTCCAAACCTACCAAACAAGCCACCCATGAAGAAATCTCTGCTCTGCATGGAAACATTCCTTGTGGGTGTTAACAAAAGCTAAGGTGGATTTTTTCCCCCCATATTCTGTAACTTAATTTTGTCTTCTAATCACAGAGCTGTAACCTTGGGAAACAAAGCCAGGCTGTTCTACCACAGTGTTAGCCTGAATTGTGTGCCCTGAAGCATGACAAAATGCATGAAATAGTCAGGAGCTGATCGTGTGTTTAGCTTTCCAGTCTCATTGGGTGCATGGCAGAGCTGTCCAGTTGTTGCATTGCTGATTAGATGAAGAGATTGAGAAGGTTCTTTAAAACAGAACTGCCCCTGCCAAACACATAAGTGACACAGAAATTCAGGGTAGCAATGACTGTGGTTCAGCTCCAGTCAGTTCAGATTTATTGCACTTTACTGTGTTTTTAATAAGCTTTTATTGTTGTCTCATTTGTGTGAGGTTGTGTCAAGTCTGGGATTCAGTACATGGAGGGATTTCAGTGCCTGTATTTTGTATCTGACATATTGGAAAGATTAATTGATTGTATCCCTGTAAATACTATAGAAGCTCACCCAAGGTGCTGTCAGTAGTACAAACAAATACTTGATTTATTTCTGTTTTCTCTAAAATACTGAACTCTGGGGCCTGAGGCTTAAAGATGTTTTGTCTTTGTTTTTCAAATATATGACCCCAATAGTCTGAAGGTTTGTATTTGCAAAACATTAAGATTGAAGAGATGTCAGCCTCTCTTTTCCTGCTGTGCACTCATTTATCCTCAGGACTGCAGTTCTGGTGTGTTAACACTTTGCATTTTTCACGCCAGCTATTGGGCATGTGGTGATTCCTCTGCTGATTTCCCACAATCACTGATGAAAGAGTGTGTTCCATAAAATAAATGCTATGCAAATAGCACTGCAGGAGCTGATGCTTGTTCTTTTCTCCCATTCCATTTCTCCAGATACTGGGTGTTCCGATCCTGGGGCCGTGTGGGCACTGTAATCGGCAGTAACAAGCTGGAGCAGATGCCATCAAAAGAAGATGCCATTGAACACTTCCTGAATTTGTATGAAGAGAAAACTGGCAATTCTTGGCATTCAAAGAACTTCACTAAATATCCAAAAAAATTCTACCCACTGGAAATAGATTACGGACAGGTAACCCTGAATTGCCCCTGTCCCAAGTGGAGCATTGCTGAGATTCCCTGCTGTCACTGTTCTGTTCTGTGCTTTAAGTTGGGTCACTTGCACTTAACAAACCAAGGGAATTAAAATGCAGCTGTTGCATCTTCTCTCTGCTACAGGGGAAAGCTGTAGATCAAGGAGTACCATCCATTAAAATAGACCTGTTGGGAAACTAAGGAGTTCTCTGTTATCAAATCTGATGTCCCTTCAATGCTTGTTCCTATTTACTCTGTAACTTTAAGGATATTAATTTGAACTTAATCCAGCAGTCAGTTCACATGCAGCCTGTCTGCAAACTTCATTTTTTAAAATTTAAAATAGATGTTTCTCATCTGTCTGCTGCCTCCAAAATCCTCCCAAATGCTGTAGCAACTCCAGTGCAGTCTTCCACTTAGTGCACATATTAAGCAGGCTGAGAAAGAAATTATTCACTTGCAGTAAGATTTGGCTATTTCGACAGCTAAGCTAAATAAGAATTCCTTCTTTCCAGTGGGGGTTTGTGTGTTTATTTGAAGGCATACCTGTTACCTGAACTATTTTCAGATTTAATAGCTGAATGCTGTTAGTAGCTATAGAGTTGCCAGAGCACATATTTTCAAGACATTGTGTTTTTCTGTGGCCAAATTAATGGATGTCATCTTCCAGCTTGGCTTTAACTCTGGAAATTTGAATATTGCAGTGGCAAAGTGTTTGTCTTAGTGTAATGTACAGTGTTTCTCAAAGCACCTGGCTGATGATTTATTTGTGTAATGCCCTCTCCATGAAGGCATCGAGATGGTATTATGGCTAATTGATGATTCCTGTACACATCTAAGACAGTTTTTATTACAAAAACTTGGTGAAACTAGTTATTACATCTGTTTTGTCAGAAAAGCAGCCAAGTAAACAGTCATTTTTTTCATATGAAAGTCTCTATGCAGCAGAAAGCTTGTAGAAAAAGTAATTAATAATTGCTTGAGGTGAAGCAGTGATGCAAAGAGAGTTCCTATTCCCTTAATTCTCCTTTCTGCTTATTTTTTACAGTGCCATCTTTTGAAATAATGTCTGCCAAATTACTGAATAGGTGTTTTTTAAAGCCCATTTTGTTCCAGAATGTCAGAGCAATGTCCCACGCTCCCCATGAACTTCAGGCTAGTCATAGTATGCACACACTAAATTGATTTTGAGTTGTTGCCATGGCAGCCAGCCTGTTACTTTTATGCTTTGTGATTTTGTGAATTCTGATACTATTTTTACCTTCCAGGATGAAGAAGCTGTCAGGAAACTGACAGTAGGTGCTGGGACAAAATCAAAACTTGCTAAGCCAATCCAAGATCTTATTAAGATGATCTTTGATGTGGAGAGCATGAAGAAAGCAATGGTGGAATTTGAGGTGACTACAGATATTCATGTTTCTCCCTTCTAACTTTCCATCATGCTTGCACAAACAGAAGCAAGTTCTTTGCAATACAGAGTGCTTCATACTTCCCAAAAGCCAAGTGTGAGTTTTAGATCGGTCTTAAAATAAAGGCAAGAGTCTGACTGGAATTTGCCAAGCTCTGGAGGTAGTAACTTAGTTATGATATGTGCAGTTCTTAAAACACAGATGCATTTTTTGTCTATCAATGTCTTCAAATTAACAAGCCTATGAGAGAATTGTCTGCCAGTCCTGGGAGTAGTAATCATTCTGTGATTTTGTTAGTGTTTTTTTCCAGTCACACCTGCACAGTGACTGCTGTTTGCTGAATGCCCTTAAAGTATTAACGCAGATAACTGATGTGCTGGTCATGTGACCCTGGTGACATTCCTTTTTTCTAAGCAGAGAACCACATTTGGGGGCTGGGAAGTGCAGGAGTACCATGGATTTGGGTAGCAAATGAGATGCACCTCACACTAGAGAAATGCTGACAGTTGATACATACACTAATGGAAATGTCTTGTCAAAGTCCAGATCCTCTTCTGCATGAGGGTGGACTTGAGATTGCTTTGGTTGCATTTCTCATTAGTTCTAATAAAACTATTTTCATCCATTCTTCTTTCCACCATACTTCTTGATCCATCCTTCTGGCAAGCTTTCAGAGAGTGGTTTGGTAGCATGATATGTCTCTCCTTGCACTGTTTTAATGGTGTGCAGAGATCCTGCTGTTTGTTTTAATGCGGCCGTTCGAACAAATTCTAAATTACAAATTTCAGTTTTCTTCAGCCAGCTTAGTTATCCTGTAAGTTATCCAAGTAAGACTTGACATTTCATACAGGGCTCTTTGCCCTTTGTGTCATTATTTGGTGTGCCTACCTTTCAGAACAGGCTTTGTACCATTTTCTGCAGCTTACCTGAAAGCTTTCAGATGGCTTGCCCAACATTTTGTAGTACCTTGGGTTAATTATGTTCTCCTATATCTCCAGTGGTACTTTACATCAAAGTCTTGTAAAATACTTTTTTTTTTGTAACTGTAACTGGCTAAAGACTCTGAATTGATTATTATCTCGTGTAATTCGGTTTTGTAGAACTCTCTTGGAACTATGTTAATTCACACCATCTGCAGATCTATAGCAGAACTGAGACTCCAGATGGGCCAGTCTTCCTATTAGATTTATCTTCCTGTACTGATGCTGCTGAACAGCTGTTTTCTGTTAGAGGAAATAATACTTTTCCTGGTTATAGGCTTCTATGTGTCCTCCAGAAACAGCTGATTAGTTCCTTTAATTAGCCCAATCTTGAGTGTTTTGTTCCAGCCAGGCACCTCTTGCTTTGCCAACACTGTAGCAAATTCTTGGTCTTTCCATTGCATGACAATGGATTTATCTTCCTGCTTCTAACTTAGCTTTCAAGAATTTCACCTCACCAAGCATACAGGAGTTTATTATCATTATCTGGGTCATTGCTTTATGTGAAGTGGCTTCTGAGAGGACTGAGTTGACTCTAGGGTTATGTCCTCCCTTCCCTGGGTGGAAGGCAAACATCTCCCTTGCCTCCTGTGACAATCCTACTGCACACATCTGTGATGTGGAGCTAATTCTTCCACTGCACTCAGTGCACCTAGTGGTAATTTCAGTGCTATTGTTTTAGGCCCAGCCCCTTGGCTGCTTTGCTGCTTTGCTTGTGCTCCTTTGGCACATCTAATGATAGAGCTTTGGATGCAGTTTAGCGTTAAACCTTTAAAGCTTAGCTCTGCAGGATTCTGTCTACCTCCTATGGGTTATAGGAGACAAAAATCCCAACCCTTTGGCAGTTTGTGGGCTCTGTTGGAATTGTGCTCCTAAATCACACGATTGGGGGATGTTTTATTTTATAGGTGTTGCTGTTTGTGTGTAAGTGATTATTTGCATGTTTATATAACTTACTGTTAGTATAAGTGTCTGCAGCTATTCTGCACATCCAAGTGGCGTGGCCTATTTTACTTTCATGTGTCTTGCATGATTTTTCAGGTAATAATGACGTAATACAGATTGGTACAGGTGGTACTCAGCAAGAGACTACTGGCCCCAAATGTTTGGGAGCTACAAATCTCTTGCAGATTCGTTTTCATTAGATTATTAATATTGTTTTTGTGCTACTCATGTCTCCAAAGACATCATCAGTTTTGAAGCCTCTCTGCCCTCTTGCAGCCCATCTTGGCTTTTCTTGGTATCTGGCTTTATCTACACTTAGCTGTCACTAAAGGTGAAAGTTCTCCTAAGCCCAGTACAGGGCACACAGTCGCTGTGCAAAATCACTTCAGGGCTTTCACCCCAGTCTCTGTGGCTTGGAAGAGCCTTCTGAGTTCATCTTGCAGAGAGGATTTGCACACAGTTGAGTTTCCTAGCTCCATAGCGGATAAGTGATGTGGGACATAGCCAGACAGTATGTGATAGTCATGGTTTCATAGGATCTTCTGTCCGTGAGCTAAAGCTTAAATCCATCAACTTCAGTAAAAACTAGTTTGCCCTGCAGAGTACATTGTGAGTACTGTCAAGAGTCTAGAGGGTGTATGTATGATCACTCTAGGAGACTCCACTGGGCTTGACTTTTGTTGGATGTTTTTGCATTCAGGTGGTCCTTAAAGAATGTAACGATTTCCAATACTCTCCCAAGATCCATCAATACACCAAGAAAACCAATGTTAAATTAAATCAGTGGATAAATGCAGGCAACCAAGACATTGCTTTTAACTTAGCTGAGGGGTTTTGGCTCATTTTTCATGGATATGAAGCACCTCACAGCATCTTTGCATTTGACCCTTGATAATTGTAGGGTAAAGTTGGAAGAGGGTGTCTGGGTTGTACCTAGAGACACAGATGATCTTATGAACAAGAATTACTTCATTCACTTTGCTTCTTTGCCAGCCTTAAGCGTATGATTAATTAACTGATTAAGGAATGCTTCTAACACCAGGTTAATATTAAACTTCATGTCAGATACTTAATACCCTATTTTTTGTGTTGCCCTAGCATGAGTACTTAGCTTCCTATTGCAGTATTCCTTTGGTTATAGAATGTCCTCTCAATGGTGTGTCCTGACATAATTCCTCAATCCAGAGTCTAAAATGTTTCCATTCTTTGTTGGTCAGTCCTATTAGCATGGAGAAATTAGTTCTCTAGAAACCAGGGAGGGAATGCTGCAGTGGTGTAAATTGAGTGAAATTTGGGTTTAACACTTACATCTTTATCAGATTGACTTGCAGAAGATGCCATTGGGAAAACTGAGCAAGCGACAGATCCAGAGTGCATACTCCATCCTGAATGAGGTTCAGCAGGTGAGCTAAAAGACGTGTTACAGCAAAAAGGGAATTCAGAAGTTGTTCTGGGTTCAATGGGGTGAATGCTGAGCTGTGCATGTGAAGATCTGTGCTTTCTCTCTCTCTCTGGAGAAGAGGATGTGGCTTCCGTGGGTAACCATTCAGTTCTTTTCACTGTTGTACCAGTGTGGGTGTACTTGTGTCTTCAGCACAAACTTTAGGCTGTGCCAAACATAAATGGCAGCTGAGCAAATGAAGCTGGTGCCTAGATCTAGTAGTGAGCTGGTGTTTCCACCCCAGAGAAGTCTGTCAGAGGATGAGAATAAAGGTTAAGTTGACATAGGAAAGGGTCTGGTTTGATAACATTGCTGTATTTACACATTGTGATCTGAACCATTCACTAGATAATACTGCCTTTACAGATTGCAAAAATGTAACAGCATAACCCAATATTTTTTTGTCACAGGCTCCCTGGTGAAGCATAGATACAGGAAGTTCTTCAGTTTCTAGAATAGACCTTAACCTTGACAAGGATATGCACCACTTATATATCATGAAGACTGTATTTTGCCCTCTGGAAACAATCCCCATTGAATTTTTCTTTTACACAATTCTATGTATTTCTGTGCAAATACTGTGGCTTGCTACACGCAAGACAATAAAACAGAATTGTTCTTTTTAGTCCTGTGAGAGTTTCAGCATAAGCACTATTTGCATTGGTGCCCCTGTGTTAGTCCATTAGTATCTTGTGTGTTTTTATTGCAATGGAGACTTAGTCTTACTCAGTAATTTTCTTTGGTGCTTGTTATCTTGTCCAGGCAGTTTCTGACAGTGGTTCAGAATCCCAGATTTTGGACCTCTCCAACCGCTTCTATACACTGATTCCTCATGACTTTGGGATGAAGAAGCCACCTCTCCTAAATAACTTGGAATACATTCAGGTATTGACTAGAAACTGGTTTTTGCAAATGTTGGAAAATGTTGTTTGCAGGCAACAGGTCTTGGTGTCAGACCTCTAACATACAGAATATGAGAGGTTTAACACTTACTTAACCTCATAAAAGCAGAGATTAAAGTAAGCATTAAAACCTCACAAGCAAAAAGATAATCTGAAGAAAAACAAGTTTAACCCCATGCTTTCTTGAGGCTAAACTTGTTTTTCTTCAGAATATCTTTTTGTTTGTTTATGTGCATGTATCTGTGTAAATAATTATATGCATAAGGTATTAGAAGATGGATGTGATGTATATATATGTGTGTGTATTTTAATATATTTGGGGTGGTATATATATATATATTTAAAGACAGTATTGTTATTAGATGGCACCATGTGGCCAGTGATTGTCATACACTTTTTTAATTTGGGGTATCCCAGACTTATTCTGAACATGTCAAAGGCCTAAGTAGCATAACATTACCTGTTTCAACTCTTCAGGCTAAAGTGCAGATGTTGGACAACTTGCTTGATATTGAGGTTGCTTACAGCCTTCTCAGAGGTGGAAATGAAGATGGAGATAAAGACCCAATTGACATCAACTATGAAAAACTTAAAACAGATATTAAGGTAAAGGAAATAAAAGGCAGTGAGTGGCTATGAATATAAGCTGATGTCCTGTTAGTTTGGAGTAAAACAAATCACCCAAACTGTACAGATATATAGCTCTGGGTTGGGTTAAGGAACTGGAGCATGTGTTCAAAGAGATGCAGAAAGAGCTGAGCTGTTTCAACCTGGAGAAAAGAAAGCTCAGAGGATATTGTATCAATATCTAGGAATACCTGATGGGAGAAAGAAGGAAAGAAGACAGAGGCAGACTGTCCTCAGTGGTTTCCAAGTGCACAAGAGGCAACAGGCACAAATTGAAATACAGGAATTTGTGTTTTAACAAAAGAAAAGTATTTTGTTGTTGATGTTGTTTGTTTTGGGTTTTTTTAATTTGTTTACTCTGACAGTGGTCAAACACTGGAAAAGGTTTCCCAGAGAGGCCTTGGAGGCTCTGTTCTTGGAGGTGTTGAAAGCTGAACTGGACTCAGTCCTTGGCTGACCCTTCTTCGAGCAGTGGAATTGAAAATCATCTCAATTTCCAGCATTGTCTCAGACATTCTGTGGCTATCTGTATATCTATTCATCTTCTCTAGCTAGGAGTGTATTTCCACTTAAATGGTCGAGGAGGTTTAAAGGGGACAGTTGCAGGCATAGGGTGGATGTTGACATAAGATGGCTGCTAGTTTGTGTGCTGAGGAAACTTCTCATTTGCCTCTTTGCAGGTTGTTGACAAAGATTCAGAAGAAGCCAAGATTATCAAACAATATGTGAAGAACACTCACGCTGCCACACACAATGCATATGATCTCAAAGTTGTGGATGTAAGCTGAGCAAGACTGAGGTTTATCTTTGGGAAGAAGGACTCTCCTAAGATTACTTACTTGTTTGCAATTGCCTTATATTTTTGAGTAGCTTACCCAGTTTCCTCTGCTGAAGGGATGATTTGATATAACATTTTCTTTTAACTAGAAGAGCAGAAGTCTAGGCAGAGATTAATTTAATGAGTTGTTTTTGCTTTGGTGTTTTTATTTTAATTTAATTTGCCTCAAAGGGAAGGTGGAGGAGTAATCATCTGAAATTGAGACTTAGTTCATTGAATGATCTTTTCTGAAAAATAGAGCCTCATGAAAATGCAGAGGTAAAGGTGGAGAAGTAATCAATAACAAATACTGCATGATTGCTGCTACCTTTTTTGCAGGCATGATACAGCCAATTACAAAACCCATCCCGATCAATTTCCCTGGCAGATCAATGTACATTGCAGATTAGATGGCTTTTTTTTCCCTCCCCTCTATGATGAGTTGCATGAAGGTAATGGTTTATTTGCTTGGTTATTCTTTTCATCCTGTCCTCTTCTGAACTGAAGATCTTCAGGATTGAGCGTGAGGGGGAGAGCCAGCGTTACAAACCCTTCAAGCAGCTCCACAACCGGCAGCTGCTGTGGCACGGCTCCCGCACCACTAACTTCGCCGGGATCCTCTCGCAGGGTCTGCGGATAGCTCCGCCTGAAGCTCCTGTGGTAGGTGAAATGGCTTCTCTGGCTGCCTGCATCCCTGTGCCCAGAGATGGCCACAGTCAGGGGCAACCTAAATAAGGGAATTTCTCTGTGGGGAGGGCCCTGTGTTATCTGCCATCATTTAGACAACATCGTGTCCCCTGAGTGGGTTGCTCCTTGGTGTCCACGAGAGTTTGACTTGCAGCTTTGCTTTCCTGGGAGCCCAGCCGGGTGGATTCAGTGCTGCCTGTGTGTTATTTTATTGCCCCAATATTGTTTGTTTCCTTCTTGCAGACCGGCTACATGTTTGGGAAGGGCATCTACTTTGCAGACATGGTGTCCAAGAGTGCAAACTACTGTCACACATCTCAAGCTGATCCCATAGGTTTAGTACTACTGGGAGAAGTTGCCCTTGGAAATATGTACGTAACTTATGAAGAGTATTTGCCAATTGTGCTTGATACATCCTCATAGAAGGTGATGCTAAGATTGCAAGCCTTCTCTTCAGTGTGAAGAAAAAGCATGTGTTTTTTCTTCAGAAACAAGATTTGTTTCTTCTTAAAATAAGAGGTACTGTTGCAGGTCTAGCTGAATCTGGTACAAAATGCTAACATCATTAAAATCAGTAACCAAGACAAAGAATAGCTGTTGAATTCCAGAAGACTAGAATTTAGACTAACTTTACATTAACTCATCATAAACTAAAGCCTGAAAACTTTGTGATTTTTTTTTTTTTCCACTAAGATAGTTTAAGACAAATGTGAAGTGCTATTGTGTGTTTGTGCTGTCCAGGTACGAACTAAAGAATGCTTCCCACATCACAAAATTGCCCAAGGGAAAACACAGCGTCAAAGGTAAGCATCAGTAGTTGTCATTGATCTGTAATTGATGGCAGATTTGGTTGTGGTGCTCTGCTTAGCAAAGAGAGCTATAGTCACTTCTTAGCTGTACTTCCTTTAAGAAGTTGCATAGTGTTGCCCTTTAATTGCATCAGGATGTGTATGTGGTGTTTTAAGATGCAAGTAAACACACTCAGAGTGTTAAGACTGAAGGCGCTGAAGTTCAGGAGGAAGCTTCTATTTGATGTTACAGTGGAGAAAATATAAAGTACATTCTCCAACTTCTTACTTGCTTTCATTGTAACAATACTGTGCATTTTAGAAGAGAGATGAATAGATGAGAGGAGTAATTGTTTACCTTTCAAAGTGGCTTAGAAGCTTGGATAGAAGGAAAAAGCTTGGAATAAAAATTCAGATTGAAAAATTGCTCTCATTACACTTCTATCTGCAAAAATGAAAAAAAAGATGAGAGAAAAGACTTAGCTGTCTAATTCAAGCAAAAGAAACGGTAATCATGACTAACTTCTGTACCAGGATGGAAGAGTGAAGAACAGTATCTTCTGTAATGAGTGGCTTATCTTAAGCTATTCATTTTGAGATGCTTAAAAAATAGGTTGCCTAAAATAGAATAAAAAGTGATTTTGCATCTTTTTTATACATACAACTCACGTTCTTACGTCAAATCAGATTTATATTGAAAATTTAACCGAGAATAAAAATCGGTTTGTTGTACTTGTCTGAAAATGCTGTGATGTGCATGTTTTCATTAATGGAGTTGGGATATGAGAGCTACAAATCTGTTCTGGCTCAGCTTTGATCATACAGATTAGACCATTAACTGCTGAAAGTCTAAAATTATCATTTTTAATGCAGCAGAGTACAAATGCCATAAATATGGTGATGCTGAATTGAATAAACATTCTTATTACATATTACATTCTTATATTACTTATTACATTCTTATAACATATTCTTCATATTTTGTTGAAGATACTTCTACACTTGATTTGACAGTATATGTGAAGTGGTATTTGGCTGGCTGGATCACTTTCTTTTTGTGCAAAGTCTGTGTTTGCCTCTTAGATTTGTAACTGATGTTGTTTTCCCTTTCTAGGCTTGGGCAAAACCGCGCCTGATCCCACAGCCACTACCACCCTTGGTGGTGTAGAGGTTCCCTTAGGGAATGGGATCTCCACAGGAATTAATGATACCTGTCTTCTGTATAATGAGTATCCTTTGCTGTTACGTTGGCTGCACACGGTGTTTGAGTGTCGCTGCATTTGCAGGACCTCATTAAGGCCAGTTGGGAGTTTTGCCTCACTATGTTTTGTTTGGTTTAGATCTGCTTTGGGGAGTATTTGCAGACAATCTCTTCTGCAAGGGGGATGATTTTACAGTTGTTGCACTTACATTGCCATTCTGCGAAAAAAAAAAAGAAAAAGGAAGCAATACACATACCAAGAGCTGTTCCCCAACAGGAACCATACCAAAAGTTATTGGAGTGGTCAGGCAAAACTGCCCTTTAGTGTCTTGCCCAGAGATGTGCCAGGACACGAGGAGGGGAATGCAGCCTGTGGTTTCTCATCACTCCAGTCTTGTTTCTCCCTCATGATGCTGTGGTAGGCCAGCTTGGCCAGGAGGAGGTGGGAGAGCCAGCTCTGTGCTCTTGCACTCTCTCAGCACATCTTTTGTGTTCCCCAGGCCTCTGCAAGTATGGAGATAAGCCTCAAATGCCCATCAGAGATGTTGCCATTAAGTCTTTTTCTAGGCAGAAGTGCCTCCAAATCAATGAGTGCTTTTAATCCACAAGAGGTCATAAGAATACAAATAAGTGATGTCTAAGGTCCAGCTCACTCTCTTCACTGCTAGTGGAGCAGGTGATCCAGTAATGCAATCTTTGGGTTTGTAGAAACTGCCTTCAGCCTTGGTGAGCTGTCTTCCTCCTACAAGGAGTCTGAGCAACACAACTCATGGCAATACTGGTTTTATCTTGAGTTTTCTTAAATGCACCATCTGTCAGATGATGAGCTATAATACAGTTGATATTAGCTAGTTAAGGTAACATGATGTATATTTATTTTGTTTTACACTTTGGGATTAGAGGTAAGTTTGAGGCCTAAAGCACTGTGAAACAAACAGGTAAGCTGGGACTGTCTTTGGAAAAATAAGAATGTGCAAACACTGACAGTCATTGTAGAGCTCTTCTTTGTGATTCCAGTTTGGATTTTTCAGTGAGAAATTAAGAGGGCATTTATGACTTTGTGCTGGAAGGTAGCAATAGAACTGTAATTATAATTGTAAATTCTGAGTCTGAAACTGTAAGCTGTCATTTAGGCTACATGACTCCTCTGCTTAGATGACAAGAGAGATGTGTCTGACAAAAAGTAATTTTTAGGAGCCACAGCCCTATATCTAAGTCAGTTCACCTGCCTATCACTCAGGATTCCTGCTGAATTTATATGCTTTTATTTATTTGCTGAATATTCTCCACATGACTTAATTGCTTGTTCCTAAGTATTGTATAAAGCATTTTCAGATTCATGGAAAAGTCAGATTTAAAGCTTTGTGATTTGAGCTCTTGGAACTAGTTAATCACACAGGCATCTGTATGGTAACTTAAGTTCAAAGGTGAAATTCTCTGTGTTTTGAGGCTTTTCTGTGTCATTAATATCAACTACTGTAATTATTCCTTAACATTCTTCCCAGATATATTGTGTATGATGTTGCTCAGGTAAATCTGAAGTACCTGTTGAAACTGAAGTTCAACTATAAGACATCACTCTGGTGAACAGTATTTAGAAGCCCTGTTAGAGTTATACTGTAGTTACACTATAGCGTTGACTTCTGACATGCTTATGCATTGACTTCTCTTACCAAGATATCAAGAGCTAAACTGCAGAAGAAATTACTAAATCCTATTTAGTACAACACTTAGTGAAAGTTTTATATAAAACGTGTGGCAATACATGGACTTGAATTCTGATGAGAACGAGTACCTGGTTTTGTTTTATACCACTTCTAATTCTGGTGCTTTAAGTGTTTCTTTTAATTGATCAAGCTGACAAGAAAGAAAGGAAGTTAATCTGGTGTTCTTAGCCAAACATAGCTGGGCAAGAGCAGGAGAAGGAACTTGAGCACATTTGTGATATTTGCTCTGTTAAGGTTCCCCCTTGTTTAAGATACTCTTTTTCAGTTTTCACTTGACTAAACAATAAATGTGCATTTATTTTGAGGTAAAAAAAAAAATAAAAGCTAATTTCATACTAACAGCTTTATGTTTCAAAACTTCCAAATTGTTTTGGTTTTGAGTCATAATTTAAATGTATTTGGTAGAATGTTCTTAAACATGGTATCTCTCTCAAGGATCAAATGCCAAATATTGAAATCTGTAGTCATGTTTCAGGAAGTTATGGTGAAATTAAAATTTGGACTTTCCACTGAGACTTCATCTGTCAACAGTTGGTGTGGTAAACATGGAAAATGAGCTTGTGGCTGTTTGAATTTAGTATTAGCCCCAATAAACCTCCTTTAAATACCTACTTTCAACATGATGTAAGTTGGTTGTTGTAGAGTCATGTCCTAACAAAGCTGTAAGTTGAGTTTGGGCTCAAGCTTAATTCATCAAGACCTGGAGTGAGGTCTGTTGCTACGCTGTCGATAGTCTTGAAATCTCTGTCTCAAAACAGCAATACAAACTGATAATTTCAATGTTTCCTAATGTGTGTGACTTCTCACTTTTAGTTAGTCATTGAGCAGTATGGGAGCACTGAACCATAGGGTAACATCAGATAGTTTTCTTCAAAAATTACTCATTTCCCTGAGGCATTAGGGATGGCTAATTGCCAAGAAGGGGACAGTTCAAGCTCATTCTGACAGTTGTGCCTTCAGTCTTTAGTAACCTGTGGGGAAACTGCAAATATATCTCCTAAAATGTTGTTGTGTCCCAGGGCATTTTGTAAAAGGAGTTAAAGCCAAAGTGGTTGCTAATGGTGCAGGTCTTTCCAAGACCTCTGAAGGAGAGGAGGATGAAGAGTGATAGATGAAAAACAAAGCTGCTGTCGGGGAGAGAAGGAAATGTAGAAGGATGGGGTAAGTTGTATGGCTTGAGAACAGCTCAACAGAAAAAATTGATTGAGGTTAGTGATAATGGATTTTGAGAGGAAGTGAGAAGAGCAGCCTGTCTTCTGCCTCTTAAGTAGCTTAACCAGTGGCTAATCTTGTTTTGCTTCCAAAAAACCCTTTTGGTCAGTCACTTAAGTATGATCTTGTCAGTCTCTGAAAGAGACTGTTCAGTTTAGTTATGAGATAGATAATCTTTTTCCCCTCTCTAAAAAAGCAGTTTACAGTTCTGTTTTGGACTAAAAGTTCAAGGCAGCTGCTTTTGATGCTCCCTCCCTCCATCAACTGTACTAGAGGTCGCTGAAAGTTCCCTGTTGCGCCAACCCAAACAGCACAAGGAGTGCTTTGTGCTGTGTATGTCGTGCTCAGTTATAATTGCAGCACAGACAAGTACATCCCAAGCTGTCCCTAACCTCAGAAATACAGCAGGAAAAGATACAGGACTTTCTGAAGAGGCAGCAGGTGCCCTTTGGGGACTGTATGAGAGCTCTGTGACCATCCTGCAGTGAAATCTGATGTCAATCCAGGTGCTGCTTCTGCTCCAGCTTGTCGGAGCGCGGAGCAGATCCGCTCTCCTGGAAGCGGGTGCCGGTGCCGCTGGACCCAGCGGATGGACAGCCTCTCCCCGGGGCCAGGCTGGGAAGAGCAGCGTGGTGACAATCACTGAAGGCACTGCTTTGGGAGTATGAGCACAGAGCAGAGCCGGATGAATGGGTAGGCCCATTTCTGTCAAAAGCACTTGAAAGGAACGAGTCGTCAAGACATTAGTGTCCCATGACATCCTGTGCTTTTTTCAGGGGAGGCATGTTGAGGAATGGCTTCTGATCTAAATGTTAAACTACCAAAAGCAGCAGTTTATAAATATTTTAGCCATTTAATCTTTATTTAGCATGGCTGCAGGCTCTGTTGTACAATGGCTCACAGACATGAAGATAGTCCGTGCAGTTAATTGAAGGAAGCCAGCCTAGGCTTACTGATTGGCAGTCAATGTAAATTCTTTGTGACTTGCCTGAGTTCATGCAGGAAAAAATGTCTGAGAAAAAAAATTAGAGCACAAGTTGCCCATCCTGCTACTATAGCCATAAAACAATGACATTCTGCCCCTGCCCCCCTTCAGTTTCTAATCAGAGGAAAGCAGAGGGGGAAACCCCCAAACATATAATTTCTATATGGAAAAGACCTCTGGACACATGAAACTTTGGCAGTGCCATAAACAATTGTACTCCTGTTCTTAAATGAGGCCTGCAGTGTTTGTAAATACTGAGGTCTCTGCTTCAGCTTGATTTCTGGGAGACTGTTACAGACCTCACTCTGTGAATTCTGGGGACATAATGACATAATTGTCTGCTGAAGTGTTATTGCAGCCAATTTATATCCCACTTAGTGTTTTGCCTGAATTGCTTTTATGTCTGTGTTGAGGCCCCTAACTTAGTCCATTATACTCAAACTCCTGTTACGCCCATAAAAATAGTTTCCACTGTTGTGGAGTACATGCATCTGAACAAGAGCTTGTGTTTGCTTTCATTTTCAAATTAATGCCAGATTGCTTCTCCAGAAACGGACATTTTGGAGATGAAGTGGCACCTGTGAGAAGAAATGCAGATGTAGGTCCCTGCCAAGATGAGTTGCTGTGAGGATTTTCATTTGTTCTGGAGTGAAGGTAGCGTGTGGGCCTGTTGTGGGCATTGCAGATCACATCCAGAGAAGTGATATACCCAGGGACAGGCAAGGCAAGAAGGGATGACTTCCAAACAACTCAAAGGGAAAACTGCTGCTTCCCCCACCCCTCTTCTTAAAAAGTCTAATTTCATAATGTGATTAATGCAGCAGGACTCAGACTTCACAAGAAGGTGCTTCAGTGACTAAAGAGCACTCTCTTCTGCCAGCTGTCTGTGCTTTTCTTCCTACTGCCAGGGCCTGCCTAGGGGAGATGAGAAAATGACAGCGCAGCTGCCTCCTGTCCCCGGGACGCAGCACTACCTGCTCTGTGCTGACAGGACTCTGAATGCATCGGTCAGTAGGTGGTGTAACCCATGTCCTAACATCATCTGCAGCAACCGAGGAGCAGTGGGAGCGTGGCAGTGCTCTCTGCAGCGTTTCAGCACACGCCATTAGGAGCAGTTGCCTAACGTGACCCTGGCGAGAGCGAATGGCAGCAGTGCAGCCAGTTCTGAGACCTCCCTCCAAGCTGTGCCAAGCAGGTGAGTCAGCAGCACCTAAGGCAGGTTGTTGGCAGCCAGCGAGGATGTTTTCAGTCACCCTGCCTGTCTTGTCAGAAGAGTTGTGTCATTTCCACGTTGCCCAAGTGCAAACTGCAAATTTGCCAGCATGGTAGAAGGATGCACTGAAAACATTGTGTGTGTGTGTGCACGCTGACATATGGCCCTGGCTGGGGCCTTGTCAAACGGGGTCACGGTTGTATGACTGGGAAACAGTGAGCACAGGACAAACGAGAAGCCAGAACACGGAGATGCTTCAGCATTCATCAAAGGCCAAGATGTAAAAGGTCCTTTATCCAGGAATCTTAATACAGTGTTGATTGTTACCCTTTCAACATGGTGAATGGTAATGGCTGCTGTTACATATTTTCCAAGTGCAGCTGTTGGAATGAAATGAAGAAATAATCATCATCGTGCTGTTGGGAGCTGAATTCTACCTTCACGTTTGTTAATTTGTGAGATGATTGGCAGGAGATGTTTGGGAAGGGGGAAAATCTCCCTCACCTTTTTCATCTAGTTTTGTTGCAGTCTACAAAGACTCCCTGAAAGGCACTGAGTTTTTTAATTTCCTTTTTCTTCTTTCCCTGGTAGAAATTCACACTCTTGAGGACTGTTGCAAAATGTTTGTGTTGCAGAACACTTTTCATCTCTCCCTTGCAAAGCCCTTGCTCAGGGAAAGCTGTAGCATGGGGGTGGCTCTGGGCAACGCTGCTTTCAGCACAGCCAGACCTGATGACAAGGTTTACAAAGCACAGCAGTAAAAACCTCGCTGGTGATCAGTGTCTTCTGTCAACTGTGGAAGTCTCAGAGTCACCAGTCTTAGCTGAGCATTACCATGCAGCCCTGGGAAGAAGGGGAGCACAGCTGAAATACAGAGAAATATTGGTGTCATTAACACATTGTTTACTGAGCCTGGAAGGTCTGGTCCATGTCTGGCGTTTTGGGTGCTGGAAGTGTTTTATTAAAAGGGGAAAATTGGACAGGGTTTAATGTTTTGGGGGGGTGTCAGTGTTTGAAATAGCACAGATTACTATTTAGTTGTGTTTTGTTACTAGTTTCTTTAGTTTTGTGTGACAGTGCTTTGCTGCTGTCTACTGTAGCAGCTTTCTGTGGAGCTGTGCAGTATGGAAAGCTCTGACTGAAGTGTCTTGGGCCCTTTGGGGGCTAAGGGGAGGGAAGGCTGTTTAAACAGTCTTTCAAAATGACCTGAAAAGGGGGCTAGAAATGCAAGCTATGCTTTGTATGTTTTTTTTCTCTTTTTCTTTTTTAGCTGTGCTACCATGTATATAGAAAGCCCTGGGGGGAATTTCTAAAGCATTTCACTCAGTTTGTTTCTTACTTAAAAACTGGCTTTTTCCCCCTTGAGCACAAGGGCAGCATTGATTTTACTTATTTATGTATTAAAATAGTTTAATAACATGACCTATATCCTGCCCCTCTAAACCTGCTAGAGTGCCTAGTCATCTGAGTTCATTGGGAAATTAAGAACACAAATCAAACTCTATTCCATGTCTCAAGATATGCATTTTCTGTATTTTGTAGAATCTTTGGTTTCACCTAGGTGCTTTCAAAGAGCTGCATAGCATCCATTTTGTATTACACCACTATGCTCTTGGCAATATGTTTAACATGTGACTTAGCCTTGACTAAGATACACTGTTTATTTATTTTGAGGCTCAATTTGCATTTTCACATTTATTTTTATATATTAAAAAAATGAATTTTGGTTGGTATAATAGCAGTAGATACTGTTATCAAAGCCAAACCTATGTAATGAGTCTGGTCCATGAGTTAAGGTGCTTGCAGTTCATGATGGTATCTCTCCATGCTTAGGTTTCTTGATGCAGAAGCTTTAACATTCACTGTGGTGCAGAGATCTAAGAAAACTACACAGAAAACCCCACTGCTGCTGCTTGAAGAAAAATTTCAAGGGTGAGAGGGTAGATGGCAGGCCAAGACAAGGAGCTTGTTAGGCAACAAGCACCCAGTGTCTGGGGCTTTTTGGCATTCCCTGGCACTGGGTGAGAACAAGTGAGACCTTGACCTTCAGGCCTTGGGCTCGGTGAGCATTTCAGCCGCCTCTTGGAAGGAGTGCCACACACCGTGCCAGCGGGCAGGGCTGGCTGTGCTGGCACTTTTTTGTGGTCCCTTACTCCTGGAGCCTCACCTCTGCAGTCGTTAATGAAAAGCAATGACAAGGAAAATAGGCAGAGTTTAGAAAAAAGTTATTACTCAGTTAAGGAGGATGGATATAATATAATGGGATTGTTTAGAGACTCAAAGCTAGCACAGCTACTTTGGGTGACCCTTTGTGACAGCCAACACCCCCCCCCCCTTCCCCCCCATCCTGAACTGCCAATCCCCCATTCCCCCTCATCCCACATCATAAGAAGGACAGGGAACTGTTGGAGCACCTACCCTGTGACAACAGGCTGAGAAAGCTGGGGCTCTTCGAGCGTGGAGAAGTTTGTGTGAAAGACTCAGGACAACCTTCAGGTATCTGAAGGGGAGCTGTAAGGAAGCCGGGGAGGGACTCTGTCAGGAACTGTAGAAGTGATAGGACAAGGAGTAATGGGTACAAAGTGGAAGAGCGGAAAATTAGGTTAGATATTAGGAACAAAGTCTACTGGAACAGGTCGCCCAGAGCAGCTCTGACTAGCCCAGCCCTGGAGGTGTTCAAAGCCAGCTTGGAGCACCCTGGGACAGTGNTCTGAGCAACCTGGTCGAGCGGAAGGTGCCCCGGCCAGTGGCAGGGAATTGGAACGCGATTGGAAATAGTATAAGGTGCCCTCCGAGTCCCGAGCTGTGGCCGTGCGGTCCCGCCAGGCTCCGAGCCGGCGCTGTTCCCCGCCTGCCCCCGGCCGCGGCGCGCCGGCC
>VYXF01010906.1:2278-24404 GCA_013397295.1 Polioptila caerulea
GGCTGGCCGGGGAGGCGCAGGGCGAGGGGCCCCGCTGGAGCGGGCAGCTCCTCATCGGCCACGACGGGAAACTGCGGCGGCGGCCGGCGGACAGGGGTGAGTGCCCGGGGCGGGTCTCAGAACGCGCGATACCCTGAGCTGGAAGGGACACANACATGAGGCCATTCCCTCTCTTCCTATCCCTGGTCACTACAGAGACCAGTGCTGCCCTTGGCTTCGCATCCCAAGGAGGTCTGGACTATGATGAGAAGTTTTGTGCTGTGCAATTCTTTTTTATTGACTTTCCTTTAAGGAAGTGTTGGATTTGAGCTGACGGATTTCAGAACTGCCGCTTGTATGTTCTGCCTTAGCATCCCTCAGCGTCTTGCCACTGAGCAGGGAAGGAGCCAGGAAAGTTCCAAGCGGCGCTCCCTGCCCCTTGCCCGCCGAGCGCCCTGCGAGGTGCTGCCGCCTGTAGCTCTGCAGCCCCGGGGCCTGCCCGCTGCTTTCTCTGCCTTGCTGCAGAGCTCATCCGCTCTTTACCGTGTCTTTGCCAAGCAGTTCCGCCGGTGGGAGCGTCCAGAGCCTGCTCGTCGTGTGTGAGAGCGGCCGATGTGAAGGACGCGTGTGCGCAGTGTGACCGGCTCGTCTGCCAGAGCTGCAGCAGGCTCTGCAGCTGCTGTAACACCCTTACCTGCTCTCTGTGCTCCGCTGTCGAGTAAGTGCCTTTGGCGTTTGGCAGCTCGTTTTAATTACACATGCCCTCATAGCTGGGTGCAGCGGATATCCAGCTCACAGACATAAAGGGGTTAAACTCTTCCCATGCTTTACCAGCAGTAAAACTGTCTGAAACATGCAAACCCAGATGCCTGTGTGAAGCACTCTAATAAACCGTAGTGCAAGTCTACTTCAGCTTCTTATTTAGATGTTGTAGGGGGCAAAAATTTCTCTTGCTTTCCCACCAGCAGTATAGCATGCTGGCCAGTGCTGAATGCATGCACTTCCAAGGAATAATCTTAATTTTTTTCCCTCACTGTTAACAGTTCTGGGATATAAAGAAATACTGAGTGTGCTGTGTGGGAGTTCTGTAGTTGCAGTTGATAATGGAATAGTATGCCATTGTTATGTTCCAGAAACAGTAGGCACACTGACTTTGTTTCTTCTGGTTTTTTGTTTGTTTGTTTGTTTGTTTTTTTCCTAGTTATGGTGATGTGGGAGAGAAAGTTCTCTGCAATGGTTGTTCAGTATTTCAAGTCTGAAACTTGATGAAATGACCCTTCTGGCTGAAACATCCATGAATTTCATGAAGTCTTCTCCTTACAGCTGGTCAATTAATCCTTTTAGCATGTGAATTAGTTTTGGAATTTCTATGTTTTATATCTTTATATTGTACTTTTATATATTGTAGCTAAATAAACATTTATATTTTAAAGCTTTTCTAGATTATTTTGAGTCAGCTTTCTCCTTTTCCCTAGCTGTGATATGCCTGTCTGGAAGGGACCACTCTGTCCTCTTACCTGGTGTTCCTGATGTGATACAGGATTCAGAATATTCTCTCCATGTGTTGGTCATGTTAAGACACACTTTTGTGGGATCAAAATAGAAATCAGTTGCTCCTTGTGTGCTTTCAGGTGAGTGTGAATCCATTCTGGACACTCATTTTCTTTGTGAGCTAACAAAGGAAAACCAGCCAGGCCTGAAGGCTTTTCCAAATAAGAGAATTTGCTGATTCTGGTTGAGTTTTTTTGTAGCTATCACAAAGCTTGTGATCACTGGCAGCATGAATGGTTTTGATCTTTCTATGGTATCTTTGATAGAAAGAGCAATAGCACACCAGGCTTGGAGCAGAAAAGTTTTTCTCATTACTAAACTTTCCAGTACCTTCACTGAAAGGTCTTTCTTGGAAAGCAACTTATCTGTATGAGTTGATCACCTACATTGTAGACTCCAATTGTCCTGAATACCCACTCAGAAATAGCTCATGAAGTGGTCTGAAAAATGGTCAGCACTCAGGGGTACCTCTCCACAAACCAGCTCATTCCTCATTTTCTTTTCAAATCACTGCAGAGGCCTAGTATTGTTTGTGCTATGAGAGTGTTTGTGCTATACTTTGACAGCCCCTCAAAGTAGTTTTCTTTTCATGATTTTGCTGTGTTTCATAAAAAAAAAGACTTTTCATCTGACAAACCAACTATGCCTAAGAGAAAAGTACAGGGTCTTTACCTCAGGAAAATGCTGATTTGAATGGGTGGTTACAGACTATAGGATAAAAGGAATAGATTTGACACATACAAGAAAAGAAATCCTTGTGGCACAGCTAATGGTCTGTTTCTCAAATTCTTTGCCCTGAATTCCTGAAGTAAAGCCAGCCACTCATGCTTCCCATTCTTCCCAACTGTAATTAGTATGTTTTGGGTGGAGTAACTTTGTTTTACCTGTTTCCCTTCACTTCAGCTATTTCTGTTTGAAAAGATGGAAAGGCCATTGCAATGCAATTTGAGAGCTTGGCTTCTCCCTCGTGGGGACCATTTTATTTGACATTCTGTTGTAGGCATTCTGCCTGTCAGAATACTGCAGCTGCCCAAAGAGAATGGCAAATGCTCTAGCAAAGAGTGGGGGTGGCTGTTGCTGGAGAGCAGCTCTTCTTCATAGCTGTACTGGCATGGCTTTGGGTGAGGTGCAGGATGACATCCTCTCTAGCCTGTGTAGCACTTTGTATAACTGCAGACACACTTTAAAAGCATTTGTGCCCTTTAGGGTTTCCTGAGAGGTGTCACTTCACGCTCAACCATCTGTGCCAGCTTAGACTGACCATCTCTGCCAGCCTAGACATGCTGGTGGATCTGGTTAGTTTATCTGTTCTGCATGTTCTGGAGCCAGTTAAAGTGGGAGACTTTACTGGTTCTTACTCCTGTCTTCGTTCTGAGCAACTGTGAAATGTGTCTTATCTTCATTCCCATAACAAGCAAAAAAAAAGCCTCAAGGTAGGTTACTTAGTAGTGAAAGTATTAGTTGGAATGTGCAGGAATTCCACAGCCTTACCTCTCTTTTCAGAGCTGTAATAGATGAAGTCAGGATGGTGGCAGATCTCTGGTGCAGTTCCCAGCTGGTATCACAGGGCAGATAAAAATGTTGCTCCTGTGGCAATCATTTTAAATCACAAAGCTGAATTTTATGGATGGGAAGAACCTGGGGTTTACTGCATTTAGTTTTAGGATAGGGTTTTAAAACTTGGCTCTGTTTCATTTGAAGCTTTAAGCAGTGAACTAAAGCGTTTTTCAGTCAAGTATATTTTTCAAAATGAAACCTTTAAGTATGTGTCTGCTTTTTCTTACTCTCTCCTGAGGGTGAGAGACTGAAAATAATGTTTTGCTTCTAGGCTCTGGGAGAGATGAGACATGTTGTTTACAAATGATTTGTGTTTCAAACTAGTGATAGAAATGGTTTTTTGGCTTATTTAGTCACTGCTGTATTTCATAGAAAGCTGTCCTCTGTAAACAATGACATGGATTTCATGGCTTAATGTTCTTATTTGTTATCCTCTAGCTGCTTGAAAGATGGTTGTGCATTAGGATAGATACCCAATGCAGCATGAAGAGCTGGGAGAAGAAAAGCAGGAGGGCTGGAAGAAAGTTAGAGGCTGGGAGGAGAAGGGCAGGAGGAGCACAGAGCAGCATGGCCAGCTCTTACGTAGGGGAGGTGCTTCATACATGTGAGAAATGGAGTTTAGTGGTTACCACATCTGCTTCTCTGGCTTCAGAAGGTGAGAAAACTGCCTGTGTCTACCAAAAGACTGAAATATTCAGGAAAGTTCCGTTTTTTAGTCCTGCAGTTCTCAGATAAACAATGGGAGATAAGACTGGAGATTGTAAATCTTTATAATGCCTACAGAAAAAAAAAAAAAACCTTGGTGATGGGAAAAATCTTTGGGTGAGAGGTGCAAAGATTTTTCTTTTCTTTCTATTTAACTCCTTCTCACAAGGGCTTGTCTATTGCCTGAGCTGTAGTAGTTACAGTACAGCACATAGGGTACCCCTAGGACTGCAAAGGAGGGCCAGAGAAATTGTCTGGTTTATTAACTGAGCAGGAACTTGGGTTTAATACTCTGCTTTTTTGTTGTTACCGTATGTTCTTCTCCTTCTACTCAGTGCAAAGTGTCAAAAATCAAAGTTTGCCTGCTGTTCCAAGGGAATGAGATCCCCTGAGGAGCCAGCATATTGATGGGTAAAAATATCCTGCAGTAATGATTTTGCAGATGGATGAGAAACTTCTGAGGTCTGTATATCATTACTGGTGGCATATGTCTCAAAGAGCAGACCTTTATGTCTAAAAGGAAGTCAGCTGATCTGATCAGGATAAAGCAATTTCTTTTAAGCCTAATAACTGAGTAAATTCTAGAAATACATGGTTTCATAGACCCCAGATATTTAAGGACAGTGTGAGGTGGCAAATGTCTGCAGTAGTCTCCAGTATCTCCAGACTGTATTAGAACAAACCCACATTGTAAAAGAGCTCACTGAAAAGAACAAATACACTTGAGTTGTCTCCTTCAATAGCATATTGTGCACATAGTAATTCCCAAATATTTTGCAGTTCAGTCCAGAAGTCTGCTTTCTTTCCAAGAGAAAAGTGAGCCATTCTACAGGTGACCCAGACAACGTGAAAATTTAAAACAAATAGATATTAGCTCTCCATTCTGTGATTGATGTGTCTTTTATTTAATACAGCCAGCACCTCAGCCTCTTCCCCTCCTTTTTGTTTTAGTGTCCTACACATTTGGGCCCTGACTTGCATTCTTTTCTGAACAGGTGATAACTAAATGCAGCTGTATTTTATCTCAGGACAGGGCATAAACCCCAAACAATGCAGGTGGGAGTGAAAGACAATGTCCTTTTATTCCCTAGGAATATGGCTAAGGCATTTTTGCCTTGCTTCTGTGCTGTGTTTGCTGCCATCAGCTGTGACGCTCAGAAGTGGCAGCAATATGCAAAGGGCTTAAACCCTTAAATCTTACTTTGAAGAGGTGCAGCCAAGAAGTAGAAATGGAAACAGTATCTTTGTCCCCAGGTTTGTTTGGCCTGTTTTCTCTCTGGATTGGTAAGAACAGCAATGCCAGCACCATGCAAGGAATGAATACTTCTCTCTTTCACCATGCTCCCTACCAGTCCTTGCATGATGGCTTTGGGTTTTGACAGGATCAAACTGGATTTAAAAATTGAATCCCAGCAAAACTTACCTGTCTTTTAGCTCCCACGTGTGGAGTATGTGTACAAACTTGCATCTAGTGCTGCACTGTAACTTTTGGTTAGGTGTGATACTGTTTCATCATGGCAAATTCTGCAACTGAAAGCTCTTTGTGCTGCCATTGCCGCCCAGTTGGGATAGGGTGTGACAGAGTGTCTCCACAGTTTGTTCTGTGTCTGTCGAGCTTTGTCCTCTGTTCCTTGCAGTGGTTTGCCATCGATTGTCAGGCTGAGCTTGGATCCCAGGCTACTGCAGGAACGTGTGGGTTGTCCAGGCAGAGGGAGGGAAACCTCAACCCAGCCAGCAGCAGCACTCAGCCACGTTCAGAACACAACTGCTGCAGCAGCACAGGGACTCCAGAGCCCAACCTTGCAGCTCAGCCGTGGGTGTGGCAGCTTGGGAAAGGAGAGGGATGTGGGGGGATCTTCCAGAGAGCATCCTTCTCCCACCAGGCTTTTAAATAAGGACAGGTAAGGCTGAGAAAGACACCTGTACCCCCGTGTTGAGTTACCTGGTGCTCTTTCCTCCACTCTCTTTAGGGCTTTTCACTACTGAGAAGGGGAAGGTAGCAAAGCTTTGAACATTGTTTTTAGTGAGGTAAATTGGTTAACCTATTAAAAGGAGCCAGGAGGCCTCAGAAAATGTTAATGGCTCTTTAAGAAATAAGTAGGAGCTATGTAATTTGAAGACAAATACTTCTTGTGGGTAGAAAATTGGAAGAAAACTCTTCTAAATTACTTTTTATTTTACGTTATTAAAATTACAATTGGGTGAAAGTGATCACACAATCTGTTGTATATTTTAATGGCTGATACACATGCACACACATATATAACTTTTTGTATAGATATTTTATATTGACGGATATTGAAATATCTTTTACAGTTGATTGCATTTGAACTGCTACAATTGTAATACAAGCTTTAATATTTGCTGGTGGTGTGTGTTCTGGGCTTTTGTTATTTTGTTTTCTTCCTCTGGGAAAAAAACTCAGCTGGAGTCAAATTATTATGTCTTACACTTTTATGACAAGTTTTTACTTCTCATGGTTGTGATTTGCATTAAAACCCTGTGATAGGGGTTAAGTTACTTATCTCTTGCAGAGCTTATTATTGCTTGAACATTTTGTGGTTATAGGATTTACTTTAAATTTTAGGATTTATTTAATTGTATTTTCTTACATTGTTTTACTCAAGCATAATAGTTTAAATCATGATCCCCTTCTCATTTATTTATTCTGTGAGATGCAGTTGTTTTTCTGTTTCTTCCTTCCCTGACAAAGACCCAGTTGCAGGTTTTGAGGGCAGCTGTCCCCTTGATAACCTGACTGCCACGTCAGAACCCCGGTGGTGTCACCAGGTACTGTCCTGATCTGTTCTGGACGATTTCTCTTAAACTTGCACTGAATTCCAACAGCTGCCAGCAGCTCCTTGTGCAGAAGTGCTCTTTAATCTGATTAGAGGCTTAAGATAAAACATAATCCCTCCTACAACTTTCACAGCAGAAGTGTCAGCTTCAAGCCACAGGGTGGCAGCCCGACGTTGGGTTTATGTCCATTTTACCCAAATTCTTGGGTTTTTTCTCAAGTCCTCGCTGCTCAATTGATACTGTAATAATTGGACTGCTAGTTTCGGAAGCAAGTGTGTTTTAAATTATTCCCCTCATAAATCTGTAGGCCAAATGTTCCCATTTTAGTTTTAATCCCAGATATTTTGTACAGTTCAAAAAATATGGTCTGAAATTCAGAACAGACCATTTTGCTGCCTGCAAAGACAAGAACAAAATGTAAATCAAATGCAAAAGCATAAATTGATCCCATTTTCTTTCTTTGAATTCTAATGTATCAGTATGGCAAATAAGGCTGTGTATATGCCAACATGTAAGTTATGTCACACTTTTCTTAAAAAAAAAAAAGCCCAACAACAAAAAACACCCCCACCAAAAAAAAAACCCAAACCAAATATTCCCAGTACACATTTCTTTGTATTTAATTAAACATATCCTACTCAATTTTCTTCTCATAAAGATGAGAAAGAGTGCAATGATGTCCATGTAAAGAGTAGGACTGTGAATCTGGACCAGGAAAAGTACAGGGGCTGGCTGGCAGTGGCACCTGAGGGATGGTCCTGGTGGTGGTGGAAAAACGGTGAGATTTGTGCCAGTCTTTGAGGAGAACAATTAGGGGACTGATGGGCTGGTCAGTCTGACCTGAGTCCCTGGGAATGTTATGGTGTGAGTCCTCACAAACGCCGTGTCCAGCTCCACATCCAGGCACAGGAAGGGTGGGAACATCATTGGGAACAGTCCCAGAGATTTATCAAGGACCCATTCCATGTGACCAACCTCACTGGCTTCTCTGTGAGATGAGCAGCACTGGGTGAGAGGAGAGAAATGAAGGTTTCCTTTGCCAGGGGCAAGGCAAACCTTGCTGGGCTGCAGGAGCAGCACAGACCCCTCTGTGCAGAGATCCAGAGCTGCTGCTGCTGCTGCTGCTGCACACGAGGCTTTAGGGGCCTGGAGATCCTGCAGGGAAACAACACAGGGGAACAAGAAGCCTGGCAACTTCCAGGTCACACACGGGGCACATCTGTGCTCTTCAGAGTCTACCAAAGGCACGAGGACTTCATGACTTTTTGAGGACTCCAAGGCTGTGCATTGAGGTGTGGTGCTTTTGGATGCATTTACAAGTTGATAATACCATTGAAACTCTTCAGCACTCTGAGATCCGCTGCCTTCTTCTGTTCTTCTGAGCATTGATTGCTGCTGCCAGAAATGAGGAACTGGTAAAAGGCTATGTGGTCTGAATGTGTCCACTCTTACATCCTGTTTACTCTGCTAGAACTACTGATATGATCAAACTTACTCATATCCTTAGGTGTTTCAGTGGGATGTGCTGTAGAGTGCAGCACTTTGCTGAATATTGATTTCTGAACCTAAAGAAATGATTCAGTTTTCAACCAAGTAGTTTACATACAGAATTTAATGCACTTTTAAGTGTTTTGTCCCGGTGAGTTTCATTTCATTCACTGGAGCTTGGCTCTCCCACGCTTTCTTGCACTGAGTAGTGCCTCCCCAAATGAGTAATCTGATTGTTCTGATTTTGCTTTCCATGATAGCAAGATTATTTACTGCCCCAAAATAGATTTTGAAGTGTTTTTAAATGCAGTAAAAACAAGCTTAGAAACCTGGGACTGTGATCAGTTAGGATGACCAGTAAAATGTAAGGCTGAAAATATGTAGTCCATGTGCAGATTTTCATGGTCTTCTCCCAAAAATATTAAAAGAAGAAAGCCAGCTTGAATATTTCCTTCATAAATTGTTTCCTCTTCTGCTGAGTGGTTTCACTCCAGGTTGTTCTGGAAGTCCTCACTTCTCTAAAAATGAGAGAACTTGCTCTCAGATGGGTGTAGTCACCTGTACTGCTGCTTACAGGGCTGGTTTGAAGAAATTTGTGTACTTAGGTGGGTCACAGGAATGCAGGAGCTTCCTTGCTCAGCCAGGGGAATGGAGTAAACAAGTATTATGGAAAACTGCTTTATTCCTGTGACTTTGGATCAGCACTGCTGAACACAAACTTCTACAAGTCCTGAAAATACCTTTTGTTCCTCACCTAGCTGATACTGGAGTGTGCTGTCTTGGTGAGACCAAGAACCAGAAGTTATTGAACACTGAGTCAGAGGGACTTCCCTTCCCCACTGGCACAAGACTTCACTGTTTACTCCGCGCTCTCTCCTGTGCTCCCCTGCCGTGTTTGGGATCATTGCTGGGACAGTTTTTCTTACCTCTTGCACTGACTTTGTCCCTTCTGTGCCGATACTGCTGATAACTCAGTGAGAGCCTCTGCACTCCTGTTCCCCTTAGCACTAACAACTTTCTCATTTGTGAACTGCAGTGCTGTCCTTGTTCTGCTGCAGAAATCCTCAGTGCTCGTGATGCTGTCCCTTCATTGCTGCTGCTGCGTGTAATCTACTGCAAAACAACACGACTTGAGGTTGTTTCATCTTTTCCTTAGTGCCAGGCATTGTGGCAAGTGCAGCTTCATGTGCAGGAGTCGTGGCTCAGAGCTGTATCTGAAATGTTGGTGATATTAATTCCACACGTGGTCGCTTCTGCCCAAGTTAAATGAAGACTTCCACCATAACAAGTGCTGCCAGAAATGAGAGTACCCTTTAAAGTTTAGGGGCACACATCACTTGGACATGAAAACTAGTTCAAACCTCAACACTTGTTCTCTGTATTCTCTCAAGAATTTCAGTTCTTGTGAGGCCTTTAACTTAGAATATTTTCTTAGTTTGCTTAACTCCTGCTACCATCTGTTGTTCAGTAACAACTCGGAGCCAAGGCGGCTGATGGAGATCTGAGTTCTCCTAGATCAGCACTTGGCACCACAAGCTTTTTCACAACCCAACAAGCAGTTCCAACAGCTGCATGCATGAATCACTTAAGTTATAGTACCCTGCAGCACCCTGTAAGAATGGGTTTTGACAATCTGGTCAGATGCCACACAAGCAAAAGTGTGATGAACTGAGCTCCTTGGAAGCTGTAAAATAAATTTAAGATTATTATTTTGATACATATTTTAATGTAACATGCTCCACAGTTTCATTACTGTTCAGAAAGTTTTGGGACTACCTAGATTGCATGTAAGAGTTTATATTTACTGAAAAAATTCAGTGGGCTGGGGTGTGTGTGAATGTTTATTTGTTGTAGCAAACTATTCTGACACATTCCCTGTGGCATTTCATATTACTGAGAGACAGTTTGCCCCAGCAGTAGAACAGCTCCTCACGTGCTTTCAAGTCAGTCTATATTTAAACCTGTCTCCAGCAGTATTTTATTTCAGTTGTTTTACTCTGGTTTGCCTAGCTGTGGATGCATTCTTGATTATGATCTGTGTTTATTGAAAATTTGCTGTCGCAGAACCATAGACTCATTTAGGTTGTAAAAAACATCAAATCCAACCATTAACCCAGCACTAAACCCTGTCCCCAAGTGCCACGACTACACAGCTCTTCAACAGCCCCAGGATGCTGAGTGACCCCACCATTCCCTGGGCAGCCTGTCCCAGGGTTCCTGTCCTGCTCTTGCACAGACACTGCAGAACATCCTTTCATTCAGGGGTTGGCACTGCAAGGGCACCTCCTAAAGCTTTGCAGGAGGATTGTGTGGATTCCAGGTTGGTTTCATAGCAGGCAGCTGACTGCACCATCACCGAGCCCAAGGGACCAGTGTCAGCGAGCCTGGTGTCACTGGGCAAACTGGGCTGCACAGCTGAGGATCTGCCCCGTGTGGAGTTTGTGTTCTGCTCTGGTGGTGTCATTATTTGTTTAATGATAACCATTGCTTTGGCTGAGTGTTTAACACGAGGCCACTTACAAAGGATTTATGGAGTCCATATGTTTGGATTTCACTTAGCTGCCCAAATAAGGGGGTAGGGAGCAGAATGGAGGTTGATTTTATTTTGAACCTGCATCTGCAGACTAGCTGGAGCCAAGCAGGGTAACTATAGGATGGGACAGTATCATCCAGGAATAGGGTGTTAAAACTTCTTGGGCAACTTCCACAGAGCTGCCTGGCAGGAATTCCCCCTCAGTTCCTCTTAGAAAATGAGATCAGTGGGTACCCAGGGGATAATGTGGGCTGGGTGCCAGAGAGGGGAAGCTTTCTATGATTCTGCAGTAGGATGGGGAAAGACATGATTAAGTCTTTGACTTCCAAGAGTTTAATCAATATTGTTGAGTTTGCAAGCTTTTCACACCACTAGAAAAGTGGGTAAATTGGTCTCAGGATGTACAGGCTGCAAACTGAGGCAGTGAACTTGAGGATGCTGAAGTAGCTTGGTTTTAGTTTCCCACATTTTAGAGAGTTCTTAAGTGTTTGTAAGAGTTTTAAAGTGAAGATGTAAATATTTTCCATCAGCAATTTTCAATTTGTGTCTTATCAGGTACTTAACTCTACATTTATAGAGAACTCTAGATAGGGTAAACTTGATAGTTCATACCACAAAGCAAAGCAAAATGAGATAAAGGGCAGACAAATGTTCTGTTTTGTTTTCCCCAGGTTTTTTACATTTATCAGCTGGAAATCCACACAAATATAGGTATGTCCTGTAACAGAAATGGATGCCAGACAGTAAGGAGTAACCAAATATTTTCTTAAAGCAATCTATTGCTTTCTAATTCTACTAAAGGAACAAGAGTGTGTGATAAAAGGCACTGGGCACTATTTCCTCCTCTTACCTGTAGCAGAATTGATATTAAAAATATCAACAGAAATAGGAAATCACTAAAGAACTCAATGGGACACTTGCTCTTTTCTTTGTGTAGACCAGCATTTCATGCCAAAATACACCAGTCAAGAGTGTACATGAAACTTGAGCACATGGGTCTGTACAGACAGTGTAAATGTTCCTATGGATTGGGGTCAGATGAAGTCTCCACAGTGACCCAAGGAGCATCCAGCATGAGGAAAATAATTATTTAAAGAAATATTCTGTCAGTTGATAACACACCCTCTAGAAGGTGCAGAAGATGAGAGACAGGGTAAGGCACCAAAAAAAATGAAAGTGAGGGAGGAGGAAGAAATCCACTGTTTCTTGTCTGCTGGGAATAGATGGGAGAATGATGCCATAAAGCAAAAGACAAATGAAGAGAACTGGAATTCTGAATACTAAAAAACAAAACTAAAGGGATTCAGTAGTGCAGGCTGGTCTCTACAGGTACCACCCAGCAATCTGCATCCAACCTCGGTGCAGCAGGGAACTGAAAGCCCACCTCCATGTGCCAGCTTTTTCCCTGCTCCCAGGAGAGGAGATCTGCTCAGCAGAAGACAGATGGCATCACCATTGCCTGTGCTCCTGTGGGGGCTTTTTCCAGATGGGGAGTTGGAAGCTTCTTTGTGCTGCTCCAGCCTTCCTGTGCAGCAGCCCTCGGGTGCTCGGGGCTCCACCAGCCCAGACCCAGTGCAGCTCAGAGAGAATTGCACCTGAACCTGTTAGGAAAACAAATGGATTTATATCCAGGGTTTTCTTCTTGTTTGAGGTGTCCTTGTTGACTTCTCCATTCTTGTAAGGAGCGATTATTGAGCAATTGCTAATAAAAGCTGAGTTATTGTCAGTGATCTGAAAAGAACGTTGACACGACTGTTCTGCAGAGGGGAACCCCAGACAACCCCGACCTCCAGCAAACTCGGTGCTTTCCCGCATTGCTGGGATGCCTCTCCTACCTCAAGCAAGGCACAGCTCTGCCAGGTTTCTCAAAGTTACCTGAAAAACCACTGGGCAGTCCAAGAAGCATCATCCTCATTACAACTCAGCTTGCTGCTTACAGGAATTTAAAAAAAAAAAGATCCTTTTAAATGCCAAGCAGCCACCTTTGATCTTCACTTCCTTCACATTGAGCAAGTCAGCACAGAAAGTAAAACTTTAGAGTGGTAACCTGATTCTAAGTTTTACAATCAAGTAAAGGGAGATACTAAGCTTAATCCCTTTATCTTAGTTACACATTAAATTTATGACCTCACCTGCGTAAATAAGTACATTTTGTTCCGCTTTCTTCCACTTCCTTTCCATTGCAACTTTCAAGTCTGCAGTTGCTCCAAGAGACTTTGTTCTGTTTTTACTCAGTTTCTTTCTACACTCATTACTAGATGGGCATCAGGTATTCCCATCTTCCTGTTTAGTTTCATTTCTCCTAATAATATCAGAATAAGGAGCAATCACAGCAGCTAAACATACCACACAGAAAACTTACTATGTGCTGCAATCACCTTAATAGGATCACTCCAGTTTTTGAAATTCATTGAAGGACTTATATCTTGATCTTTCTGCACATCCATAAAGCCTTTAAAAGTCACTGGAGCAATTTATCAAATATGCAAGAAAAGTTCATTAGCTATTTAGGAGAAAAAGTCACTCAAGTGCTGTATGAACTCCAGCCCTTTGTGTGGGAGAAGGTGTTGGAATTGTTCTCTGAAGTGAGATCTGTGCCGCAGTAAATTAAAATAAAAAGTCAATTTCAGAGTAAGAAGCCTCTACAGTACATCAAGTCCTAATGCAGAGCAGGATCACAGAATCTCAGAATAAGCCAAACTGGAAGGGACCCACAAGGACCACTGAGGCCAGCATGGTTAAGAATGGATTTCATGCTCATTTTAATCCAATTTCAATGAACTCTCAGGCAGCCTGCTGAAGATCACAATCACTATTTTTTGTTCTGATACAGATTTTTTCAGTACTACACAATTTCCTGGCTAACAGCATGGGTACTATAAGGACACAGCACAAAGGAAGAGATGCAGGGAGTTTACCAATAACTAAAGATCACAGCATTTGGGGAAGGGTTTGTGTGTCCTCTGTGAAGACTTTTCACTCCAGCAGAAAAGTAATTGTATCTTCTGCAGGGTGAATGTATTAATATGTAGAGAATTTGAGAGACCTTCAGAATCCAGAAAATACAGCAAATGCTGTGTTGGCATTTATCGTATTGAAACAAACTGAAAGCCGCGATGAAATGCAACCTACAAGCAGTTACAGTAACCTGAGAGAAGACGTGAAGAAAGTGTGGTAAACAGGGTTACATTTTACACAAAGCCCATCTTTGGGGGGAGGCAAAAAAACCCAGTTACAGGCAAAAAAACCTCATGTGAAGCAGCACTTCAGCAAAGGGGAAACAGAACCGAGCTATGTGCAGGCTGGAAAACCACAGAGGGAAGTTGAGTTTTTACACATGAAGTCCTTGATTTGGTCCTTAAGAACCCACCATGCTCACAAAATCGGGGTGGTGACCATCAGTTACAGAAATTTTAAGAAGTGTCGAGCAGGAACTACTGTAACAAATTGCGTTTGTTTCAAATGATTTTGGACAGAGCAAGCAGCCATCACCTGATTAGAATGCAGCATATGCTGCAGCAGACAGCGGGCACACGTCTGCACACTCAGCTGCAGGGGGATAATAAGCTCCTGCTCGCTATAGGCACTGTGTGTTCCTTGTGTGTTACTCCTCGTGGCAATTAACCTCCCTGTTATTAAAAAAAAATGAGCTCAAAGTGGAAGACAAACACTCATTTGCAACGCTGAAGAAACAAGATCCTTCACATTCGCCTGTTTCTTCAACTGTGTTTTTACCTCTCAAGTTCTTCAAGATACAGTGAAATGAACTGGATCTGTAAATTATCATTTCCCAAACTTCTCAGGCAGATCTGTACAACTCGCACTGGCACTTTCCATCTGTGAGTTCCTCTTCTGCACCTGTGTCTCCTTGGAGTCTGCACTCCCACTGTGTGACCTCTGATCTGAGACCACCATCCTACAGCCAGCTACTGGAGATAAAAATCTCTTGTGGCATGTGCTCTCTAAGAAGCAAAGGGTATTTTCTGACAAAGATTGAAAAGGCCCCACAAATACTCAGGACTATGAGAACACAGGGCTGGTGTACTGAGCACTTCAACACATGGGCACAATCCAAAGCAACAGACAAAATTTCCCACTAGTTAAAGCAAGCACTGTCCAACTTAAACAATGCAGGCAAGTTTTTGCCCTCAAACCTCCAAAAACTATCATAATCTGTTTCTAATGTGGAAACTGTCAACAAATTCAAAAAACAGCTGACTCGAGGCCAGTATGAGAGCTGGAGAGCAGGTGGAGGTCACCTGCTGGAGGAGTGAAGGTGCAGAAAGAGAAATGAAGAAAAAACAGCTTATTGTACTGGGGGGTAGAGGTCACAGTTTGTGAAAAGTTTGGAATGCTATAAACCAGAGTTATCTTCATCCACTTTAAAGGGAGAACAGTCTGTCATATCCTAATGGGATTGTACTGGATGTTTTAGTTACACCAGGGAATATAAAAAGGAATTTGCAGAATTACCTGGCTCCAGCCCACGTCTCAACCCCAAGCAGCACTCAGTGCAGTGTATCTATTTCAACCACTGCCCAGCTGACCTCAATTCCAGTGCAGTCACAGGCACACAGAGAACTTACTCACATGCTCTCACCAAGGGTTTTTTTCCTGTTTTTTTCTCCAAGTCTGAATTTACAACAAAGTTCCTGAGCTGTAACACAGACCCACTACTGGTGTCCAGAACCTGGGATGCACCACCTTTGCTGCAATGTGCAACACCAGAGCAAGATGACATTTTTCAATGCCAGAAGGAAGAATGGGGAGGTTTTGGCTGTAGAGATTGTTAAAAAACAGTTTTGAGGTTTCAAATCAAAAAGCTAAAAAAACATGCAAGATTTAAGCAGTCTCTGCATATATGGTACAAAAAGGATCTTGAGGTGAATGACAGGTCACAGGTTTTTGCAATAGGATTTTCTGTGCTAAATCAAAACGTAAAGAACACCTTTTATGTTTGCAGACAGACAGCTGCAACAGCCATAACCGTTCAATTATGGACAAGTAAGGTATTTAGAACAATCCCTGGCAAAATCAGGGAACGTGTCCAGGAGACCCAGCATTCAGGTGTAGCCCTCACAGCTCTCAGTTGCTAGCAAAACTAAGATTCAGAGATTTTTGGCAGCTTATTTTTTTTTTTTTTTAATTCCATTTTATATAAGGGAATTAAAACCATTCATTACCAACAACTGGCAGAAAAATACTGAGACATAATCAACCTCAGCAAAACAACCTGACCCATGCCTGTTCCTGCATTTGACAGAGCAGATTTTCCTGGGGCAGATTATGGTAACCCTTGCTCACTCGTGTTGCCTATATTTGGATGCACAAAGTTGTGTTAGTTCAGAACTTGTCAAGACTTGTAGACTTGCAGGAGTTTCCTTGGACTTCGTCCCTGGGCTGGCTGGAGACGTACAGGAAGACTTGGAAGCAAAGGAAGGAGAGCAGTTAGATCAGACCTGCTGAAAGGGACAGGCTGTCCAGCACCAGTCTCTACAGACACACAAACCTCCTCTTCCCCCTTCTCTCCTTGCATAAATATGCAGTAAATTGCACTGGGCATTACAGCTTATTCTTTGAGCCAAAAAATGTGTGGGATATTAATGGCTTACCACGGTTGCAACTCCTGCTGCTTAGTCTGAAGCACACTGCAGTTCTTGGATGCTCGTATCTTGTTCTTTGTATTCTGGTTTGAAAAAGGACATTCCAGCTTTCTGTAACCACATCCCAGCTGTGATTAACATCAGTGCCTGGAGAGTGTTAGAGATTGTGTGGCACAGACTGGCCCCAGAGGTGGAACAGAAATACCTTTGCAGATCAGGGCCTTTTGCTGGCACCAGGAGGGCAGCAAAACAAGGCCAGTCCTCATTCACCTCAAGACAATTTATTCCTGGCACAGGGCGCATTTCTCTGAACAAGCGTTTTCCAAAATTATCTTTGCATAATGATCAGCACAGAGATGAAACAACTGAGGAGGAACAGAACAACCTGAATCCCTCAGTGATACACACATCAAACTTGAGAAACTGGAGCAGTTGTTGCATCTCTACAAATTCAAAAGGCTCCTACCACAAGAAATAAGAACCTAACTTGTTAAAGCAATTTTATTTAAGTATTTGGAGGGAAATTTTCATATCATGAGTAAAAATACTAGAGTTGAATATTGTTAAAAAAAAGTCAAGATGATGGGCTCTCGGTGTAAGCACAGCAGTGTCTGATGGAGAGGGGAAGACAGTTTTCATAATATACTTCCTTTCAAATAAAAATATTAAATGCTACTTAACTGGAATACATGTCAATTTTTTTATACAGTCAAGAGAATGAAAAAAAAACCCTAAAAAAAAAAAAAAGAGCGCAATTTAAAGAACGCAACCTACAATGGAATAACTTTATTTGCAGCAGAGACAGAGTAAGACTGCTTTTATGAAAATTACAAAGAAACATGATACAACAAAAATAGGGTGTGGAGAATTTCCCACTAAGATTAAAAATGAAAAACAAAAAAAAAAAAAGTTCACTTTTTTGAACACCATTATTATTCAAACACATATGAAGTTTCAACCTAGTTTTTTTTTATACATGGGAAACACTGTTAAACTGAATCTTCAAGAGTGAGAAGGCACCATGAACTGTTGGTTGATACCTTTAATGCACACTCAAGAAAGAAGAAATGATCTGGCATGATGCAAAAAATCATTAAGTGTTTATATATAATTCATATATCTTTTCGTAAAAAAAAAAAAAAAAAGCGGCAACAAGTCATTACTTCAGTGCCAAATGTACTCGTGTCTGGCTGACTCGCTGATGAGGACGATTTCTCACTTAGACCTGTGTGGTATTTCTGTACAGTGGTGGAAGTGGGTGATTTTGTGTTGTTGCCTTTCATATTAGATTGGTAAATCAAGCATTTTCTAGGTTCTGAGAAGCCAATCCTATGAAGTATTCCTAAATTCTATGCAAATGGAATAATTAAATGCACTGTCTAGAATGAAATACTCATCTGTACGGCGTGGCAATCCCACCGGATTCGGTTTGATATGTAATGTCTTGTAGCAGATGTTATAACAAAAATAACTTTTGCTTTTTGATTTACCTCACTGAGGCCATTAATGCTGTTCCTATAGTTGGTTTTCTGGAGTTGGATGACATTTCACTGCTGTCCAAAATGAGTTTGAACCTTAACCCTCCAGAGTTTGTTCACTTTGTTGCTTATATTATTGCACTAGCTACTAAAGTCTTATATCTTCCTATATAAATCTAATTGTTCAGAGTGCAGATTCTGTATTTAGATAATGAACTGTATGAAATAAATAAAATAAGGGGATTTTCTGGTCAGAGTTGCTGATATGTTGAATACCTTAATTATTTCTGAAGTAAACAGTTTTGGTGTATATTCTTAAAAACCTATGCTCATTCAGCATAAAAGCCTTGACATAATACTTAAAGAATGGATTTGTTCTCCTTCTCAAAAATGCATCAAAGAATTGTTTTAAATACAGAATCTGTGAGGCTTCCTACAAATTTATCTAAGTTGTAATACAAACACAGTTTGTAACTCGATAATATAGAAAGTTCTCTAGTGTCCATTGAAGTAAGGTCCCCAAAATGCAGTCTGTTTTGTTTCTGAATGGCAAAACATTAAGCGGTTCCACTGGCTGAGTAGGAGAACTGAGGAAAATGAGGTCTTCTCTCGTTATCTACACAATCCATGCTGTCATCTGAAAGAGAAAAAGGTAAGGTAATATTAGGTAACATCAGGTAATATGGTGGGGAATTTTTTTATTTTCAGCAAATCAACAATAAGATAATGCATGGTAAAGTTATTTCAGAAAATAGATGTTCAGACGTCCATTTAAAATTGCTGCATTGCTTAAAGCCACACTCACTGTGCTGAATTTCTGGCAATTGCTCTGTGAGAGCATCAAACATGCTCAGTTATCACAAAAATACAATATTTTGACTGAATATGGACATTAGCCCATGCTCAAATGACTGCTTGCATATACACAGTGCGTGTGGATATGGACATGAGCAAAATCCATTATTATCATTGACTTCCAGTGGGAATGTGCAGATTTGGAAAAGACAACAGTACAAATTATTTCACTCTTATTAAACACGTTTTTCATTTCTAAAACTGGAAAGATGTGGAAAAGTTTCACATCAATTTACCAACTTCTTGGTCAAATATATGGAAAACCCTCAAGTTTAAACTGATGCTTTTTCATATGGGCTGAAGAGACACACCATAGCAAATTATTTCTGGTCGTGTAGAGAACACAGTGGGAAACATTTGGAAAAACTTTACCTTGGTCAGGAGGAGTGATTGTTATCATCTGTGCTGTAAATTCTTCATCAAAATATCTTGTATCTGTTTCAGATGTAACTTGTGGCTTGAATGGAGGTACAAGCTATGAAAAGAAAAAATAACGTCCATTTACAGGTGCTTGCAGTGCTGTTTGAAACAAGTAGAATTTGACATAGTTATAAGCTACAGTGCCTTTTTCTACATACCTAAAATGTCTAAAAAACACCAGTTCACAAGGAAGGAAGCATATATAGTAAGAAATACTTACTTCGGAGTGCATTTCCTATTTATGAGGCATTTATGGCTTTTTTTTCCCCTGAGGATATAACTGCACAAAGAAAACTTAGAATCCCAAAAACTTATTCAAGTAATAACATGCTGACCAATGTTTAAAAATAACAACACATACTAGTTCCCCACATAATTATACGGAAATTGTCAACCTTATCTAGTCAGATTTATGCTTAAAGAGGATGAAAATGAGTAAGAAAGATGCTTAGTGATACAAAACTTATCAGCTAACCCCGTGTATCACCACAAGGGTTGTAACATTCACAAAAAAGTTTCAGCTACAGCACTACTGTGCCCTTGCAGCTCACAGTGGAGGCCTGACCAACCCAGCAGAATCTAGGCCAAGGCAGCAGCAACACTAAGCTTTAACACTCTGGTCCCCAAAAGCAGTTTGATATCGACTCTGAACTTGGAAAACCTGGAGTGCTTACAAAAACCTGAGCCCAGTCAGCAGTGCACATCCTCCTCTTGCTACACCAGGAGCTGCTCTGGTTGGGGTTTATTCCTGAGACTCGCTTGGGCAGACAGGCTGGAAATCATCCATGTGTACCTAGGCAAGCTCTGGCAAGAGCAGCTCCAGATGGAGCGGAGCTGCCTGACTGGGGCTGGAGGAGGAGCGCGCCGGGGAAGCGCGATGGGGAGCCGGCTGCGTGCAGATGCACACACTTGGAACACAGACAGCTCTGGAACACAGACCTGGCTCACCTTCCCCTGCACAGGATGGGGACATGAGGGCCCCGAGCCCTCCCGAGCACAGGGCACCGCGCCTGGGGGTACGCGGGGCCATCTTTTAATAGCGCACAGCCACAGCAGGCAGCAACGCGGGAGCGTGACTGAGGAAGGGGCCAGCTTCCAGTCCAGAACTGCAGGGAGAGCTTTAGCAAGGTGCATGGTAAATTGCTCCAACTGCAATTATGCAGTGACCCCAGGACATGCACTTCTGCACTTTTACAAACAAGAATGACAACAGAAATCACTACCTGGAAAAACATCAAATCTTGAACACAAAACACCTCTTTCCCATCCCTGACTTGCCTCTTGCTTGGATGTGAAGAATCATTTTGTTTGTCAAGTTGGCAAATAAGAAAAACATTGGTTTCAATCTCTTTATCACCAGGATGGTCTTTGTGATCTGTTTTGAGAGCACCTAATAGTGTCCTGTCTTACAAAGAGCAATCCAATCAAATGCATTCATTTTCATTGTAAAGACTGTAAGAAATGTAATATATACATATGGCAGCATTCTCACATACAAAGAAGCATTTACTGTTTAAAGTCAATCTTTAAAAATCTAGGGGCATAAAAGCTCTATTTTTTATAAGAGAATACAATTATAATATATATATATACACACTATATGATATTCATCATCTTTTTTTCCCAATTACTCAGAATTCTCTGTGCCCAAGAATGGCTTAAAGGAGCTGGTACCCTTACAAAAAATATTAGGTCCTTAGAAGTAGTCTTTATGTCTTGAATTTAAAAGGGAAAGGAAATAGGATATCCCAAAGTCAGGAGTCACTCGGAGCCTTGCAGTTCCCTGAAGCTATTGAAGAGGGAATGCTTCACATTATAAAGTTAATAACACTTCTCAATCAAACCACACCAACATGTTACATATAAAAGCCCAGTGGAGCATGAAGATTTTTCCTCATGTAAGTAACTCTATTCTCTCTCTCCTTGTAGCAGTTTCTGCCTACTTCCCAAAGCGACCCTGGGTTTGTTTTTGACAGGCTGTGCATGTGTGTGTGAAGCTCTATCTGTCCTTTTAAGCTAATGGTGGTTTTGGCACTCACCGTGCCCCCAGTTGCTCTGCTTGCTGTGCACAGCACAGAGTGATTTAGGACTTGGGCACTGCAGCAGACACCTGAACTGAGCACACTGGAGTGACTCGGAGCAGCAATCCCAAGCCAGCACACATGTGGAATGGGCTAGCGCTGCCTGTATCATTTTCCTTTTTATTTTAGTATCTGTTAAAGCAATTTGAGACAGATTATGATGCACCCACAAGACATCTTTTCCCCCTAGCTGTCAAATTCTGAGCGCTAAGCTGGAAACAGAGGGGAAGCCGCAGAAAGCTCCAATGCTGGCTTTAACAAGCAAATATGTCACTTTACTGAAAAGCTGTCACTGCAATAGCTCTGCAGTTCAACTGGCAGGGACGTGCCACCTGTAGCCTCCCACGGCTGCAGACCAGCACTGGTACCCACAGGCTCATGCTGGTTTAAGAGAGAAAAAGAACCAGAAAAAAATCCCATGTGATTAAAATCTCTCTGCGTACGTTTGGCTCGGGGTGGAAAATGCTGCAAATTAAACTGCACCTTTCTCTGCACCAGAGACAGCATTCTTCCAAGTGGGTGTAATAAACATTTTAAATTTGGGGGACAACCCCAGTTATTCAAAGCTCCTTATAATTTAAAGCAAAGCTATGTTTCCAAAAGGTTTAATTACAAAGCAAATGTTCTGGATTACCCAAACCCATACTCATACACATTTCCAGCATTACTGGAGACGGTGGGGAACCAAGCTTAGCACACAAACACCTCTCGGCAGCTGACAAAATCCAGCTTTAATCCACGGGACTGCACTTCAGGTAAATGCTGCAAGACCCTCTTTGGACCACCCAGAATGTAGGCAACAATTATCCACAGGCTCTCCATTTGCACAGTATGCCTACCTCAGAAGCAAACACCAAGGGGACACAAGCAAAGCCAGGGTCTAGACCCTTTGGATGGGCCAAGGTCAGGAATAGTCTCAGCTAGTACACAGTTTTCTCTGAATAATTGGAGTATTTGGAATTTCCTGATAGTTTTCAGAATAATCTGAATCAGTACCACTATGGGACAATTTATGAAGGCTTTCTCAATCCTATGGATAAATAAAACATTGCCTCCAGCTTGTGTGATTACTCTTCA
>VYXF01010906.1:31048-96343 GCA_013397295.1 Polioptila caerulea
CTTAAACTATCCTTGGCACTGGGCTTCATCATATCAATCTGCATTGTTGGGTTGCTTTTTTTTTTTTTTTGATGATTTTAGGGGATGTGACAACATCTCCCAGTTTCCTTTTTCTCATGGTTTTGGCTGGCTTCATCTCACTCTGAAGTTCATCCAAAGTGATGCTGCCAATTCTGATGCCTTCTGCCACAAACATTATGACACCAACTTCTGTCCACCACTGGGCTTTATGGAAGAGGGGATTTCTGTTGAATTACACAGTGGCTCCCCAAAGCACCAGACTATCACACATTATATAACTTGTCAGTGAATGTGTTTCAGCAGCTCTCTGGCTGTTTTTTGTCCATATGGCTCCATGAGCTCACTGTGAGTCAACTACCAAGTATGCCAGGCACCTACCCCAGCACCCAGACCACCCAGAAAAAAGAACTTAACACTACAAGGGCAGGATGCAGGACTTCCACCTCTAGTGCTTCCAGATCAGTTCTCCATGCTGCCTGAAATGTCACCAAGTGCAGGGGATTTGCCGAACCATAGCTTCGGTTAAAAAGTTATGGCAACAGTGACTGGGGAGAAACCAATATTTAAGAACAGTCCATGATCCAAAAAAAGCCTGGGAAGCACCAGTGTAATTAGGCATCATTACAATAAGGCATGTGTGCAAGCTTGTCTAGTCAACAGCTATTTCCATCAGCAGCATGAAAATCATCTGTCCACCAGATCAGAGCAGCGCTGCTTCCAAGCCTGCAGAAGATACATGTGAAGAAGTGGCTATTTGTGTAAAGTGAGCATATTGTGGAGTAATTATTGGCATTGGGAAAATCTCGTAATTAGAAACGAGTGGGTGTTCTTTGTTTGTAAACAAATTGCATTTTGGTTCATCAGAGATGCTCCTTTAAGAACAAACTGCAGCAGATGCTGCTTGTGTTCCCAGTGATTGAAAGGCCCCACCTGAATAAGCTATGAAAGGGTCACAATTGCATTTAACCCAGTGCTTTACTGGACAGGAATGCTGTTGGCAGGGGCTGCAGCCAGGCTCGCAGAGCACAGGGCCTGGGGGCTGCTCATCAATTACCCAGCCTTCTCCTGGAGGTCCCCTCACAGGCACTGGGTTCAGGAGGGGGTGCAGCTGTTGCCACCTTGTACAGCCCCGCTCCCCACAGCACCACCAAGATGCATCCTCCAACATTACAAACTGTGGATTTGCTTTATGAGACCTCCCAACAGGATTTTCCAGCAAAACACACTGATGGAAATAGCCTACAGTGATGACAGAAACCCTTGCTACAAGTACTCAGGTAGTGGCAAACCCCATTTTCCTGCTATGTGCACACACATGCACGGAGACTAAACAAACACCAGAAAGCAAACCGGAATTCTCTGCTTGCACCTCACATGAAAGGTTTCCTCTTTGGGGCCCATTAAAAGTGGAAGGTTCAGGACAGGAGATCAGGGGCAGAGTCACAATATTATTTGTTTTAAAAATGTCTGGGTTGACAAGATGGCAGGTTTTTAAACTGATGTTTATCTCTGTGTGAAGGTCAACATCCTTTTTGGATCCTGTTCTATTTTCTGTTTGTTAGCCATTAGGGGCTTTTTTTGTCTTTTTTTTCAGTTTTTAAATCAAGAGTTGTTTTTTTAAAAAATACAGCATTAAAAGAAAAACAAAAACAAAAGGAGGAAATAGGAAAAGTCAATTGAGCATGGCATAAACTCCACCACAAACATGGTACAAACACCACCACCTACTGTCCAAAGCAGGATGCTAAATCACTGGCACAGACCTAGACAAAAATTCAGGAATGGGACAGCAGTCTCAACTGCAACAAAAGGTAAAAGCGTTTGGTGTAGGGCATCTTATAATTCACAGCAGCCACTGGATTCATTATGGCCAAAGCTAGGGTTAACTTGCTTTTTCCCAGGCTATAGTTTTGCTTTACAAAAACCAACCATACTCTGAAGTTCTGCACCAAAGCTGCTTCATGTATGCTGTCAGCTCACACAAAAAAAGTTAAAAATAAATGAGTAGATCCACTTGCTGCATCTTGTTGGATAATCAATTTGAAAGGATTAAAAATTAAATTACAATTTTGTCTCAAATACCTTAAAAAAAGTGCAACTATTAAACAACAGCCTCACCTTTGCTTAGGATCTTTCTTCAGCAAACCTGACAAGAGGGATTTTGCTTCAGGTGATAATGTGCGTGGAAATCTGATCTCCTCCATAAGGATCAGTTCAAAAAGCTTTTCATGGTCCTGATTGTAGAAAGGGAGCCGGCCACACATCATTTCATACATCACAACTCCTAAACCCCACCAGTCCACTGCACGGCCATAGTCGTTATCCTCCAGAACCTGCAGAATGTAAGGGAAAGGCTTTAGAAGATACTCCCAAACCAGGCATAAACACAGAACTCAAGAAGCAAAATTTACCCCAGAAAGTCCATCTTTCATGACACAGCCAAATCTACCAGCAGAGTATTTGCAGAAGAACCAAGTGAAAAGAACTGGCATCCATGTTCACCATCCTAGGTGAGCACAGGGGAGAAAAGGAGGCATCAGGTATGTTACAGCAGCCTCCTTGACTTCCTTCTCCCACCCTCCCTCACATTATGGTCATGATAAGCACAACCTTTGAAAGTCCAAAGGCCAAGAACTGTTCTCACATTACAGAGCCAGCTGCTAAACTCTCACTTATTCATCATAAACGGTTCCAAACAGGGATCCAAGTTTTCAGAAAAACCCCAACCCACCAAGGAGTCAGTACATGGAGAAAAGGCCATCAACCTGTTCCTTCACAAGCAAAAAGCCAAACATATCCATCATCTTCCTATCAACCTGCCTCCCAAAGGGGTGGCTATGCACATCCTAAAAGACCACCCACAAATACTCAATGACTAATCTACATTAAAAACTAAGAGCCAGAACACCACTCCTAACATCTGACCGGCTCTAAGGCTGTAAAACGTCAGCCAAACTGTCTGGAAATGTTTCCCCTCCAACCCTTAGCCCTGCTCCAAAGGCACTCCTGCCTCTGCTTAGAGGGCTGCAAACACAGGAACAGTCAGTGGGGTGGATTTCTGCCAGGTCTCACAGCAAAAGCAGCCCAGCACAGTTCACTCTTGCCCTGGGCACTTCTACCTAGCAAAGCAGTGGCTGGTGCAGGGACCTGGGACCCCAGCAGAGCTCCCCACCTCTCCTGCTCGCTCCAGAGAAGCCCTGCCACAGTGCATGTCTGATCTTCTGCACAGTGGGCTGCTGAAGGGAGTGGGGAGAGTTTTGTGGCTTGTGCACTGGATGTTACAAGGACTTCTCTAGACTTTGTGTCTCCTGTGCAGTTGTCTGTAGCTGACACCAACATCTCATGTTCCAGACCCTGTCCTCAGCGTTTAGTTCTCATCTTTACTCCCTGCACAGGCCTGCACTGAGCTGCTTACTCTTGCTAGGAGCACAAACCACAACTGCAGCACCATCATGTTTTCTTGCTGCAGTGTATGTGTGAGCTTTACATTCCTGTGATTCAGAACACTTAACACTCAAAATTACAAAGGTTAAAGAGCCAAAGTCAGTGCAAGTTTAACAAAAGCAAGATCTTAACCTCTTACAAACTTGATATAAAGGTTTTGCATATAAAAAAGAAGCATCGAGGCACTTCATGTAACAACTGTTTGCACTCTGCCTCTCTTTATTCACTAATTATTCCCCTTAATTATCTGAACGAGGGAGAGGGCCTGCAGTAAAAATCAAAAGGCTGCCAGGTATTAGATTACCCCACGTCGGTCTATTTACAGCATCCCCGGCCGTATGATTCACACCAAACGACAGCTGGCTGTGCAGCTGCCCCCTCCAAGCACAGGCCGGCACAGCTGCCGGCCGGCCGGGATTCCAGGAGCCCCGGGATTCCAGGAGCCGGCCGTCCTGTCCTTCCCTTCCCTTCCCGGGGCTCAGGAGATTGTGTGACAATGCAGTTCCCGCTCTGAGTCACCCCGCTCAACCAGCACTTCCTGTTCACACTCCCCTACACTCGGCTTGCCTAAAATAAAACACTCACACAGCCTCCCGTTTGTATTTTTATTTTTAAATCTGCTGCAAGAGATGCAATAGGAGAGACTGAAAGAAAAAGAAAACCACAGAGGCCTTTGTTGTGCACGTAGTTAATGTTACAGGTGCTTTCGAAATGCAGTAAACACTTCAGATGTTACTTGAACAAGTGTATTAATACTCTGTATTGTAAGTTAGATTACTAATTACAACGATTTCCTTCACTCCATTACTTTAAAATGGAATATAATATGCTTATTTCTTCAAAGTTCTTTAGCACAATGAGCATATCCTCATATTAGTGACTGCACAGAAGACAGCAATGGTGTGAGTATCAAAAATGCACCGTAAAAAAAAAAATTTGCATTCATCCATGATTTATTGCAACGCACTGAATAGCTGGGGAGCAGTAAAGTAACAAGGTCATTTCACTTAAATTAAGGGATCATCATTTCCTAACGAGCAGCTCTGGACTGTTGTGAGATGGAATTTGAAAGAGAAGGCAGAACAGCTGTAAACATCACAGCCATTGATGCATCTGACACATCAAAGTTGACATGGTTCAGTCACTGTCATCCATGCATGAGATTCCAGTATGAACCTAAAAACAACGATGCAACAACTGTACAGACTCACTGCTGTGCTGGACTCGAGTTACAAATGCAGACAGGAACATCGACACCCCTGCTTTTAAGGATGTATGACCTTAAACACACGGAAGATCACTGGTACACTATTTCCAGATTTTTGCAAGCTATCAATCAGATGACAAAAGCCTCCCCAGAATTTAACACTCCAACTCACAGATGGGATTTGCAAGTAAGGGAGAGAACAGAGTTAATCAAAAGGATTTGTCCTTCAGGGTTTTTGGATGAGCCAACTCATCATAAATATTAAAAAGAAAAAATAATAGCAAGTAACAGAACAGAAAAGAACAGCCTAACTGCCTGCACAGGGAATCCCCATATTCCAAGTTAGGAAAAATCAAAACAATAAATATTTTTAGCATCCTCATAAAATCCTTGATGAGAACCCGAAGTTCAGCAATTGATTTTAAGAGGGAAGCTAAAATAAAAGCCATGTTTATGAATAATAAACACTCCGTCATGCTGCTAATTACTCTCTGCATCAGTAAATCTCAAATTGTGGTGCATGAGCCCCCATTTAGATTTACTGAAGACTTCTGGTGATCCATGGAAAAGCTGGCAGTCATCATGAGACTGGCTCCGCCTCTTTGCTGCAAGCTACTTCGACAGGTGCCCATGTTCTTCAATATTACAAAGGACTGGAGGCCCTTGAAAGCAGCTGGGAGTTAAAAAAAAACAAAACAAAACAAAAACCAAACAAAACCCAAGAGCATGCTGCCGCCACTATGAAAGCAGGGAGCACAAAAGCGCTGATCAGCAAAGACATCAGCTCTCAGCAGAAATATTCCTCCTCCACGCTGGTTTCCCATCCTTTGTTACTTCTGCACAGTTCAATTCAAGGCAGGTCTGCAATGCTCAAGTGTCCCAACTCAGGGAAAAGCTGTGCCAACAATCTATAACCTGCTGGCAGTACAAGGCTCGCTTCTGCGTGTGCTCCGAGCAGGATGGAAACGTAAATGCCACGGGAAGCAAAGCCCCAGTGCAAGGGAAGCAGCCCTCATGCAGGGCACACCACTCTGTGCCCCACGAGCCCAGAGTTTGCCTCCACACAGCTCAGAGTGCAGGCAGAGAAGGCAGCGTGTGCCTGCGGAGCACCGAGCGTACCCACACCCCCTGCAACCTTCACTCCTCATCTGCCCCTGACTCACTGCCAGCCCTGCTGCACAACTCAGGGTGTTTCCAGGAACAAACCTGCAAACACTTGCCTTTTGCACTAGAAAAGGAAAAAAAACCACAATTCCCCAAAACATACTGTTTGGGAACTAAGATCTCCTGCCTGGATTTAATTCCTCTGAAAATGGAGTGCTCAAATCAACACTGAGAAATATCTTGTGCTTTTGTAGTCATGAAACACTTTTAATGCATGCCATGCTAAATAATGCAGAAAAAGCTTGGCCTGTCCTGTTTCTGAAAGCACGTCACCTTCTACTGTCCTCAAATAGTAAAAGAATTGGACAATAGTTTTACTTATAAGTGAAGTCCTATTGATACCCTTCATACACGACAACACATAGCAAGCTGCAAAAAAGATAATCTATCATGAAATATTTGAAGTGATTAAAAGGGATTTTTTTTTTTTAATTATGAATCTGATACAAGAAACAAGCACCATTCCAGTAAAATGTACACATTCTACCAAGTGGAAGAAACTACCCCGCCAAAAAATTATCACGTATCATTTATGCTAAAGATGTGTTCCAGATCATGATGAATAAAGGAGTCTCAGGATGTATAATTATGTAACAGCAGTTAGTGCAAGAGCACATCACGGCACAGAAATTATTCTGTACTCCTACTGCTACCATGGAAGGCATGTAAGAAGGCAATTTAACACAACAGCCAACATAAACATACCTCTGGTGCAAGATACTCTGGAGTGCCACAGAAAGTCTTCATTGTTGCTCCATCCTTGATGCCTTCTTTACATAGTCCAAAGTCTGTTATTTTTATGTGTCCATCTTTATCCAGCATAAGATTTTCCAACTGGGAAGAAAAGCCAAATTAAAAAACACGACTACCTATAACATACACTGGTCCTGAGCAGAACAATCAAAGACATGAATTTTGCAGAACAGTTTTGAACCTTATCCTCACTGGGGTCAAAGCCAGAGCAACTGCCAGAGCTTGCAGAATGTAAATATACATTTGTAACATTTTCTTCAGTTCTTTCTGGAACATTAAGTAGCTAATTTGTAGTCTTGGGGTAACCAACCATATATACAGAAAGAATGCAGAAGATGAACATTTTATTTATGCTTCTACAATATCATCAAGAGAACACCAGTTCTTTAGAAAGTATATTAAGGATCCCCCCTCACACAACTTCATCCCTGCTTTTACTCTGATTTTATGAAACAATCTGTACCAGTTAGTAATAGCATAAAATAAATAAAACAGAAATCATAGGCAAGGCTAAGGAACCACTTCCAAAGAGACCCTTTAAATGAGAATCACTATATACATTCACTCAGCACATGGTATTCATACCACCCTGAACCTCTAATTTTTGAGAAAGTCACCCAGGTATTAGGATAGTTTCCTCAGTGTTATCAACACAGTGCATTACAGGGGAATCATGGTGGTATGGGAGACAAAATCCCAACAGTGATTCCAGAATTACCCTGACATCTGAAAACATTACAGAGCATGCTTCATTTTAGACTGCCCCAAAATAAACTACCAGGATCCCTTCAGCCTGTCCTGAAAACTCAGGAAAAAAGAAAATGCTACTCTTGCATTTTCCTCAAGATCTCCAGTTTGTTTGCCCTGAGATACCTCGCTTGGTTGGGGTTTCTTTTCTCCTTCTGTGCTCCTCAAACAAATGAGTAACTTGAAGCTTAGGCAGTTTTCTAACTGCAAGCAGCTACTATGAAGATGATGTGAGCACACTGCAAGGAAGCACAACATCCACACAGTGTGAATTTCCATCTCTCTGGTAAGACCAGGATTATGTTACACCATGGAGAAGCATCAGCAAAGTTTCTCTCAGAACATAAGCAGGCAAGTGAAAATGAAACCCCTACAGCCCTGTAGCCTTCATGTTCTCTGAAATGCTGCCAGAGTCACAATAAATGCCTTATGCAGCTCCTTGGACTATCAAAGGGCTTAGACATCCTGTAAAGTCCAGCCCAACAGCTGCAACAACAGTTTGGATAAAGTTCAGTCAGGAAAGGATTTCTTAATAGTTCAGGATCATTTGCTTTTTTTAACAACAAACCAAAAGCCAAACCCCAAAAGCCTGAAAATTATTTTTCTACGTACCTTTAAATCTCTATACACCACATTCTTCTCTGAATGCAGGTAATCCAGTGCTGAAACAATCTCAGCCCCATAAAATCGAGCTCGGTCTTCAGAGAAGACTCGCTCTCTTGACAGATGGAAAAACAACTACAAGAACAATAATTTGTGAACTTTAAATGTTTCTGACTTATGTCTTGCAGTTCACATGCCATCCTGCTTGGAAGGCGCTATCATCTAAGAGAAAACCCCTCCCCACCCTCACCCAGCTGTGTTCCCAAATGTGTTAAAAAGCATCAAAAATTAAGTGATTAGATAATTATGTCTCATATTCACAGATGCACACTGATAACCAGTTAATGTACTACAGTCTTACAGGTTCAGAAAATTACACAACTATTTTTGACTGAACTACAATTGCATATTAAAACTACAGCCTAATGCACGATTTAGAGAAATGTTAATATTCCAACATTTCCTTCCTGACTGTAATAGTAGTTAGAAGTTTCTAGTTCTCCCTCCAAGTATACTCACAATATTAATTTAAGTGTTAAAACTTGTCTGGCAACTAGTAAGCAACCTTGCCTTTTTGAACTTCTAAATGTCAGATTACAACATATTGCTGTCATATAAAATATGAACCTATGCCCAAAACCTCTATGTTCTAAAAATGGAGTTGAAAAAATTAAGAGTCTTACTTCTTCATGTTAGTTAAACTTGTGAACAGCTCTGTTTAATTGGGACAACTTGGATTAGTTAGAATTGCAAAAAATGGACCTTAGCTAAATAATGTCATGCAATATTAGTAGTAGAACAGGAAAATCCTAAAATATTAAACATTATTGTATTTCCCTTACCTCTCCTCCATTAGCATACTCCATAACAAAACACAAGCGATCATGTGTCTGAAAGGAATACTTTAAAGCCTGAAACAGATTTAAACCAAAACTTAGAAGGCAGATCATAGTGACAGTTAGAAAAGCATTTTTAATAGATTTTCAGAGGCAGACATGACATTTTCTATTTTAGTGAACTTTCTATCCTTAATCTTATATAATACTTGTATTTTCCTGTTGCAGCTGAGGAACTGATATGCTGCCAACTTATTTCATTAAATGAACTTAATAAAACATTAAAAAAATTCCTTGCAGAAGTTATCATCACCTAAAATGCTGTGAAAAAAGTCCTGGCCCATTAACAGGGACTCAGAGCGTACCAACAGTGACTATAAAGTTTCCTCCTCTGGCCACAGGTTCAACTGACAGGTAAGAGGCCACATCCAAACCCTGGAGCACAAGGTTTCACTACACTGGCTACAAGACCTCTTATATGAAACACACAAGTATTTTCACACACCAGCCCCTTGGCCTCTGCCCTGCTGCCTGCGACTGCTCCCTGCTGACAGCCTGCCCAGGGGATTGGCCAACACTGACAATACCAATTTGTGAGCAATTCACAAAACCAGACCAGATGGAGGCTGTGACAGAGAGTCACAAGGTGCCTGTGTATAGTCCTGTCACATGTATTCCCGTGGCAAGAGTAACATCAACTTGTCTGCCATAGTATTAAGATTTTTCATCACAGAATCTGCTGAGCTGGAAGGGGCCCACAAGGATCATCAAGTCCAACTCTTGGCTCTGAACAGGACCAAGAATCCCACTGTGTGCCTCAGAGTGCTGTCCAAATTATCCTTGAACTCTGTCAGGGTAGTGCTGTGACCACTTCCCTGGAGAGCCTATTCCAGGGCCCATTTACCTTTTCCTACTACCCAAGTTAAACCCAGTCTTGTAGCTAACGTCTCAAGACAGTCCTTGTTCTGGATATCTGGGTTTATAAAAGCATTAAAAAGAAAATACTGCATATGATATTGTTGTCTTCATTACAAAGGGTGACATTTTTAAACCAGTCATATTTTCCAGAAAAATGAAGGACTAGGTTTCAGACACGTCAACATTATTGACTTTCCTTAATACAGGCAATATTTACTTCCAGAGGTCATGCTTAAAAGGTCTGAGTTCCAGCTAAGCTCTTGTACCTGGCCAAATGAAACAACCAGGATCCTACACAGTCTCTTAGAGGCTTTAAGCAGTTGTAAACAATTTAGAGACAACTTGTAATAAACATTGGAAACAAAATCTTGAGATGGAACTTGGATATCTGAACTCAGCCCAGAGAGACTGATGGCACTGGAGGTCTAAAATGAGAGTATGGATTGACTTTACAATTCAAAAGGAAAGCAGCAGATAAAGCACAGTTCTGCTCTTTCTCTCCCCATTCCACTTGCTCCTACCACTATCCTTTGGCTGGCACTACCAGCGCTCTGATTCCACAGTGAGCTGCTTCTGGGAGCTTAAAAAAATGACAAAGACAAAACCAAAGATTTTTCTCCCCAGTATATCTTCCTGAATTTGTCTGTCACAAGATCAGAGTCACCCTGATCTCTGCTACAAAGAGGAGACCAAACATTTCAAGGGCAAGGAAAGCAGATACTCCTCTCAGAGAGAGCAAGTCATTAAATGGGTGAGCCCCAATGTGAAACCACACCCTGAAACACTGTCTTCAAGAGGTGCTGAGGACCTGCCCTGCAACAATCAGAATACCTGAAAAAGTATTTTCATTTTTGCGTCCCTAAAATGGAAGGGTACAAAACTACTCAGCCACTCCATAAACACAGATCTCAGATGCATTATGTAAGTAACAAAAAATAAGGAAACACTGTGCAGAGGCAGAAGTGCTTACTGTTAGGAACGGGTGCCGAGAGTTCTGTAGAACCCGGTTTTCTGTCAGCGTGTGCGCTACTTCATCCTGAAATGCAAGCAGAAGCAAATGAGCAAAGTGATTCCCTAGATCAGGGGTCCACTTCAAACACTAACAGAGCAATTCTTTACAACTACTTTGAGAATCCTTCCCATGACTTTGACAAAGGGTGTATCAAGGGTGAACGACATCCCTCAGTTTCCCATCTACTCACCTTTGCTACAATAACTTCCTTCTTCAGAATTTTCATAGCGTAATACCGTCCGGTTGCTTTTTCTTTAACTAAAATGACCTTTCCAAAAGTGCCTTTTCCCAGTAGCTTAAGGTATTCAAACTCATTCATGGTCTGTTAACGATACAGATAAAGAAGAACTGAATTACATGATCTAACAAGAAGTGTATTGTTCTCTGATCAGAATTTCTCATTCACGTGAGAATGCATCGCATATGTCGCACACGCGGGTTTTTTAATCATTTTGTTTAGAAGAATTCAGGAGCAGAAATGATTCTTCCACAAAAAAGAATGCCAGTTCACTCCCAAAGATAATCAATCAAACTATTTACAGAAAACCATAAGCTTTCAATTAAGTGAATGCTCTTTTGCATGACTCAACACTCAACTGTACAAGTAACACCGAACATATTAATCCACAGCCATTCTGACCTCTTGGCCAGTGCAGACATTCATTAAAAGGCACAGGCTGCTCTGATTCCAGCGATTAAACCCACACCTTTTTTCTGATGTTCCCCACCTCTCCAGGAGAATTGTTTTCTTGTGCCTCATTGAACAGCACCAAAAACCAGACAAAATTACTCCCTGTAAGGTCTCTTATCTACTTGCTTAATGGGACTTTTGAAAGGGCTTTCCAGTGGTTCATGCACTCCGAGTTGGACGCACAGGAGAAATACCAACCAGATATTCTCATGAGGTCAAAACAACACACAAGTTCACTGGCAAACCTTAGGAAAATCAGGCAACTTTGCCTAAAGGCTTACTACAACATCCAGTCAACACAAAACACTTCTCACAGCATTAACTTGGACCACTCAGCTTGGCAAACTTTAAATCCATTCAATGGTTAAGTTACTCAAAATATTCCTGCAAGAGGGAATGAGGAGAAACAGAAAGACACAAAATATAGAAAGCACACGTACAGCTACCAACACCTGGAATCCAGCTGTGTTCAGACAGAAACTCCAAGAAGGAGGAGGGTCCAGACAAGGTGATGGCCTTGTGTTCAGCCCTAAATACCCCTTGGCCTTCATGGGCCCTTCCCCTAGAGGTGGGACTTGTGGTCATTTGGCCATTCAGGAGCTGGTTAGGGGAGAATGGAGCACTGCCTCTGGTGTGTCAGTGAGTGGCAGCTCTGCCAGGCTGGCATACAGGCTCTAGGGGGGTGTGGGGCAGTTCACTGTCTCACCAGGGCCAGGCCCAACTGTCCCCTTCCCCCACACACATGCACCCCAAAATTTCATGAGACATCACATCTTTCCAGTCTCTGACAATCACCCCACACCTCAAGATGGGACCAAGTAATGGTACCTTTCCTCTTGTGGTCTAATCTAGCAGAGAGAGCAGAAAAGAAAGAAGAGGAAAGTACACTGAAACTCATATATAATGAGCAATCATTATTTCAGTAACCAAAACCTAAGTCTAGGTAATTTCCTCCTATGCAGTTCATTGCTCCCCACTCCCTAAGTCTCTAGCACTGCAGGTGAGATGCGATGCAAATCTGGATCTGGGGGAAGAGTTCATGAACCATTCTTTCAGCTGCAGTGCCTGAAGAGTCCAGCAATTTAGTCTGTGATCTCCTGGGTATTTCTTGAGAGAGTACTCCTTTTTTTTGTGAGGTCTGGCATTCTTGACGATTAGAGAATTTTATAAAATCATTTTTTATACTTGCTGGATCTGTAAGCTGGGCTCAAAAATAGCTTGGCGAGTTCAATTTAGGATTCTCTATGACTTACTGATAGTGCAATACATTGCACTCCTTGCCAAACTCTGTAAGGATCACAGTTAGATTGTTTTGCTTTTTGGAGTCCATTATCTTATAGGTCCAGGTATCAGCACAACCTAAACAAATATACACGTCCCAAATTGCCAACCTTATTCCTCTCACCAAGCAGGTTTCAGGGTTTCAGGGGGATTACCAGAACCTGTACCCAGGGAAAGAGGAAGAGGTCACTGGGCACCATGGGAAACAACATTCAGTAAAATCCAACCTAACAGTCTGAGTTGCCTCAGAGGTGGAGTCCCATATATGACAACACTCAGTCATCCCAACCTCTTCAGCACACAGTTTTAGTCAAGGGCCAAGTCTGGACCAAATACTTTTTAACTTTACCAGACTCTTCAGCAATTCTCAAACCCCAAATCTTTTTTCTCTTAATCACTTATGCCTTCTTCATCTACAGCTGGAACTTCCCAGCTCCAGTTCCCTTGTCAGCCCCTTTTCTCCTTCCTTCCAGGGCCACCAACAGTTCAACATCCCCTTCTTCTGTACAGTCAAGCCTCACACATCACTTAATCATTACTACACACACTTCTCTCAATACAGTAATTTTATACTCTGTAATGAGGAGATAGGAAGAGGTACACAAACTTGTTTACATCATCATATGAAATCCTATGTGTGGGCTCCCAAAACTAAACTGGAGGGAGGAATTTTTCCACTCACTCTGGCAATCAGAGGGAAAACATGAACATCTCAAAATATTGCAGCAACAAATTTATATTAAGATGTATGAACATAAATATCTTTTAACATTTCAAGATAAAAACATGTAAACACTTGAAGCGAAGGACAGCAACTCCTCTGTCCTATCACCCCTTCATCCTCTCATGGAACATTTCTAGAAGGAGAAAACTTGGTCCCACTCAGACCTACTTCAAAAGGAGGAAGCATCTACTTGGCAATCTTTTGTGTTCTCTACTATAGAAAGTTTCATTGAATAATTAACAGTTTGTGAAAATAACCTTAGAGCCCATCAAAAATGCAAAATTATCTAGTACCTTAACAACAGTGATGAGCATTCTTAGCACCATGTAGGCCAACTTCAGTTAGAGTAGCCAGCCATCCTTTTGAGACCTTTTCACTTTAGATAAAACAGTTTTTCTTGTATCTACATACTCTGTTGTGATCAATTTTGCAAATTCAGACTCCAGTCCAACAGCCAACCAGTAATATCTATTGGTTCTATGTGTGTGATGTTAGACTGGTCCTTAGGGAAAAGGGCACCACTGTTCTTTCTTGTTCACCCCTTTGAAACCATACTTGCTACTACAGTTGTTAGTACAAGGTCTTGCTAGGACAGTCAACTAATCCAGGTGCAAACAACTGTGCTAGCATACTGGGGACACTGTTCTGAAAATATAAAATGATAAACCATTTGATTTCATTCTAGATTTCAGATTTCATTGCAGCTTTATCTCTAATAGATTTACTGTTTACTATATTGTCCAATACAGTCCCTCTGTGCTCCTCTTTATCCAGAGCAGACTTTATACTCATAATTTAGATGTCTCCAGCTACACATCTCACAGCTGTGTGTATAGTTAAAGTCCTTTTCACTTCTGCTTAAGTAGACCTTTATTCCACTTCCAGACACACACTCAGTCTTCTGGCTGGTCAGGATATACCTGAACATGCAGAGTTATTACCAAGACTAAAACAACAAATTTGCACAATTAAAAAAGTATTTTTTCCCCAAGAGGTTACGGATTCTGCAGCTGTTCCACCTCTGGCCTCCAGTGGCGGGCAAGGCTCAATACCCACTGCTGCCAGGAGGAGGCAGTGTAGCAGGAGTTTGCACAGGGAAACCGAGGATATTTGAATTCAGCACCCCTCTCCCACTTTTTGGAGTTGGCACAGAGAGTTTTTTGTCTCAGTCTTGATCCTTAAATTTTGCAATAAATAACACTGGAGAAGACCAACAGGGCACCAGCTGTTTCCCATGCATTGGTTGGAAGCCCACTCTCCCACACTCTCCCAGTAATTTTACCACATGGTAAGAGTGAGGAGAGGGATGAGTTTTTCCCCCTCCAACAGGTTTAAACTTTTCGCACTATAGGTCGCTCCCTCCTCAGAAAGCTTTATTTTACTCTCCATCAGTGAAATTTTCAAAATATTCTCAGTTTTATTTTTTTTAGGACAATTGCTAATGTTCCCTTGCAAATGAACCAATTCTGTTGCAGAGTGTGTTATCATCACCATCTGCTCTGCCTCTTGATAGCACGGCTCAGGGTGGGGGGCAGTAGGGGTTGGCTTTGCTGAGTCAAACCCCTCCTCCAAGGAGTGGAGGGAGGTGACATCAACAACATCACGCTCAGGGAGTCCCACCTCTTCATTTTTTACCGATGGGCGGAGTTTATGGTTTGGGGAGGGTTTTGGCTTTCCTGCATCAAACTGTTCTGAAGAACTGAGTGGTATGAAATCATCTTCAGGGAGGCCCAACTCCTCCCCCAGGCTGGAAGCCCCTCGTTCATCCTCCACACCTTCCTCAATGGAGTTAATTTGCAACTCTAAAGCTCTTTGGTTCTGCACAAAGTTGCCAAACCGGTTTCTCAGGTTTGGGGCTAGCTGCTTTTGGGCTGTTAATTCTCCTTCCGCCCTGAGGCGAGCTATTGTTTCAGCCTCCAAGGCAACTTGCAACTTCATCAGCTCTTTCTCCAGCCCTTCTCTGGCCCTTCCAACACGTGTTTATCTTTCTGGGCAGCCATTAAAGACTCCGAAGTGAAACCCCAACAAGGTGGCTTTTTCCCCATCATTTGACAAAGTTACAATATTCTCGGCCAGTATCTGTGTTTTCTGCCAGTTTTTCTCAGATCACATGTCTGTGTCTGATCAAGCTTCTATACCTAGGATTCCATGGCCTTTTTGCCAGAAAATATTGGTTGTGACCAAAAATTACTTTCTGCTAATACTGAGTTGGACGCACAGGAGAAATACCAACCAGATATTCTCATGAGGTCAAAACAACACACAAGTTCACTGGCAAACCTTAGGAAAATCAGGCAACTTTGCCTAAAGGTTTACTACAACATCCAGTCAACACAAAACACTTCTCACAGCATTAACTTGGACCATTCAACTTAGCAAACTCTAAATCCCTTCAATGTTAAGTTACTCAAAATATTCCTACAAGAGGGAATGAGGAGAAACAGAAAGACACAAAATATAGAAAGCACACGTACAGCTACCAACACCTGGAATCCAGCTGTGTTCAGACAGAAACTCCAAGAAGGAGGAGGGTCCAGACAAGGTGATGGCCTTGTGTTCAGCCCTAAATACCCCTTGGCCTTCATGGGCCCTTCCCCTAGAGGTGGGACTTGTGGTCATTTGGCCATTCAGGAGCTGGTTAGGGGAGAATGGAGCACTGCCTCTGGTGTGTCAGTGAGTGGCAGCTCAGCCAGGCTGGCATACAGGCTCTAGGGGGTGTGGGGCAGTTCACTGTCTCACCAGGGCCAGGCCCAACTGTCCCCTTCCCCCACACACATGTACCCCAAAATGTCTTTGCAGTCTCTGACACTGCCTCACAGATCAGCCATTTGCTCTGATTTGTTTCATCATGAAGAAAACATTCAGAATCAGAGGCTGAGCACAGACTGTACCATCAAAGCAACGACCACGGCCAATATGGTAACAACAGGACTTATACAACCAAAGGCTGCTGCAGCCTCAGTTTGGGAACAATTTTAAGACGCCTCCAATAGCAAATTTTTCCATATTCTTCCCTAGACCTGGCTGAGGAGATTTTCTGCTAAATTGCTTAATACAGTTGATGCCAAGACCCGAATAATCATTTTGGTCATCCTCACTAATATGCCCAGGAAGTGACAGTCACTGTTTCAGAAGACTGCCTCCATTTGATGAATGAGGTGGGTCTTGCATTTCTATGAAGGACTGCCCAGCAAGAGCGGGGTCTGTTCAGCCAAGGACCCAGAAGCCTACTGGCAAGCTCTGACTCAGAGTGGCATGAAGTAGCCACACACATCACTCTGAAAGCACTGACATGACAGAAGAGTCACACACAAGCTTAGTGAAGACACTGGTGAATGGCTATCTTATTGTAGAAAAACTTCATCCATTTTCCCAAAGCTGAAATAAACTTATGAAAGTGGGTGAGGATGACAATGGCAAGATGAAGACACGAGGAAATCCACCTAAAATCCACAGATGATGCATTCACATGCATCAAGGTTCTATCAATTTTCTCTTGCAGGAACAGGTGGGAACATTTTCGAAAACAGAAATACGAAGAGAAGAACACAATGGTAGAAAGAAATAATGGGAAGTTGAAGACAGATGCCTAAAAAGGCCCAACAGGGCAAAGATCTCTGGAACATACTCATGTCATGGAAGGCCATTCCCTAGCTGGCCCAGTGCATCCAGATTGTGTAGTGCCTAATGCAAAATCCCAAGCTGTAGGTTGCACTACAGACAGACACTGCAGTGGCTAACTGGAGTTAGCCTAAACCCTTACTTAATCCAGAGCAATTAAATCCATGGACCCACTCTAAATCCTGCAAATCCACCAGAGTACCTCTGCACCAGCCTGCAAGGAGTTTACAGAGTCACAAGGTCCAGCAGAAGCACTGGTTTCAGGTTCTGTGCCACAGGAAAACAGGCAAACCAAACCCAGACCTGAGCTGGCCTTGAAAGCCATCCAGGAAGGACATGTGAACTGAGAACTCTGACAGACTCAGAAGGCTCTGCTCAGCTGAGACAATTGTTTCCTCCAGAAGCTGCATCTACAGCCAATCATGTAATTAAGGTGAATAGATACAGCTTGATGGTTATTTCTTGTCTATATTTGAGAAGACCTAAAAAACAGTCACTTCTGCTCTACCCACTTACCACTTTGTGTTTTGGCTTTGTCATAGAAACTTCCATTTCTTCAGCACCTGAATTATCACTGGGAGAGCCAGATCTAAAATCCATCATCTCTTCCTCTTGTTTCTTGAGGCTGTCTGCAACTGTTTGGATGGCTTTTGTCCATTCTTCCCTGCCAAAATATAGGCAAAGACATTAATTATATGTGGTTTAGATTACCATCTGCCATGGCAAGGATCACCAAGGAATACAGAGCAATACCCTCTGATGAATCAATGGAAGATACGATGAATTATGTGCATTTTCAAGCACTGCAAAAACGCGTTTTTAAAATCTTTATTCATCATACTAGAAACAAGAGACAACTGAAGTCCTCCCAGTCTGGACACAATACAAGGCTTTTTGGATAACAAAATTTCTAATCAGTATTCAGTCAACAGCTCAGGATATGACCTGGTGATGCAGAGATTTACATAACCAAAACAGACTTGCCAAAACCAAAAAGCAAAAGGCTTACATGAAGCACAAAGCAATTAAAAACAGCTTTTACATTTCTATGGTGCACTGAAACACACATCCAGCTCCTGGGGACACTATGGCACCTCTTCATACATGTTTGAATTTTAGTGGCTGTAGTGGCAAAGGATGTTCTTGGAGAAGGTATTAAAGCTCAGGACACCTAGGTTATTCTTCTGTTGTAAAGATGATGACCTCAGTACAGCAACTGCTGTGTAAACTTTAGCAGAATGTCATCAAAAGCAGTGACATTTCATCTTAGGCACAGGTCTTGGTTATGATAAAGTTTCCACAGCTGTTTCAGCAATCAGTGCTCTAACAGTGACCCTTTCAACTCCCATGGAGAACACTTCCACTCCAGTGTCCTTTGGGAGATTTCACACCTTTGGAAGCTACTGAAGTGAAAGTTCTTGGCCTTCACTCGATTTCACTGCAAATTTATTGAACATAAAGCCTACAACTCATAAGGGCTTCCAGGGTCTCGGGAGAGACTTAAAGACACACACAAGGGCTGAAGACTCATCCAGTGGACTATCTGAACTTAACATGTTTACTGTCTCTTGTATATGCAGGGAACAGGACGTGGTGGTTTAGTTGCTGTTTTCTAGGGACTGGTTAAATTCTTATCCTAAGGACATCCCAGGTAAAATATTTTGCTACTACAGCAGGATCAGCAGCAGCCAATGCTGAATAACTGTGCACAATTTGCAGAGCAGCTGGTGCCATCCTTATCAATGTCAAATTTTTCACTGGTCCTATAGAAGTTGTTTTTTAAGTTAAAAATCATATCTGAACATGCAAGTTTCCATTGAGAGGCAGATCATTCCCCAGAGGAAGCAAAGTCCATAGGAAAAAGTACCCAACACAAGATTTTAATAAAAACTGCACCACGCAAGGTCTTTCCTGACCTGTGCATTTTTTATTTTGGATTTTCCCTGAATTGTGCACGATTCATCCAGCCCTGTCTGGGGCAGCAAGGCTAAACATTCAGAACACTCTCCTTAAACTCCCATCACTAACACATTCCCTTATTTACTAGTCATATTTTTGTATTCAAAATGATTACTAAAACAACGCTGCCGCCTTCTTCTGCACTTTTCTCTCCATTTCTTTCAAAAAAGCAAACATTGGTTCTAAAGGCATACAGAAAGCTAAAGGCATATTGACCTTCATATCTCTTTTGTTACTGACTTGGTTGAGATCTCAGGCCTCCTGAAGTGAGTATCTTTGATTTCTGGAAGAACAGAATTTCACCCTCAGCTTTTATGTCTCAAGAGTACACAACAGAGGTGACTAACACTCTGAGCCCTTAAGTGTCACAAAGCTGACTTAATTGGCTAGGAGGGAACAAAACAAGACTGAAACACAATCTTCCCCCAAGTGGAAACTGCTATTCACTCCCTTTAGGGTCACTGACCACGAAGTTCCTAAAAGAAACAAGGACCAGTTTCTTTTTCTTTGCTTTTAATTTGACTTAACCTTCTTCTGATCACTGTAACAGAATGAAAAGCAATAATAAGGAGCATGCAAAGTGCATGCAAAGGCTATGAAAGAAATAGGTGAGTAATACTAGGTAGAATTCACTGGTCCTCAAAATAAATATGTGCTAGTATCATGTCTAGGGAGGACAGGGTTTAAAGATATCTACTCCCTTAGGGCAATGATACTGGAATAATTTCAGTTTCTGAAGAGCAAGCAAATATTTAAATACTCAGAGGGTGTATTATAGCTGTGCTGGAAAACTCTTCTCTCTGGAGGTAAGAGATCAATTCTCCAATGATGAGAGCACAGGATGTAGCTCTTAGCTTTGTTTCCTAAAAGATGAAACAGAAATCTGCACCTGCAGCAGATAACTATCACCTTTATTATCTAATTTGCATAAAACATTAGCAATCAGGAATGATACAACTAACTTTTCCTTTAGAAATAGGGTGTCTAAATAGACTTTAAAAGGTCAGTATTTTGATACAACTCAACTCTGCCTGAATCTCTATTTCACTTGTGCTCATCCTTCCAGAAACTCCCAGGTCAGAAACCCTTCATTTTACACACCACAACATTTCCAGTGAGAAATGAACCTCACGTTTCCAGAAATAACTACCTGTGTGCTGGTACACACCTGCACCTGTCTGTTTTGGATACCCAACCTAGCAACAATTCACTCACAAACACTGCTCAAAATCCACTCTCTGAAACCCCCCTTTAAGGTTGCTTTTATACTGGAAAACACACTAAAAATGACACTCAAAAATTGTCACTTTTCAGTCCAGACGTACATCATCTGATAAATAAGAGCTTCAGCAGAGGACTCACTATTAATGCTGAACACTTGCATCTGCTTTTGCAAGGAGTTTATGCATTAAATATGAATGAAACATACCGCTCCTCTGGAGTCTCCACATGAAATGTTCTTTCAATTACTGTGGTCCACTGGAGGCATCTAATGATAAATGTGTTTGGTTTAGGTCGCTCTGTCTTCATCAGCTGGCACTCTACCACAATCAAGGAAGAAAGAGTCATGGTACATAAGCAGGTTTAAATAATCATTTGTCTTTATTCTTATCTAGCAAACTGTTGCAATTAATCAGCCATAGAAATCTCTGTAAGTACTTCTTTAGGAGACTTGAGACAATTTACTGTGTTGATGAAACCAATAAATAGCTTGGGAGATAGCCATCTAAGCAGCTCTGAAATCAAATTCTGCTTTGAAAGGCTCCACATTTGGTCTGCCCATAGAGGTAAGCAGAAATGTGATGTGATAACACAGAAGCCATTCAGAATCAGGTCCCATACTCTAAAGGTCATCCAGAGCACAGTACACGGCCAAAGTCATTTGATAATGCAGCAATTACATATACTGAAGAAACTGAAGTCAAGCCCCCCCCATTCCCTCCTATTGACTTTCCCATATAAAACCCCATCCATGGGTTCCAGGGAGCTGAAAGAGAACATCTGATCATTTTGCAGAGACCTGATGAAGATCAGACTCAGCATTTCCAGTCCTCAGACACTAGAGGGAACATCAAACTGCAAAGGCACCCCCTGAGAAGACCCCGTTCCAAAAGCCTTTGGGAGAGCCGGCGCAGTCGGATGCTGCACGGACACGCGGCGAGCGGCTTCCACCCCTGCCAGGGCTCAACCACAGCCTAAAAAGGCCAAACAAGTACAGCTACATGCTAAGCCACCACTTCCTTCAACAAAATGCTCAGGGGAGAGCTGAGTGTCATTTAAAAAAAAAAATTTAAATCACGTCTGCCACATTAAACTTCTTAGGATGTTACAAGTGATTATTCTTCAAATTTGGGCCAGAAAATGCTCCTGATAAAGGGTGCACTTTAGCTCTACTAAAAGAGATCTGAAAAACAGAAGAAAATCAATGAAATAACAACAGGAGTCAAACCACCACACTTTTTAGATAAACATTAATAGAAAAGCTAATTAATTAAACAGACCCTGGTAGAGGAAAGTCAAATTAAGAAACCAAGGGAGCAGAGGGAAAAAAATGTAATTGTGCGAGTTTTTTTTCTTGCATTAAACTCTTTTCCTTGCAGTTAATGAAACCACAAGCTTCTTGTTATTTGGTCTTCAGTTCCTAAATTAACTTCTAAATAAATAAAAAGGCGCTATGAAAACAAAAAGAAATTTCTGTTTACTGCTAGAGCTATGAACTCCCTCCACCATCAGCAATGTGCAAGTGGAGGACAGAAATCAGGAGAATAACAGTACACATTACTAAGGCTACATTGGTATCATTAGGTTAATTTCATTATTGTGCAAATTTAGAATGCTCAGTTTCAAGTTCAAGCTCTTAATTAGCACCAAGATAAAATATTTACTGCCAGTGTTTTTGGGCGCTGTATTTTTGGCAATATATTTCATGCCTCATTTGCTGCTGGAATTATAAGCTTTTCAATTAGTAACTGCATTTTTCATGACAAGAAAATATAATTTTTCTTTAATAGCACGCTGAGGTTATACTGCGTCTTACTAAAGCACTCCAATTAGATAAGAGGAAGTTTATTAATGAGTCATGCAAAGGCTTCAGAGCAATAAACTGCACTCCTTCATTCAGATTAAACAACTTCCACGCAGTGATGTGGCCACGCTGGATTTGGCCTCCCAGCCCCCTCTGTCCTCTCACAGAACAGCAAGGAAAGCCAAACACAACTGCCCGGGCTGGCGCAGCCCCGTGAGCCTGGTGCGATAAATTCCACTCAAGAGATCTCACTCCTGCTCCCAGACCTCCCACCTCCGTTTAGCTGCCCTTCTTTTTGTGTTGTTTGTTTGTTCTGCCTCCCATTTTTATCTGCTTAATGTGATTAGATTAAGGCTGGGGTTGTCCTCTAGGAGCCTGCACAATGCAGCCCTAAAACACTGAATCTGGCTGAAGACATCAGGCTATTTCCTAACCTGGTGCTAATCCAGAGCTGTTCACCCATACTTATCCTACAACATTATAAAGAAATAAACAGAGAGGTTTTGCTTAGATTTTAAAACCCTTTTAGATTCATATTCTGAAGCAGCTGCATAGATATTTAAACAAGCCATGAACTCTAGATTTAACCATTTAATTTCAACATGATAAACCAGACAAGGCTTTTCTTGTCATAGATGGGGATCAATTACATGTCACTCTTCCCCTAAATCAGCACTGTCCATTGACATTTGTTAAGCTTGCTGATCCAGCAATTTTTAAGGCATACAGCAAGATGAATAATAGAGATTTGTCAGTTAATAACCACTATAATTCAAGAATGTCACCCAGAATTGTTTTGTTTAGTGAACAATATGCTGTCTAATTACCCTGCTCAATCATAACAGCACATATCAAGAAATACAGAAGGTTTTACTTTACCAAAGTGCTGTACCACATGGGTACTAGAAAGTTTGAAACTACCACTTATTTCTCACGATATATGATAGTCACATGGATTTTATCAATGAAAAGAATGAACAGTATTTTTTTCCCTAACTTTTAAACCCAACTGTGTCCTCTTCACTGTAGTTGAAGCTAGAGAAGCACCTTCAAGTCCACCTTCTCTAATCATCAATATAACACTGCAAAGTGCAGCGCTCCAGCAGAGCATACACAGAGATGTTGTGTAGTATTAGGTCTGATTTATGGCATGTTTGGAGATTCTGCCATAAAAACATTCAATTTCAAATAGGGGCCGAGGGTCACTTACCCACTTTGAAGGAAGTTTTTCCTGTGAAACAGGAAAACTTAAGTATTCTCCATTTGCAACAGAGAAAGTACTATAAACAGCAGCCTGTTAAAAATTATTTAAATTTCTCTAAAGAACCTCTTGATTCTTTCCTGGCGTTTGGTCTTTTAAAGTAAGTAGGACAGAGAAATTGTTCCTAACAGGAACAGACACCAAGGCATTCAAATGTAAATTACCATTTTGTATTTGAAAGACACTTAGTATTATCCCAGTGACTTTCTAAAATGTCACAATATTTGCTTTCCCAGCACTTAAGCTAAAAGGCAGATTACTTTCGATGAAAGTGTCAAACTCTGCTCCCTATATAATGACATCACACTTAATAATGTCAGGGAAGAATCCTTCCTAGTCCTGCTTTGGTTTCTTCAAGGAAGGGTATGGAGAAAACAAGAAAAAAAAAGGAAAAATGTAAGTAAAGAAAATAGAATGATGAAGAAATAAAATGTTTGGAAGACAAACAAGAATATTATGTTGGAGTTTTTGTTTTCTGCTAGCACCACTGGATAGATTCAACTCTGAACTGTTCAGTGTGGCAAAAGTGAGGGGCCAGGAGCACCAAGTTACAGACCTGCACAAAGGTGGCTCTTAGTAACAGCAGCCAAAAATCCAACCACTAATCTGGCCATCCTGTGCCCTCTGCAAAATGCTTGACTGCAGACACACAGTCCTGTCCCAAAAGGAGCTCTCATATTGTTGAGCAATTATGTTTTCAGCAGTGCAACAAAACCACCACAGTCCATCTTCCTTTTTGACAGCCGGGAGAAATAATCCCTTTCTGTAACAGGAACAGCCTCTCTCTCCATGTGGTTTTTCACAATATACTGCTTTTCTCAGCTATATGGTTTTAAAGGCTTATAACCTAATAGGGAGACATACATGATAATCCGAGATTACAATTGGTATGAAGGCTACTTATCTCACAGATTTACAACTCAGGCTCTATTGGTTATTCATCTGCAGGAGCTCTGGAGCAGAACTTTTAGGTAAAGAATTTTTTATTCCTCCTACCTTATTAGCAGTAAAGTACAGAACACAAACACAAATAAGATTAAAAAATCTCAGTTAAACACTCGGGCACTATGTTTCACGAGTGTTACTTTGGGTACTTTTGTATTTGTTTGTTGCTGTTTTTTTAAAATAAATCATCAATAGGTTTATTCCAGAGAAAATAAACTCCATAAACACAGTTAACATTGGTATATGGCTATTTTAAAAGGAAAATTAGGTGAAGGAAAAGTTATTTAAAATAAATAGTAAGCCCCTCTTTAGCTAGAGGGGCTTAGAAACAAGTTTTCAAAAATAAATTATCAAAATCTTCACGGACCAAAAGGAAAGGCTGGTATAGGAGAAAGAAGAGACTGTCAAGCATATGGAAATCACACAGTATTTATTGCTAATACTTTCTTCATACCTGTTAAAGGAAAAGACAGGTGACCATTAGTTGTTATCTTCTGTCATAGCTTTCTCATGAATTATGTCCCACTTCTTGTGCGCTGACAAAAATCACTCAATATGAATTTTACACTACAAGTAATAAAATTCTCCTTTTAAAAAAACCCCTCCTTTTACTTGCAAAAATAGAAAAGCCTACAATTTTGTACAGCAGAAGAGGGTAAAGATTTTAATCAGAAACATAGGACCACTTCCAAAGAACAGACTGACAGAGACAGGCTGCCATCTCATTAAAAAAAAAAATCTGGTTCACTAAATAACAAAGTCAGGGCTATCATGGTCTCTTGGAGGAAAAGAAAACGGCAGGATTAATTTTTACAAAATATTTAACTCAAATTCCCCCCACCTTTCACTGGCAGGAGGCATAGGAGGCATATACATCAGGCCTGAGCCTTCTCCAGAGACAGCTCAAATTCATTCACACTAACGTGACACGTTAACCTAAATGAAAGGATCGGGCAAGCAGGTTCGAGGGGAAAGCCTGTGCTGCAAAATACATCCCAACAGTGATCCCTGAGATGAGCTCAGCTGGTTAGAGCCTGCTGCTGACAATACCAGGTTTGTGGGTTCAACCCCCATATGGGCCATTTGCTCCAAGAGTTGGACTCGATCATCCTTGTGGGTCCCGTCCAACTCAGAATATTCTGTCAATCTGTGAAAGTGTGGAGGGCACCTGGAAGGGACAGAAGTGTTGGCAGCACTGCCTGCTACTGCCTACATGAGAAATTAAATTCTGGTGGGGAAATAGCTGCTTCTGTGGGTCCAAATCCACAATAATGACTTCTAGCAAGGAAGTCCCACTCCAATCTTCAAGGCCTTCCTGACCTGCCACCAGGCAAGAGCCACTGCTTGGAACATGCTCCCCCCCACCACCCAGCCACAAACCACTCACAGGGACTACAACTCATCTATGGGCATGTGCTGTGTCTTCTCTGACAGTGCTCTGATGCCATGGTAACAAACCTGTTTATCTATAAATACTGAGACTCATGGGCTCAATCTGCCAAAAAAGCACCATATTCCTGTTGTGAAAACTGATTTAAGTTAACCCATTTTAAAGGCAACTTGGACAAAGAAAAGGTGATGGACACATTTTTACTCCTTAGCACTGAGCTGCCCAAGTAATGCAGTTAGCAGCAAGAGGATGGAAGTGTCCTCCAGAAAGTGCATTTGTTAAAAGCCTCTGGCTATAGACCAAGTACTGAATTAATTTATGAATTAATGGCTTTCTGCTGCTTTGCTTTACCTTCTTGATCTGTAAGAAGATACCAGTCTAAAGAGGAAAGTACCATGTCATTACTGAAATGAAAACACTACCACAATTCTGCCTCTCAAATGAGACAAAAAGCCCCAAAGCACTTTTGGAATACTGCACAGAGGCACCAGGCAACAGCATGTCCATTATTTATTCCCATCATCACTCACTGCTGCTACTGGAGGAAAAATAATGAACATTTCCATTAATTCCTGCTGCTCCCCAGTCCTCTTCCAGGAGCAGGGTGTTTCAAAATAAGTACCTGCTTAATGATCAGCTATGAAGATGAACCCCCTGTATTTTGAGCTACCTTGTAATGAAGAGGGAAAAGCCTTGACCCTTCTCTCTGCAGAGCTTTGCTTCCAGTAGTCACCAGGAACATGCAACAGATCATTGTTAATAACAGGTGCCACAATGATCTATTTTTAAGTGGTGGAACGAGACACAGGCAGATCATGAGACAGGAAAGATTAAGAACAGGAGAAAATAAAAGCTGGAAGTATACAGCAAAAGGTTAAAAACACGAGCAAGAAAAGGAAATTATCCTCAGAGTCTTCTATCACATCCTGTGCTGCAGCACCTGAGCAAAGTCGGAAATGTTTGCATAGTAAAGGGTGCAGAGGTTAAGATATGTTATTATTTCCAAACCCTTTTGTTGGCTTTGATAGAAGAAACTATGTGTTTGTATTCAAAATTAAGAAGATCCAAGTTTCATTAAAACACGTGCTTGTTCTGCATTCTCTTATGCTAACAATTAAGTAACTCTGACCTATGCCAATGCCACTGGAATCCAGATCTGGTGGCAGAAACACTTCTGCTGTTCCTACCTGCCAAGTACACGCACCTGGGTGAATCTTCACTTTAAAGCAATTTGCTGACTAACATACATACAAAATATTAACAAATAAACCCATTTTATTTGATAAGCAGAAACGGTAAATTACTAGAAAACTTAAAAACAAAGGAAAAATAAGCAAAACAGCAAACCTCCACATGACAATCATTCCTGAGAAACACAGTGGGAATTATCAGCTCAAATAAACACACTCAGCGTTTAGATACATCGCTCTGGGCAGATCTGAATGTTACTGATGCAGCTTATGAGCTCTGTTACAAGAAGACATCAACCCCCAAACTGGACAAGGGAGCAGCTACAGACACTTACGGGCTACTGAGAAGTTATTTAAAGGTGATTCCCGCTGGTCAACATCCTGTGGCCGTTCCTTGTAGCCAATGAAGGTGCCATCATTCTTCAACAGAAAATACCGTGGCCTCCATGTTTTGATGTATTCTCCTGGAAAGAGAGGATGGGCAAAGGGAAACCACATCAGAAAACATCCCAAAATACTGACACACCAATAATTTCTGTCAATATTGGAACTATATGTCATCCTGACAGCAGCAGTTTTAAGAACGTTCAGTTCAGTCTGATACAGTGGAAAAATACAGGCACTGAGTCACATACTGAGAGAAACGTTCGCCATAAAAATGGGACTTCATAAAAGGTAAACAGCTATGTTTTGTTCTTCCATCTACTTCGATTTCCATTCAAATTCTGCAACATCTGCCTTAAATGCATTTTAAATTTTAAAAAAATCAGAGCAGATGTCCTATGTATTATTTTTGCTATTGTCATTTTTCATACTGACAAGTGGAGAAATTTTTTTCATTTACATTTTGCAGCGCAAGTATTTTAAACAACAATGGGTAATTTACTAATTAGTCAACTGCTTTATCAAACCAACAGTCACTTTCAGACCATAAGAAGATAATTCTCTGCTTATGTTACATAACATCACTCACTCCTCTCACAACATCTCAAGCATGTAACACAAGATGATATATCACAATATGAAGGGGAAAACACTGGATGATGTATGGCCACCATAAAGTCGAAAACAAACATCTACTCTGAAAAATATACCACCTTTCTTTGTCTGAGGAAACACTCATTGCTCACACCATGCCACTGCTCATCTGAGTAACCAGCACAGGTGACACTTGTGTGACTGCACTACAGCCACACTCAAAATGTTCAGCAGTAGAGTAAGAAGAAAAGAGTTATTCAAAACCTCAGTTATTTACTGGATTTATTAAGCTGGTCTTCAGGGGAAGAAGACAGAAGCCCCACCGATGGCTCTTCTGGATGACTGTCAGTATGCCTCAGTTTTCTGTTTATTGACCAGATCATTGTTTTCTGAGGCAGTCTCTTGAGAACCTCAAATAGCTTTTCATGGTGCCAAGCTGCCCCTCTAGGTCCTACAAGGTCCTGCAGTAATGTTTCTACCCAAGTGAGTCACAAAAATCTCACTTAAGGTGTTATTCTAAACACAGTACTTGCCACACTTTTCCAATTCTGCTCACCCCAACAACTGATTTAAAAATTTTAAAAACAAATGGTCAACAACAAAGCACCCACAGCTGCACATCAACCATACCCTCCTCTATTCTGTATGGTTTCTCACAGGTTTATTTAACACTGGAGAGAAGATGAGGGAGTACACTACGACCTGAACTCCTTTCCAGCCTGCCACAGCAGGACCATGCCCATGCACCCTGAAATGCTGCCCTGCAGTGGCTGGTGCTCACTGCCCACAGGTTCACGTGTTGGCAAACTCTTCAAGCAACCAGGAACAGTGAGAGGAGAAGGCTCACCACATGTATTGGCTCTGGCAACCTTCTGCTGCTCTCCTGTTCTCCCAGGCTCCTCTCACACTTTATCGCTGCTCAGCTTTCCTCCTCTGGTGATTTCTCTCCCAGTAAAGTGCACCCTGCCCCAGGAACTCCCCTGCAGCTGCTTTGTCTCCTTCCTCTCCCCACAGACCTCCTCTCCGTCTGTGGTGCAGTTTCAACCTGCTTCGGGCAGCAGCTGTGTCACTTCTCCCTTCACACTCATCCTTCTCCCTCCGGCACACAGAAGCAGAAGCAACCCCGACGCCCACACAACACAGACAGGGGTGTGCACAGCCCCCCACCAGCTGCTTTCACCTCTTTAGTCCTCATTGGGCTTTCCATTTTCTCATCTAAAGCAAAAAACTAAGAGCTACTGAAGTGTTAGAGAGAGTCACAGAAAGGCAACTTTGCAGTGGCCATATCTGCAGAAAACATCCATTTGAACTGATGAAACAGGTATGGGGCAAGAAAGAGGAGAGGAAAAGGAGCACAAACCTTCTCACTGTTCCTTTTAGAGATGGCTGTTACTGCCCTAAGTGTTACACCAACCTATAAGGCGTTTACAAAAGTGTCATCATCGCTCCAGGAATTTCAGAAGAACTCACCTGTCATGGTTTAACATTTATAGGCAAGGAGGTAAATGTAGAAGGTTTTGTTGTCATCATCTTTTTAATTCTGACCTTAATTAAATGCTGAAAACTTTCTGGGATCAGCAGGAGATTATGAAGCCTTTCACATTTAAATTATCAGTCCAACTTGGCCCAGATCAGTGAGATTTCTCCAATCTCATTACTATTACACCACAGATGTGACTACAGGGACGAGACGTAAGTGGCACATTCAGCCCAGCTCCTGACTAGAGGTTTGCCAGGTAAGCAGGTTGGGGAGGTGGATGCCCAAACTATCAGGATTTTGGAACATGCTGTTACACACCTGAGTAATTGGTATTTTCTTCTTTTGCATAAAGCACACCCAGGAAACCTAATGACCACCACATACCTCTTACCGTATCTACACTTAAGACTAAATCCAGATTGGATGGGACAAAAGATATCTGAACATGGACAAGACTGAGAGTTTCCACTTCCCTTACTCCCTAATTTATGCTACACGTCTTCCCCTCTGGCATTTACAGAGGGGACATTAATTTTTTGCAGATTCTGAAATTATTATCTGGTTATTTGCAGTGAAGTATACATAATTTTAAACAGAATTACACTGTACTGTCACAGGAGACTTGCTCTGAGATTAGATGCTTATGTTTGGCTCTCATACTTTCTTACAGCTTTATCCCACCGATCTGCTTCTCTGTTAGAAACACATCCTCTAACAGGATTAATCACACAGTCTCTAAAATGGTGCATTCCATACATATATAGCATCCTCCTCCACACCCACTGCTCCTGTGTGAAAAATCAAGGATTTCATTACCACCAGTCTTTCTGCAGGGATCATTCTACTTGGATCTTCCTTTAAGCATTGCTTTAGCTGGTTATGGCTCCTGATCCACCTTTTTAATTTGCAAATAAGTAGTATAACTTTATTTAAAATTTTTTCCACGTGTCTGGAGCTTAATGAATACTGTAATATGGCAATCCAACATATTATTGATTATTGTTGTTGCCAAAGAGAGTATGAGGCATAGTGTAGCATCTGTGGTACAAATTTTTATTAAATAACACACTGAGGTTGTACTTCTGAATCCTGCAAAAAAAGTGGCAAGACTGCCTGGTGTGTGACTTCCCAAAGAGATGCTCTCCAAGTATAATCTTACATTCAAGCTTGAGCAAGATATCAGTCCTCTGCAGAAGCTCGGACACACAGATTCACCAACAGTCACCAAAAAGATGCACAAAGTGCATATTCTTAAGAAACAAGTTTATATTTTTATGATTAGCTAAAAGACTATAAATGCCCTACAGCCCACAAGAACCACATCAAAAGGAGACAGCAAATCTGAGTACTGGAGGCAAAAAAGGAGTTTGTCAATACAGACAAAAAAATAATTATGTGGAACTACTGGGACAAAGCTGTCTGAAAAACATCAACACCTTTTCCTTCCTCTGATATACTCAGCAAGCTGTCATGCCTCATGAGTGAACTGAGCTGTTTCAATTTTTGCCCTGTGTTCTTTGTTCCTGTTGTGGTTTTGTTTTTAAGAATCACAAGAAGAAGTTACTTGAAGTCACTAATATTAGCAGTTATGCAGTCACACTAGAAAGAATCGTACCAAGTACAGTAAATGCAAGCATGTGTGGCAAATTCTATCAGACAACACTAAAAAAAAAATAATGATCCACCATGGAAAAGTGAACAATTTACAAAGCAAAACATTTTTTCCTCTGTGATTCATTGCTTGTGTAATGCCCTGGCAGAGCCTTCTTTGTTTTCAGTAACAGAATGCTAACACTGCAGAGACAGGAAAGCAAAAGCATGGGTTATAAATCCTACATATAAAATCCTGGAACCAAACAGACTCCTCTGTAGCTTGCTAGCTTTATTATTTAAAATCTTTATGTACCGTTCTGTTTACTCCAAGCAATTTCCAAATTGCAAAGATTCCCAAACTGTATATATCTGGAAACATACACAAAGATTGTTATAGACTGATTTCCCTTTATTGCCTTGTGTCTGCCCCCACACACTGCACATTAAAATACTTAACACACACTCAGAATGTAAATCCATCTCATGCCAGAAAAGCTTTTTCGCTGTAACACATACTGCAAAGCACACTTATGCCTGAATATTTCAGAAAAAGTTAAACACAAAACTCCTTTGGTTCATGAAAAGTTAATTCTACTGAGGATTTACAATAATGCAGGGTTAGATTATTTTCCTCTTCTCCCCACAACAGTATCTCACCGAATCTGGAGCTGTCTACCACTGATAGAGTGTCTAACATCAGAAACAGCTGCCACTCCCTGGGAAGCTCACGGGGTAAGTGGAGAATAATGAGCAGCAAGCACCAGCAGAACAAAAGAAAATCCATCTTTATTTACCAACTGCTGCATGCTTGTTGCTGCATCAAGCTCATTCAAAGCCAACACCACACCCTTTAATTCAGAACAGACTATATTTAAGAAGCCTCTGCTTTTGTTTTAATCAACTCATACATACCAATGGTTTGGGAAAAAAAAAATCATTAGGTTAACTAAGTCAGCATCCAATGCTACCCTTGATATTTACAAAAGCACCTGACCGACTATTAACTTTCGTATGGCCCAAAGTAACCAAGTAACAAGCCCAGGAGTACTGACTGAAAAGAGTCTCAGTTATATGAAACGCAGTCAAGTGGCTACCACAAATCTACCAATAAATAATGCATTAAACTTTCTGCTCTGAGCATCAGAACTAACACCTTTAATTGCATTTAAGCATAACACTCAAAAAATTAGAGCTTTTGAGCTATGCAAGCCTTCTCTACAATCCCACACGCTCCGATGATGTTGGGCACTCCCTGCTTGTCCAGCCCCAGTTCCTGTCCAAGGGAACATGGAAGTGATGCCAAAGGCAGCGCTAATGTGCCACCCATGGAAGGCAGAGGGACTCACTGCTGAGCCTCAGTGGCCGGGAGAAGCGGTCTGCAGCCTGTCGGCCTAAGAAGGGCTCGGAAAACAGATGCCAATTTCCTTAAAGACATGAAGCTCACAGGAGCTGCCATCTTGTTCCTGCTGAGGAGTGGGATGGGGATTTACAGTCAGTTCTTACTGCTTGAGTAAATTGAGTAAGTGTCCACTCGCTTCAAAACCAGCTGAAATCGAAACAGATTTGGAAAAAGAAAGCAGGGCTTGAAAACTTGCCTTTGCATTTCTAAAGCACTCAGAAGCAAACCCTTTCCAAGTGCAGGAGCTAATTCTGGATCTTAACGACCTGACACCAAACAATTAAGTCTAGGGTGACCCAAATGAAAACTCTCAGCTCAAATATGTTTTGTTTTTTATAAAAATAGCTGCACAGACACCCACCAGGCTGGTGCACCACTCTTCATTCCCCTTAGCGAACTGTCAGAACAAGATATTTAAACACAGTAGATTTTTGGTAGCTTGGGGAAATCAAAAAGAAAGGGAAAAAAGGTTATGTTAATGTCTTTCCCAACACGCTGGCGGAGAGAGGAGGACCTCTGGTTTGTCTGCCTATTCAGAGGCGCAGTGAAGGGGCCGGTTCTTTGATGATTTTTTTGGGGCCCCTCTCTGGATGCCTGCTCGGCCCCCGCCTCCAGCGTACAGCTGCAGAGGCGCTCCCTGTGCCTGGAATCTCAATGAGGCGGCCGGGGCTGCCGACGGCGCTGCTGCCGCCGGGGTCACCGCGGCCTCCGCGCCCCGCTCGGCTCCTCTGCGCGGGGCCGGCCCCGCACACCTCGGTCAGCCGGGCACAGCTCAGCTCCTCCGGGCCCGGCACGGCCCGAACGCGGGGCCCACAGTCCCACGGGCTGATTCGGGGCGCGACAAATCGGTTCCCCGCTTTCCTCCCCCGCAGGCAGTGGGACGGCTGTGGGGTGCATGGCCGTGACTGACGTGACTGCCAACAGGTTCAGGAGAAGTGCCGCAGCCTCCTCCTCCTCCTCCTTGGTTTCAGCTTTTCTAAACCTCCTGCCGTTTCTCAGGCTCGGGGAGAGCTGCAATACAGGGCATCTGCCTCANTGGTTTCAGCTTTTCTAAACCTCCTGCCGTTTCTCAGGCTCGGGGAGAGCTGCAATACAGGGCATCTGCCTCATTATCATATCTTGGGGGAATATGGGCAGGGAGGGAGGGAGGGGGCACCAGAGGTGGGGCGAAGGGTGAAGGATGAGCCGTCTGGCCTTCGAGCGACAAAGGGAGCTGTGGGAGGACAGCTCCTGGTCACCTGGCACCCACATGTGTACATTCACTTCAGAAAGCAGCACAGAGCCTTGGCTTAGGGCTTCCCACAAAGCTCTACAGAAAAGTAAACGTACTGGAAACTGCCCCTGTCTTTAGTTACACAACAGCGCAGGTGGGAAACACCTAAGGAAGGCAACGGGTGCTCTGATTCACAAAGCTGGCCATGGGAGAGATGAGAAGCCAGATTACAGAGAAAGAAAAACAGATTCTCACCCAATACTTTCTCTGTGCAGGAGATGGACAACTACCACGTTCTCAGATTCTATCTCTGCCAAAGAGTTTGAGATCACCAGCCAACACCACAAGATGACACCCCTGTATTTTTTTACCACTATATATTTCAACTGTATAGTTATGTAAAACTGAAACATGGAGGTTTATATTTTTCTTTTTTTTTGCTGAATTTCAGTTTAGAAGGTCAAAAATGTTGCCATACTGCTTACAGCAATCAATTTAAGCAATACCAGATATTCCCGAAGGAGCAAAAGAGAATTAATCAGCATGTAAAAAACTCCTTACTCCTACCTTTGGCACAGCTTAGTCAGGCTAGTCCTAACCTACAGCTGTCTCCAGTGGGAGAAGATGTAAATGAAATTTCATTAAAAACAGCAGTTTTAAGGATAGCTACATAAATTACAGGAAAATATAAAGTGATTTCTTAAGCTATACTGAAAACAATCTCAAAGTGAATTGCATCTTCACTACCTCATGGTGTGAACAAAAGGACTTAAAATTACCATGAGGTGTCCAACACGATTAGAGAAAAATTTTCTGCAATAAACTTGCAAGCAGCTACAGGATTTTAACAAAATAAAACATTCCTGTAACAGAAAGTGCCATCATGTATTTCTCTGCTTTTGACAGATGCCCAATTCTATCCCATTTTTATAAATAAATAAAAATGACAGAGGAGGTGTCAGACTCACTGAACTGAATTAAGCATACTTAGAACAATTATTTCTCCCCAAGTAATTTTTACCTTGACACTATGATGGAAAATAGCACAAGCAGCTAACAAGGCACTTAAGCTAATAAGCCTCTGCAAGTTTTTCAGTATCTTCCCTTACAGGAAGGAGGTAGCTACAACTGTTCCTCAAATTCAATCTGAATATGGTCAATATTTCTGTAAATCAGGCTCTTAAATACACCCCATGTACTTATAAAAAGTGTGATTTAGTCCTCCAAAGATTTTATGTCTACTACAAATAGAAATAAAAACTAAACCAGAAACACCAAACACGCCACCCCCTGGTGTATTTGAACAAGGATGGGCTTTTCTAGACAACATCTGAAAGTTGATTCAATTATTTTACCTTTTCACCTAAGAATCCTTAGGCATGACTCTTGTGCTTATCTGAACACATGCCTGATTTGAGTACCACAAACTCAGTTTTGTTCTTCAGTAAATCCCATCTAGAGACTGGCAGAGTGTCTGATGGGACAAAGCAAAAAAACCACACAAACCAAAGCTCTTCCAGAACAAATTAAGACTGAAATCACAGTCTTTTAACTTGTATTCCTCAAGCGACCTAAACATGGGGGATGTTCAGGAAAAGCATCATTAATTGATAAAAAATTATTTTAGGTCCCTTCCCTCACTCTGCCCCATTAAAAAAAGATTAGGCGAGTCAAACACTCAGGCAAGAGTGATTTTTATGATGCCTTTATTTGCTTTACGAACATTAAACCTGGAAAGTACTCAGCAGAGGTTCCACATTGAAATCCCAAAGCTGGTGAGGATGACAGATGACCTGGTAGCTTGGGGGGTGGGAGCCCACGGGAAAGCGAGAGCAGGGGAGGTAAAAAGCAGGACACAGCCACGGAGAACAGAAAACATCCACATTGAGAATGTTTTCATGCACCGCTCCTGGAGTCCCTGACTTGCTCTTCTAGGCTCCCATTACCACATCATTGTGTCATTCACAAAGTGAATCAAAACCTCAGGGAATTGTAAAGAAATGGAGGAAAAAAAAGGCTAACGAACATTAGGAGAGATTTATGGAAACAGCAGCATTTCTAAAATAGATATGAACCAACTTCAGATGCAGTTTGAAGACGGTAAAAAAAAAAAGTTCCCTTTGTAAAGACTAAGCTGTAGAACGTGGATTTTAAATAAATAAGCAATTTATGGAGAGTAAGAAATTAACACATTGTATCGTTATCCTTTAGCTTCTGGGTTTGAGTCCTAATTTTCAACATAAATGCACAGAGTTGTTTTCGGTTACTTACAATAAAAGCTCTACCAGTAACTGTGTGATCATGCTGTGCATCAGGAAATTTCTTAAAAGTGCCAAAAAAATAAAATCAATGTAGAATTTTAAACATGTTTATACAAACTGATAAATATTTCATAGAAAGATGAATGAAAGCTAAGTTAAACAAACATTTCAATTGAAAAAATAAGAAAAAACATTAAAAAAGAGGTGGTGTCTTTTTTGGGCTGGGACTAATTTGGATTTCCCTTCTTCATTTTGTCACTAGCAAGTCTACAAAATCTTGGAGGAGCCCAAGGAGACCATGTTAGTTCTAATAAAAAGTTTCATTTATCTTGAGGCATTTAATGGCCATCAATGGAAAAATTAGGAGCACTTCCCAGAAAGCAAGTCCTAATATTTGTTATCATGGCAACCTCCTGGTTACGCCTCCAAATTTAGTATTCCACAGATAAGTTTTACTGAGTCACTACCCCAAACTCAGCAATGAAAATCTCCTCCAGATAACAGGAGTGCTGCCTCACTTTGGAGGAATTTTGCAATGTAATTTAATTGCAGGCTGAGAATTTATTAAAGCAACTTCACCACTGAATAGCGTAAGGGCAGAGCAGCCACGGCAGCTCTGGTGCTAAGCTGAGCCGAGTAACGCAGGCTAACTTGGCAACTCTGCCAAGGATTTCTGAGTCTTGGACTAAGGTGTGTCCCTGTAAAGCAGAGCACAATACCCACTGCTGCCTTAACAGGGTCACAAGCTCAGTCAGACACACTATTACAATTCATTTACTTTTATAATAGACAGTAAAAATGTTGAGTCTTAATATAATCAAAAGAGCAAAATTCCTGCTGGATTTCAGTGGTACCAAATTTAGCCCTGTGGCATTGAAATATGTCTAAAATACAACTAAGAAGATACACATATAATCAGAACTATTCTTTAACCCCAAAGTTATCTATTACATTAAGCTCATTATACTTCTCCATAACAGCCCCACGCTGCAGGAGAGATGCATTTCAGTCACAAGAAAATCTGTTTCTTACACAAGGATGAATGAAATAAAGAGCAACCTGAAAAAGGACACAATAAAGACCCACCTACCTTGACACTGCTACCATAAATTAATGCCCTTGTTGCCAACAGCATCCTGCTACGCTAAAGTCACTTTTCATTTTAAAAATAGCATAAAAAATGAACTGTATATCCCACACAGAAGTGGGAAGCAGATGGACACAGAAGACGGGAGCTTGAATTACAGTTTCCAGTTTGCGGTGCCTCTTACTTTTGTTTTGGGAAGACATGGCAAAAATTCCAATCTTTTCTGTTCAAACTGCTCCTACAAGCAGCAGAAAAATAAACATCACCCCCAGCCTGCCCTAAACTCACACCCGTTTCTGTGGGCATCAAATCTGGCACTTGCCTTACTGGATCTTCTGAGGTCAGGGACTGCTGCATCAGCCCCACCGTTCCTCCACACCTGGTTTTCCAAGCACAGCACACCACACAACTGCTCCTCACCACACACATTCCTTCAGCCACCCAAATCCTGAAAGCCCCATCCCATAACTGAGCACAGTCCACTCTCTGTAGTTCCACCTTCCCACTCTCACTAGGCTGTCCCCAAAGAACAGAAACAAAACAAACTCCAAAACACATCCCTTGCCTAACCGCATCACAGCTAGCCATTAGGTGTAGAACTTGCAACAACTGCAACAGCTCTCCAGGAAAGTCAGATTGCCACACTTTGAGAACGCCAGAAAACCATAAATCAAGCTTTAAACTCATAAGACAGCTTTTTGGTTTTCTTCTTGTCTATAATTGTTTTGGTTTTTCTTAAAAAAAAGGAGAGGGAAAAAGTCCTACAGGTCACCTGGGGTAACATTCCTGAAGGCCATCTGGGGCTACGCTCGTGCCTCAGGGACTTCTGGCAAGGAAGGTACAGACACACATACAGAAAAGCCTGCATGCAAGCACTGCTCCATGCTCCACACACCCTCTGTTTTACAGCATTTCCTGCCACTGGCCCCTGAGCTGATGCTTCCAGCTCCAGTGGCAGCTGCTGAGGGTCCTCTGCCACTCCAGGGGTCAAGCCAAGCAAGGCCACCCTGCAAACCCTGCTGCTGCCCGAAAGGTGGGAGGGGAGCAGAAGGAGACAAGGGGTGGGGGTGCTAGAGGCACCTTTGGGAGGCAGAAAACTGTGCTACACATGAGTTAAGACGAGGCTACAATTCTGGCTGGAACTGCATCCAAGGGACAAGCTGGGTCTCTGATGAGCAGAAGGGAAGGTGCTGACTGGGCTGAGAGCACAGGCAGGGCAGGGAGAGGCCACAGCCTGACCCCCACCCCAGGCCATGCCAGCTGTGCCTGTGGCCATCACCAGTCCTCTCCTGCTCCTGTCTCAGCACCAACGCAGGCAGCTGGAAATGGAGGTTGTGCCCAGTCCGTGGGGAGAGTATGCTCTCCACTCAGGACCTCATTGACACACAGCCAAATCCAGCAAGCTGAAATCTCAAAGCTACACACAGACACACAGGTACATTCCACAGAGCTACCGTGGAGCCTGGCTGTGAGCACAGTACTGCTACACTGACCCCGTTTCCTCACAGGCACAGGCAGCACTCACAGGAAAATCTTCCAATGTCACACTGGCCACCAAGACTGTACCACCCCTCTGATCAGGGGAAGCTATAAAGTTTAGATTATTCCCCTATTACTGCTTTTACACATTTATTTCACCATACCCTGTGAGAAAACCTTTTTAACTTCAGGATGACAGCCTGACTATCAAACCAAGAGACAAAAATGCTTCCAAAAACCAGACACTGAACACTTATAATTTACATTTATCCACAGCATACCAAATGAACCTTGGTTGTGGGCAGACTTATTGCAAATTATGGTTTTCTAAATGAAGACACATTTGGTTATAGAAATTGGAGACTACAGGTAACATACTCTTCTCTAAAAAAGAGAAAAAAGAAAAAAAGGAGAACAAAGGAGCCAAATGAAAATTACTGTCCTGGTACTTTATTTGGTGGTAAAATTGCAGCTCAACTACAAGAATAACTAAGCACCAGTCCACTACTGGGTCACTATCACTGGTTTGAGAAAATGTTTTTCTATACACTCTTCTTCCCCTCATCAGAGAATCCAAATTTCCTAGTTTAATTGTTTTCCCAATTTCAAAAGAAATGGAAGCCTTTTCAAGCAATGAAGACATCTAGTTATGTAATCACAGATGCAATGCAAGATTAAAATGATTTTTAAAAAATAATCCTGTATGATGAAGTTTCCCAACATACATTAAATCAACAGGTTCAAAATTTCAGGTATAAAATCTGACTGGAACTGCTGCTCTGCAAAACTACCCTATGCTCCTGCCTGTCCTTACTGAAAATGCAGCCTAAATTGCTACTTCCATAAAGAAATATATCAAATATTAAGAGGAGTTCCACGAAAAATTCTTGATGGCCTGCAAGGATTGTTGTACTTGACCCAAAAGTAAAATTCACAGTAACTATCATACAGAAATCAACTGCTCTGCAGATATGCATACAAGCAGATTCTCATTTCATGGTGCAGTTGGAATTTCTACCAAATTTTGGGTGGTGGCAATTAAACAGCTTCATTTGCAGTCCTCTATTCTTTGCACTTAATTCATGAGGATGGAGAAAAAGGTGGTTATTGCATTTCTTCAGGTATGCTTCCATGTCTTAATCCTTAAAAAGGAAACTGTAAACAGTAAGCAGGAAAAAGGATGATGATGAAAAAGCAAAAAAGATAGAGGTGAGGGAAATAAAAGGAATTTTTATTAAAATGGAATTTAGGATTATAAACATCAATGCCTTTGAGAAAGAGATCCATCCATTCTCCCCCTTTCTTTGTTAAACTGAAGTTTAATAACATTCTCTCCAAGTTACCAATTTTGAGAAAATCACTGGATAAACACTTGTGTTAACCCAGCTACATGGCTCAGTGCCAAATGTAATGCCAAACTTCCCAGTTGCAAAACGAGCTGTTTTTACACACCAAAGTAACCACGCAGCAGGCCTGCCGAGCCTGAAGACAGCTGACAGAGATGACTGTTGCTGTCCCCCCATTGCACCGACATCCATCCAAATACCAACATCTGCTGTGCTACAATTTACTTTTTACACAACATTTAGCAAAACAGTGCCTCTGACTGCAACATCATTAAGGAAGTAACAACAAATAAATCGCAAAGTCCCATCAGACAATTGTAAAATTAAAGCATAGTTTGCCTTGCATACGCTGAGCTTTAGTTCAGATGTGTTGGACTTCAGAAATAATAAGCGTTAGAAAGCGTTTTCTTTTATTAAACACACAACACAAAATTCTGTAAACCATGACAAGTGTAATCCATCATTACAGTGTAAATTACAGTTTTGAGGCTATTGACTTGACTCAGTGGCAGAGAAGCAGATGCCTGCGAGCAGCACGGCCTGCCTGGGACCATCACAGCAGCCCCGACTCCTAACAGGATTACTCCGTGCCTGGGAGCGCAAGCTCTGAATTCAGAGCCCGCTCCTTTCCAAACACTCGGAGCACGTATTTGTGCTTGCAAAGTAAGGAATTAACATTCCTAGAAACTCGAGTGCCCTTTGCTTTAAAAGCAGGTCTGAGCATGGGGGCCAAGGCAATCAGACACCACCGTACAGAGGGGACGGGGGCTCTGGTGTGAGCCCTGTTACAAATTCACAGCCTGGAGGCTCAAACCAGGATTTTGGCTCCTCAGTGCAGGCCAGCTCTGGTGAGTAGTTCCACTGTGCTGCCCAACACAGTTCACACCACAGAAGACCCTACATGACCAGTGTTCTCCACTCAGTTGTCCTTCACACCCACATCACCCAGGGTGCAAGTCAAAATGGGGCTGCACAGCCACTCTGACACTGCCACAGGGCTCAGGCTTTTATTGGCACACAGGCAAAAGAGCAGGAAGAACAAAGAATTTTAAAATTTTTAAATCTTTAAAATCGTCACCAATTTTCAAAACCAACTTTTTCTTCCTTCTGTCCTGCAGCAATTCTATGAATGCAAAAATAAGGGGAAAAAAAAGGAAAATTTTTCAATTTCTATGAAAAATTAAATTAAAAAACAGCTTGAATTTTATTAATCATATTAAATTATTAAATTTAATAATCAATTCAATTACTCAATTAAAGAGTTTTCTTCTCCATCTTTCGGGTCCACATCACCCTCTTTAACACCTTTAATAAAAAAGATGTTTGAGTTACAAAAAGCAACATTTTTTCTCAGAACAATCAGTCCCCCTACATCTCCAGACAACATGTCTATCAGGAACAACAACATACCCAACATGCAGCTTGAGATACAAGAACTTGGCAAGCTGTATTTCAAAGCAGTTTCACCAAAACAATACTGTTTCCCTTAAACCCCTATCAGCTTTAATAGTGGAAGACAATAATATTTCAGATAACATAGACAGCAAGCATTTTGGTAAATTCAGTGGACATTCTTTATCCAATCCAAAAATAGCCAATGTCCACAGCCAGATTAACAGAAATGCTGTTTCACCTTGATTCCTGCTAAAGGCAAGGGGTTACGGTTTAAATACCTCTGGGTGTTTTGGCCAGTGTTCATCTGGGTTAGACTATGTATACATGCACACACACACAAATATATATATATATATGTATATATACAACCACTGTGGGACACAGGAGAAAGCACAACCTGTGCTCAGATCCTCACCCAAGCAGGGTTTTAGAGGACAGACTCCTCTGTGCTAGCTACTACGTGTTTGCACAACATGAGTCAAGGTCCAATTGGAAACTTATCTGAAGAGTTGCTCCTGTGCAAACTTTAAGTTCTGAACCTCTGAGTTCAGAACTGAAACACTATTTGTTTGTTCATTTATCCCCTGGCACGGTTGGCTTTTTGTCAGACAGATGTATGCCACATGCAAGTCATTTCCCAACCTCTCTGCTCCACCTCCCTCCACACACTCTGCACACACTCTGACCCCTCAGCAAATGTTGTAAGAGAGGAGGAAGTGTTTCTGACAGTTTGCATACTCTTCACAACAATTTTATGCCAGAGTATAAACGTTTTCTCCTGCCCTCCAACCCTACATGTAAGGAAACAAAACAAAACAAACACCACTTCCCAAACAACTGAATGCCCTAAACCTAGCAGCAGGAAAGGAAAGGGGAGGGAAGGGGTGGAGGGGAAAGGACAGAGAGGATGGATTACACTGAAGTTATTTTTGTCCTGTTCAAGTGGATGGGCAGAGACAAATATAGAATTTATCAAGGCAGGTGAACAAGAAAGATGACATGAGCCCCATGTTCCAAGGAGCAAGCAATATACTTCTACCTCTTGGCCCAAAAAGCTTCCAAAACCAAACTCATTTGCATGAGCAAGATTCAACTGAACAAATACTCAACTCACCGCCTCCTTCCCTTCAGATATGTCACAATGCACTTATTAAGCAGATAGGTTTCCTGTCTCTTACCTCTTTGTACTATATATAAACAAGACTATTAGGACTAAAGTCCACAATAAAATGGAAAGAGCTTCACTCTGTGGTGACTCTGGAAAGAAATTCTTTAGAAGAAAGTATGCTTGCATGTACAGCTGAGTTATAAAGCTTTGCTTGAAATCAAACATTAAGGAATGTTATGTTGTCAGTGGCAACACAAAGGATGTGGTTTCTATGAAATTTAACCAGTTATGTCAGGGACAATTGCTTTCTTCTGGTCACACTGCAGTCCAGGGCTTGCTCAGAGTAATCACTACAGTAGTCTGGATTTCGCAAGTGAAAATCCATTCATACGTATTTTTAACTCCTTCCAGGGTGTGAGTTAGGCTGTGAAATGGCCTGGGTGGCTGGTGCCAGAAGCACATGCTCCTTTCAGTAACTGTGAGCAGGCCAGGCTGGAACACAGACAGCAAGACTCACCCAGGCTCTTGGGCTCACAGAGCCTGCAGCCAAGGACCCAAACAATCACATTCAGAAGGATGTTAAGGGCTTTCCCTGCCGGCACACAGAAGTGAGCAAGGAAACCTTTGAAGGGAAGACATGACACCAGTCAAGCCATGACTTCTGTGGAAACCACACTCACATCAGTGTCAAAATCTGCCACTGGGCTCAAAGGACAGAAAGCGTTTATGTGGAACTTTTCTTCCATCTGTGCTCCCAGTTACCACAGTATCCAAGAGCCCCACAGCTTGAGCTGCATTTGTCCTCACAACATCACCATGAAGTAAGGAAGTGCTCTTATCACCACTTTACAGATAGGGAACTGGGGCACAGAGAGAGAAAAATAACCCTGTCCGAGGTGACTGTGTAAGGAGGAAGTTTGTGGCAGGGCAGGGGGAGACTGGCTTTGATTCTCAGTTCCAGGACAGTACCCTCATGCACCAGACACCTCTTTAGCTCCTAGATGCTCTGCCTTCAATTTGACTGACCTACCAAGCACCCCTGGGCCACAAGGAAGGAAGGAAGGGGTAATGGATATACCTTTTAGCAACAGCATTTCCAGCCCAAGAAAAATGGAAGAGACTATCAGACATAAGGGCTGTTTGCATTAAGAAGTCCAAACCTGAACAAGGAAAACAATATCCAAAATAACCACCATTATCCTGGTATTGTGGGAAAAGGAAGGAAGACGTATCAAGTTTTCAAAGCAGAAAATTAAAAACATCCATGGCAGATTCTAAGTACAATTTAAAAAATAATTAGTGAAAGTTTACCAGGAAGCTGGTATTAGACATGCATCCTTCAAGAATCTCCCTGTTCTAGAGAGTTTAGGTTATACAACAATAAGAAAATTTTAACAAATCCCTTTGGTACTACAGCTATCTCATTTCATATCCAAACAGAGGTCTAATGTAGTTTCATATGGAGACCTTGGCCCCAGACTTCACACAACAATATTGTCTCAGATAAAACAAATTACAGAGGCTGCACACTGCTCAAGGTTTCCCATTCCTGGCTGAGCCAGGCTTCAACCCTGCCCTCAAAGGCTCTCTTTTCTAAGTGAAACAGCACATCAGGTCCAAAATTTACTCTGTCCTTTGGGACACTAGTTGCAACCATCCAGTTATGAAATAATCTACAACTTAAGGGCATTCATAAAGCAGCATTTAGAGTCAACTGTTTGAGGTGACTATTACCCTGGAACAAACAGCAGAGACCCATGACACTATGGATCCCATTCAATATGGGTTTGTAGAAGCTGACTCCCAAAAGGTGACTGCTCATCTCAATGGCCAAAAAAATGACAAGACTTGTACTAAACCATCGCCAACAGGCCTTGATGAGTGACACAGTCATTCATACACTGACTGGGTCAAAGGAAGAAGTTTGTGAGCTGGGGTAGCTAAGGACACCAGACCAGCCATGATGAACTTCTAGGTCCCCTCTGCTACCCATGGACTATTCTGCCAATTGCTACTGATAAGCTGGACCTCGTGGCCCAGGCCTCAACTTTTACAACAGGCTGTTGCTGTAAACTCAAGCCACCAGCAATAAAGCGTGCATCTAAAGCACACCTCTGCCAGAGTCTGAAGGAGCTGCAGCCAAGCAGCTTCCTCTGAAGGCAACACCATCAGGCACCTAATTCAACTTCTAGCAGTGACAAAAGAGGAGCCCTGCCTGAAGGTGACCAGAAAGAACAGAGCTAGTTCCACCACACATCCTGCTACCCCAAAATTTCTCCCCTTTCTTTTGCACCAGGACTATAAAAAAAGTGAAGGAGAAAGGCTGGGATGAGGTTAGAAACATTTCTACTTTCTGACAGCAAGCGTCACAGCAAACAAGAGCCAAATAAACAAATGAAAGCAAAACTTCCAGCATCTTCACAGCTACACAGCAGTCTTAGTAAACTAGACATTCTAGCAGCTAAAGCAAAAAGCTACTTTTGGGTTCAGACCCAGAACACTTACAAAAAGTAGTAAATAAGTAGTTTGATTATTATTCCAAGTTTTGAACCTTTCCCTTGAAAAATCCCAACTTCTGTATTTGAACAGACCAGCCAACACTGCAAAATGAAAAGGCCTGTTGACAACTGAGGAACTGCTATTTATTTTCTCTTTGATGGCCATCACAAGGAACATGAAAAATAAAGCCAAATTACTCTACAAATGGGGTTGTTCTTCTCCTTCAAAATCATGGTGGACTTTGCATGAGACTCCCAATATCCCAGTATTAAACCAGTCAAGAATCACAAAAGGCTTATGTTAAAATAAGAGCCATTTGAGGTGATCTGGTCTGATCACCTGTCCCAAAGTGGGGTCACTCAGAATGCTGTAAGAGATTTCCTAACACTAATAATGCATGTAGGTAATTCAGAATTAAAAAACATATAAAGACAAGAAATAGAAACAAATGCAATTTTATCAAACTCCAATTTTCAAATCAAATTTGAGGAATAAAATCTCAAGTTTGCTTAGCCACCTGTCCTCATTTTTATGTCCTTACCTCCAATAACTGGTCTGAGTATTTTAAGTCAACAGAAAGATGAGTATCAATACATTCTCTGTGTGTTCTGGGCATAAAAAGGAGAAATGAATCCACTGTTCCTCCATGATTTATTTCACCACATGAATGATGAGAGAAAAAGCATGGGATTGTACATGGTCAAACAGGTATGCATGGCCCCTGAAGCATGAACATGTGTCTACAACCACTCATCCCGTTTTGTGTCATTCCATTTCTAAAATAATGCCTGAAAGAGGAAAGTCTCCAGAAACATGAGGTTTTGCCATAAGCACACCCACTCTATTCACAGGAATAAACAAACCTCTCCAAGAAATCAACAAGAGCTGTTGTGAAGTAGCCCATTTCTAGTAGCCTGGAGCAGCTCCTGAGAAGAAAGCTTTCCTCTGGCCATCGGAAAGGTTCCTTAAAATGTGAAGAGAACTTCATATACATCATTTTTTGGCACAATCCTACCAGTAACATGTCAGAGGATCAATAAAAAACCAAACCCAAACCCTAACCTTTAAAAGTGCACAAAACTTATTACAGTTTATCTGAATTTTTTCCCCTGTTTTAGATGCAGCTTTTCTGTAACATAATGATTTGTGTTGCTGCAGTACACAGCAACTTCAGAGACACATCTGGATCTGAGCCACCTGCTGTACACATGGGACAATGAGACAGTCCCTGTTCTGTGGAGTTGACTGTCACAGGACAGGGACAATGGAAAGCCAGACACAGACACACACAAAAAGGGGGACCAATTCTGGGCATCGCTGGGAACAGCAGTCTCAGTACACACACATTACAAGTTCATTGGGGTCTTTTATAAGCAACACAAGGAGCCAGAGCTTTTAAAGAGGATAATAAAGCAGCACTGCAGCTGTTTACAGGGACCATTTCCCAAGTGTGAAAGGGTAGCACAAGAGAAAGCATGTAAGTGCTTGCTTGCCTCTACGTTGTAGTCACAGTATAGACACATGCTAGGCTAACGGGAGGCAGAAGTTAACATCTTAATAGCAAATTAGAGATGGTAAAAATAGGTATGAAAAGCAAAAGCAGCTGGTTTTGTAGCTCAATGCAACAGAGGAACTAGTGGTAGGGACAAAGCAGCAGCCTAAAGAACGAGCTCTGCTCTGTTCAGAGCAGCACTTTGAATGGGACACGGTTACATGCCAAGCATACAAAGATGCAAGATGATGCAAACCTTAGAAAAGTATATTCCCCTCCTCCATGTTTTGCTTTTGTTTTCCATTTTTCAAGAATAACAGTATAGTCCAACAACTACAGGAACTTTGAAAAAATCAACTTTGAAGATTAAAAAAGGCTCTGCAGCTGATCTGCTTAGAGCTGCTGTAGAGCTGAGACAAGTCACTATTTTTCAGAAAGAAATCTGGCCACCTGATGCTCTAAGCAGAGAAGGCGAGATACATGTAAAATCATGCTTTTTCTGAAATGACAACTGGTATTACCCAGGAAACACAGAGTAGACTGGGAAAAATATGCATTAATTCCAAATCATGCAGAGTGCTGAAGTGAACTGCACATGGCTGGCTAGCAGTCTTCATTCTGTTTTCATAGGTTGGCTCATCTTAAAATGATTTTATATTACTCCCAATGAACAATCTTCTACAGACATTTTAGACCTCTAGCTTCTGTTCAACTCAGAGAGTAGATACTGCTAAGACTGGGGCATCACAAAACCTGAGGCATTAAAAAAAACAAAGTTACATGAGTTATTAAGGAAGGATGAAACACCTACAGAACAAAAAGTTCCTCCTGCAGCAAGAACAGCACATTCTAACCCAATAAAAGCAATCACCAAGTCTAGTCACAGAGCACACTAGAAATCAGATCAGTCTATGCCAATTACAAGGTGTAAGTTTTAAGCAACTGCTCTTAATGCAGCTGAGCCATCATGGCTGAAGAGAAGTCACTGCTCCACTGCATGTGTCTTTAACAGGGCTTTCCCCACTGTGTTCAAAATGTAAGGTCACATTTCTCTGCCACATCTTTGCAACCCCACGGCATAAAGGGTGAGAATTAACCCAGCTTGTAAAAGCAACAGTCAGGAGGAAAAATGCCTCATTTTACCTGAACATGCTGAATCTGGCAAGAGCTGACAGTCAGGGAACACACAGAACCCTTTAAAAATACACAGCATCGTTTATTACACTGGGACAGTACTTTTGTATTGCACAATCCAAGCTTTTGTTTCAAGCAAGAAAATGTTTTCTAAATATTTTGTCACCATGACAGTCTAGCCTTGGACTCTAATTCTGCCCTTGGTTACTCCACAAAACCCCTGTGAAGTCAACTGTGTTGCACAGCTCGTTGCTGCATCCCAGGTGGCCGGGAAGGCTCACCTGGCAGCACAGCCACCAGCATCCTCTTGGGCCTGTGTGCTCTGCACAGCTCTCAGCCTGAGCTATTGCCTGCCACAAACTAAGATCTGCACGAAGAAACAGCATCATATGCAAGAGGAAGAGAGGTTTGCAACTATGAAGCACTAAATATCTTCCCAATAGGTTTAGCTCTAACCAAGACAAAACCTACTCCCGAGATAGAATGAAAAATTTTAAACACAGAGAGAAAATGAAGCATAGAAAAACATCCCAACTTCAAGGGCCCTGTTCCAACTAAAAATATGTCTTTCAGGGACGTTAATTTGGAAACTGAATCTGAGCAGATACAGCTCATGTCCACGGCACAGCCCCAAGAAGAGCAGTGGAGCATTTCCGTATGACTCAGGAAGCCCAACAAACACTTCTGCAGAACTCGATCAACAGGGTGTTTATATACAGCAGCAGTGTCATGTGAACAGGCGGTTTAGTTTGTGAAATGAATGTTTGCATTGTCATTAAAAAAAAAAACCAAACCAAAAAACACCCTCTATTCCACACTTACAAGTTTCCAACATAAAAACATAGCAGGGGAAGGAAGTACTTCAGCAGCCAAAATTTACAAATTCTTACCATAACTTTGGCACAGTAAACTTGTCCAGTGTCACAAAGGCCTATTCTTCAGGGGGCTTGGTTGCCTTTTTTTTCAGAGGGACTAATCCACATGTGAAGGCTATTAACACACAAAATGCCAACAGAAGCATAAACACGCACATTTTGTGTGTGCCTGTTTTCCAAGTTGTATCTGTTTTTCCTCACACAGATACCTAAGAACAGCCTGGAGGCAGGTATTCCTGCTTTCTCACTTTTGATGAAGCTCGGTGAGCTTTTTCTTTTCCCAAAATGACAACACTGCTTTATTTTAATTCATTCTCATCAGTGAGAGAGATTCACCCTCTTGAGCTGCATTCAAGTGGTCAGGCTTCAGGAGTTTAACAAAGAGGGAAGATTTTAATACAGAGGGGTTTTGCTTGTTAGTTTGTCTAGAAAAGAAATTCCTCCCAGTAACCTTTTAATTGTTTGAGAGGCACCTAACTAGAACCTCAAACAAAATGCTTAATACTCGAAGTTACACTCGGCATTTCTGCACAGCAAAACAAATTCAAGCCCTGAGAGTCAGCATTTTTCCCTCGTATTATCTGAAGCTACATAAAAGCCCTAACAGAGATTTGAAAGAAATACAACAGAAAATTCTGTCTGATCTAAGTACATAGAGCTAAATTTATCCTTCAGTTTCCAAAACACCACTTGGAGATTGGGCATTTAGAGATCTATTCACTGGCTAGAAATAAAGCCAAATGGTACATTTTAAAAAAGTGACTTTGAAATATTTTTATGAGAACAGGGACAAGCTATGTAAGCCCTAAAATTCTGTGGGTCTTTGTATTCACAATTATTGTCACAAACTAAAAGGCTCATATTCCCTACTAAGCAAACATTTACAATTAAATCCATTCTGCACAAAGCATTTGCATTTTGAGATAGAACAGTCAGTTGTTCAGCTGCTGTGATTTAGATGGATTGGTTCATTATTGCTGCAGTTCGTTTTCAGCTACACTGTATAACAAAGGGGTGCCAATGGAGTCGTGAATGGCTTTAAAGCTAAGTATGCTGCTATTCTTCCATGATGATGCAATTTAACCATCTTCCCATCTCTCAGATCAAGAGATCTTGACTTTACAGGCTAAACTTCAGCAGAAACAACCAAAACAAGCTGTCACAAATGTGTTCAATAGGCATTACAGAGATACTGCAAGTCAGCTGGAGGTTGTTGTCAGCAAGTTTGCTGTGGTTTTCCACAAATGAAAATGCAATTTTTCCCTAATTCTTACTTAGAATAAATGCTTTTCTTATCATGCAAGTGATAAGGCAACTTTGACTTCTACATCAGTTACATACCTTTCAAATGTTCCTGCTATAGTAAAAATATACCTACATCAGGAAGGAACAGATTTACAACCATACCAGATGCAAAGAAGTTTCTAATTGAAGAAGTCAAATAGTATCCTACTCTTTCACTGTCTGAAAAATAACACCAAAGACAGTTTAAAATTACCAATTTCATTCTTTAAGAGAGATTAAAGAGAGAGTGACTTCTTCTACAGGCAGATAGTGACAGGACAACAGAAAATGGTTTCAAACTAAGAGAAAAAACTTAGATTAGGTTGGAAACTCCTTAGTGTGAGGGTGGTGAGGCGCTAGAACAAGCTGCCCAGAGAAGCTGTGAATATCCCATCCCTTGAAGTCTTCAAGACCAGTTTGGATGGGACTTTGAGCAACCTGGTCTAGAGGAACGTGTCGCCATCCATGGCAGGGGAGTTGACCTAGATTATCTCTAAGGTCCATTCCAAATCAATCCATTCTATGATTAAAGCAGATAAACCTTTTTTATTAGTAACAACCATGTAAAAAGGCAGGATTTCTTTTTTTTTTAAAATTATGGAAAAAACTCCATGATGATCTAAAGCATGGTCTTCTCAATACATTGCCCCATCAGTATGAAGAGCACTTCCCACAGAATGATTTGATCAGTGAATTTATACTGGCATACGACTTATATCCTCTGCCCAGAAATCAAAGTCCACCTAGAAACCTACTTCCAAATCCTACAACCAATACTGTCACCACAGATAATCACAACTGGATTCCAGACTATTCCATGCATAAACTTCCAGTAGAATAATAAACATTTAATACAGCTAAATCTATGCAACTACACATTTAAATCTTGAATATTCCTTGGTGTTTCCAAATTTTCACTCTACTTAATGAGCATAGGAAGCCAAGAAGACTGCAAGACCAGAAGTTAAAAATAATAAAACAAGACAAAGAAAAATCTACATTACAAAGAAAACACTTTCAAATAGTTAAATGATTGTTATTTATAGATGGTTTATTGACCACAGACAGGCGCAGGGATCCATATGACGTGTAAAACCACCAGCCCAGACAATCCCTGCCTGGAAGCCCCTGAAAAGCAACCAGCAAATAAAAAGCTCTATTCCCACTCTGCAGAGGCCTGGCAATGGATTTTGAGCTGCTTAACAGGTTGTTCAAGGGTGCAACTATTTACTAATACTCCAACTGAGAAGCCTCAACGTAGGCATAAAACCAAAAATATACAGAATTTTGTGTAGCCTTGTAATTCTGGTACAAATCCCACTTAGTGCAAGTATTTTCCACACCAGTTTAACTACATCATTCTGTACAAAGCAGCAGTATGTTGTCATTTGTAATATGGCACATACAAAGGCTTGTACAGGAAGATATGGCAAAAATTTTAACAAAGTATTTTTTCTCTTAAATATTAAGAGTTATTTCAGGGACTTTGATAAATAAAAAAGCAGTTCAAATACGGTTTCATTTCTATGTTTCTATTAACAATTAGACCTGTCAAGCATCTTGCAGATAATCAGAGATATTTTTTTTTCATATTGCCTGCTTTCTGAACTGCAATCAGGACCTGTTCTGCGATCCCCAGACCCTCTGACACAACTGCAGAAACAGCAGAGTTCTAATAGTGCTAAGGCTAGGAGGCCAGAAAAACAAAAACACACACCACAAATTATTTCAAATCCTCTATTTTTGAGCTTTTTTTTGACAAGTAATTAAATAGCCCTTTTTGTTCTGCTCAGTCTAAACCATGAAGCAAGCACTCAGGTTATGTTTTCCAGTTTTTCTCAACATCATGAGGACTAGCAAGATTCTCTGCTTCAAGAAGAAAAGCGGGCAAAACTTTCAAAATCTTGTGACTTCTACAAGTGGGAACTGATTTATAAAGCCAACATAAACACAAGGGCTGCACTTAAAATTTGAGAATTAGTAGCAATTGCTCCAAGCATCCTGACCTCCATCAGCACCTGAAGTTCACTTCAAGGCACACCAGCATCAACCTCTTGAGTCTCCATCAGCAAATAATGCTTGTCTTGAAGACCTCTCCTATGGAGATAGGCTGAGAGAGTTTGGGGCTGTTCAGCCTGAAAAGAGGAGGCTCTGCAGAGACCTTATTGCTCACCTTTTATACATAGTGAGGGCTTTTAACAAAGACTGAGAGAGGCTTTTTATCAGGACTGTTATGACAGGCTATGGTTTTAAATTATAGGAGAGTAGATCTAGACAACATATTTAAGGAAGAAATTCTTCACTCTGAAGGTGATGAGGCACTGGCACAGGTGGCCCAGTGAAGTTGTGGATGCCCCATCCCCAGAACTGTCCAAGGCCAGGTAGGATAGGGCTTTGAGCAACACAGTCTAGTTTTAGAGCAAAGTGTGCCTGCCTATGACACAAGGGTGGGACTAGATGATCTTTAAATGTCTCTTCTAACCCCAACCACTCTAAGGCTGGAGCTCTGTCCCAAAACAGTTATGTCCTGTGAAGGTTGTGGCTCACCACCAACACAAAGCCCACTTCTCTGGCATGCTCATCCAGTGGTTCTCATCCAGAGCCCACTAGTAAAGTGCAGGCAGAGGAGACTGATTTGACAGTCCCATGAATGACTCAGATGCTGCCCTGAGTCTCAATATGTGTATGAAATACCACAGTAGCCATGCACAGAACCGCTGACTCCAAAGTGTATTTTTACATGCAATTTACCAAAGGCCTGGGTTTTGGACAACACTTCAAAACATTCTCTCTCTACTTACCCAAGAGACTCGGGGAAACAGTAACTGACTTGCCCACAGTCTGTGATGATTGTTTACCTCGGCTGTCCTCAAATATGACCATGCACTTTTGAATAAACTGACAAATTTCACAATGTTATTTGACCAGCTATCTTTTTCACATTTTTGGCTCAACTTGAAGAGGTGGGAGAATAATCCCAGACATCTGTAGCACGCTTACCAACTGTACTCAAAGTCAGTCTTCATTATTTCCCCCTTTTTGCAGTAAATATTTCTCACAAAAACACACTACTTCACACCTAATATGGTGCTTTTCTTTCTCCATTCTTTTTCTTCCTCTTTCCTCACATAGTTTCCTGGTTTTTGTTCCCCCTTTAAGAAGTACATTGTACCTACAACATAATGCATCTGAAAATAATAATCCCTCCTCTGTCTTCCCATATGAGAGACGACTTTTAAATAAGACTTAACTGATTTTTTTCTTAGTAAATCAGCTACTCCAGTATGTAAAAGGGGAAAAACCCCCACACAGCTGACCAAAGGTATTTGGTTTTTACAATGCTCTTTTAAAATACATTAAAATTAAACATTGAGATATTAAGCAAATCCTTTTATTTTTTCCCCAATAGATATCAAGATCTGTTTCCCAAATGAATCTGGCACCAACCACCACCCCTATTTTTAAGAGAATTATTAATAACATAGAAAGTGTATGAAAGGAGAGACACCACATGTCACCATGTACTGCTCCAAGAGTATCAAAGTGCCCACAGTTTTTTCAGATGGCAAAGTCACAGGCTACAAGGGATAACCAGGAGCAAGTTTGGGCAGGGCAAGTCACAGGCACAGACAGGGAGTGCAACTGATGGTGCTTAAACCAGTTGGGAGGGAAGGAACCTTCTGGCATCCACACAGGGGCTGCAGGGGAAGACATTTCCAAGCGAGGACAAGGCGCCAAATTTTAAACGCATGGCACAGCTCCTTGCCTAGAACCACCTCTGCAAGAACAATGAGCAAGCTTTATTCTCTTGCTCTCTCTTTACCTCAAAATAGCACACTCCCTCAGTACTTCTTTCTTCCTACATCCAAACCTGATGACTTCTCAATATGCCTACTGAGAGAAAAAAAGAACAGAAAACATGGACAGCTTTTTTTTTTCAGAGGCCTATCTTTCCCTTTTAGAAAAGGAAGGTATCATGAGAAAGAAAATCAAAGCAAATACAGGCACTTTCTGCATGACCCACTCTATCAAGCGTTCCCAGGCTCACTTTTACAGGGCTTGCAATGTCCTAGATCCCTCATTCTCAAATCCCTTTTAAGAAAAAGTAACATTATTTTATGACACTACCCCATTTCAAGAGATAAAATTGAGACCTAGTTTGTTTCATTTCTGATGTGCAATAAAACAGAATATGAAAGTAAACTTCCAGGACTGACATAAATAATGTGGGCATCAACATCCCAGCTCTTCCTCTCTGCCATTCAAAGTGAGAGTGTTCAGTGTCCCCTGCCTTTATGTTCCAGTCAGTTTACAATCAATGAGAAACACATCTAACCCAGCATCACTTCTCTAAAGAACTGAAAGTGTTTTGTGAAAATGTGTGAATAAAGACTTTTTGGAAGTAATTTTTACTGAAGAAAGAAACATTTGCATGTCACCCTTCAAAAATGTGAAGCTGTACATTAAAGAATGGGTTTCATGCAAAAATGTTCTGGAAGAAAGTTTTCTGAAAGGATGCTGGAAAGTAACAGAAACACTCAAAGACAAGTAGTCTGCTCTGTGAAAGGAAGATGAGCTATTTTTAGGCTACACCAGCTCTTTCAAAGATGAAGTACAGTACAGTTACACTGATTTGCAGTTTCTGACTTCCCCCTGTCATCCAGAGCAAACTTTGCAGTACACTGGATCCAGCCTGTTTCCTATGATCTCTCCACAAATAATTCCATCAGATGAGATTACCCTCCAAAAGTCTAGCTGACTAGCCATTATCAGCTCATATTTCTCCAGATGTTTTGTGATCTCATCCTTTCTTAATGTCTCTAGCATCTTGCCTACCACCAAGGTCAGATTTATTGGTTGACAATTTCCTGGTTCCTCCCCAGTCCCCTTTTCCCAGAACAGGACAAGCAAAATGAAAGCAACCAAGAGCTAGAATTGCAAAACTATTGCCCCTTGTGTTGAAAAGGAGACACACAAGGAAAACCACAAACTGACACAGCTTATCTTTTGTTTCCAACAAGAAGAGCAACAGATTTCCCTATAAACCCAACTCTTCAGCTCCAGAAACAGCATCAGCTTCTTTCCCTCTGTCAAAACTTCCCCACTCAGTTCTTCCTTCAGCCCCATTCTGTTTTTTGCTCAGCCCCTATCTTGTTTCTTACCTTTCCACTCCCCCCAGCTTTTCCTCTGAAGCAGCTGTGCTGTCTATAGCTGGCATCTCCAGAGTTCAGATGGCTCTTAGGATACTATGCATCAAGTGCCACAGCCATTCTTTGAAATACCATGAAAGCCAGACGATCCTCAAACTAATCTGAACCTCAAAGGTTCTGACTACACTGGTTACCAAGACAGTGCATCACTACAACCCAGGGACAGACAGGAGCCAAGGTAAGAACAAAAAAAAACACCCCAAAATAAAACACACACACACAACACACATACAGAAAAAGAGGTATGGAACATGGTGAGAACAGAAAAGAAAGAAGAGGTGAAGAAAAACAGCAACACCAGAGAGTCCCTGGCTTAAAAATAGATCTGGTCATATCTTGTAAAATCCTCTGTTGATTCACACTAACAGAATACTGAAAGTATGAACCTGTGCTCAAAATAACAAAGCTAAAGTTCACCATCTGTGCTATTCTGCTAGAGAAAGTTAAAAGAGCAATAATCAGCATTTTAGTCCTGGTTTGTATTTTACACATGGATCTTGCATCCACTTTATGCAATGAAGCTATAGCAAGACAAATCACAACAGGCCACTTGTTATTAATTAGGTTGTCTGTATCACTCCATTCATTACAGAAATAATTCTTTAACCAAAAGGAAAAAAAAAGTATTATATCCAGAAGTGGAGTAGGTATCTTATGTATTATTTCTCATTTAAGGGCCTCTATTAGTTTTGATCAGCTTGTAAGCCAGAGACTCCATCAGTCAAACAGTTTTACCTGCCTGAAGTCCATAAAAATTGGCATTTGGATGACATGTTATGGTTTTTATGGTTAAAATTACTATGTGGTGTTTATATACTGTTTAAAACCAAAATAGCTCTGAATTTCCTGCTAAATATTAATGGATGAATACACAGCTCTCTCCAGCTCCTTATAATTGCTTCAGATTTTTCAGACTGAGAAATGGAGATTTTTCTATTTCCTTTTTCAAATGTCAGTGTATATTTTTCCCTCCCCCTCTTTCCCTGCCTCCAAAAGACTCCTTTTTTTCATACAAGTTTATGCCCTAATAAGAAAACCGGACATACTAGGGAGGACAGAGATGACAGAGTATCAAAACGCACAATCCCCTCTTTGTTAGCCATGCAGAAAGACTTTAAAAAAAAAAAAAAAAAACAGGATGAAGACTGAAAACAATAGAAGGACCTTTATAAACAGGGATCAGAGCAGAAAGATGCAAGAAATCCAATGAGATCTTTAAAATGGATCAGTAGAGCAAGTAAAATACACTTGGGCACACCTCTCTTCTCCAAAAAGTTCCCCACACACAACCAAAATTAAGGATCCTCATGACATACATTCAGAAAACCCATAATCTTGGAGCTCAACAAGCAGCAATTTGGGCAGATAATTTTCTCCTTCTCCCCTCATATTCAATCACAATTATAGCACCTCTGTGTCGAACCATATCCCCCATCCTTTCTTTCCCACTGAACAGACCCAGCAGTGTCACACAAGCAGGGACTGCACAGCCTGCATGTGCACACACAATTCACACACCCCAGCCTGAGCTCCTGCTCACCTCCCACCTGCGTGTTGGAACAGCCTGGCCACGCACTCACACACAGAGTGCTCACCAGAGCCTGTCCTTGCTGGGATCTGAGGAACAGCACCAAGCACTGCCAGTGGGGAAAGGGATGGGGAGGGGAAAGTTCATTCATGAATTCTTCTGTTTCTGCCTGGTTGAGGTTAGACATGTCATGGACATGAGTGGCCCCAACACAAACAAACATCTGCACTACTGGAAGTAGAGCTTCCTTTAGTGACTAACTTAGAGAACTGCAAGAGCTCTCAGTCAGGCAGCAATGTTTAATTTCATTTCTCCATTTGTATTTTTAATCTTGGAAATAAAAACATAAATGCATAAAGCATGCTGACAGAAGAAAACAACTCCACAGTTCTAGAAAGCCCTGCTACTTCCCTGCCAGGCCGAAACACCTGCTCCTGCTAATGATGGCTTTATGCTTACTTACACCTGCCATCCAGAAGGGCTCCAGAGCACTTTGCAGCCTGATTTATACACACACAAATCATTAAAGCCACCAAAATTAAGCCACTGCTGGGGTGAGATGTAGCAACTGTTTAACTGCATGCAGCCATGCTGTTTAACTGCTCAGGACGGGAACTGTAAGAGACACCAAATCCAACCCAAGCTATGGGGAACAATAGGTTGAGAGAACATCATTGCCCAATCTGGATTTTGGCCAGTCACTACCTAAAACATGCAGTGCAACCTTTGGTTTTATAAATGATCTAAAAGACAAAATATATATATATTTTTGTGTGTATACACACACACACATTCATATATATGTTTCTTATATCTGAAATCCCCCCTTCAGCAGTCCCTCCCTGCACTAATTATTGTTTATGCCTTGACTTCAGAAGCTCACCGTATCAGACATCAGTTTTGGAAACATCCTGTGGTTGAAGCACTCGATCTAGCAGAGCCAGCAAACTGATAGTGTCTGGCAATAAATGTAGATTATTAAAAAAAAAAAAAACCAAAACAACAAAACCTAAAGATGGTTAACAAACACACACATACACACACACACACACACACAGAGTGGATAAGTTACTCCCCAGCAAAGACAGAGTGAAATGAACTGAATTTGTCAACCTATCCCTGAACAGCTACAAAACCCAAGAGATTTCCAGGGCTGACACCAGCAGGCTGAAGAGAAGACAGAGCATTGCTTTCTAAAAACCTCCTCATGAGGACAACATCGAATTAACAGTTGCAAAGTCAATGGAGTGGAATGAAATAGGTGTCAATGCACATACCAAGAGGGCAGAAAGGCATTGGGAAACACATTAAAAAGATTAGGAAATCTGGCATCCAAAAAATGCCAAGGTTTAACAGTTTAGGAGTTTAGCACAAATCTGCAGCATCAAAAATGCGGAACATGCAGAATAATATTTTGAAAAGGGGAATGTGTTCAGCACACAATCTCATCATAATATTATCAGCGAACCATCAGAGATAATAATCTATTTCTCTAAGGCAATTTTAAAACAACAAAAAAATCAGATCAGGAGATCTGGGGATCTTTTACTAAGACCTCCTCCAGAGGTGCCCTTACTTGAAAGTAGCTTTATCATAATCCTAGAAACAACAAAAATTCAGTTCCCAAAAGTAAACACAGATAAACCTGAAATACAACATGACTGTTTAAAAGTTTCAGACACATGTCCCTCTGAATCATCCTGACAATGCCTTTGCCATACTGTTTAAAATAAAATGTTTCTCCCTCAGATTTTTGTGTAGTGCTCCTCAAAATAATAGATTTTTTTTTTTTTAAATTACAGGTAAGTGCAGGAAGAATTGCAACGACAGATGGTTAAAAACCCTGAGCCTGAAAACACTGTTTAAAACTAAAAAAAAAAATAATCTCTGGTTTGAAGAGTTTCTAGATTCTTAAATGGGAATGGGAAGTATAATTCTGTGTTTCTTTTATTTAATCCAAACACAGAATAGTTCTTAAATACTTTGTCAGAACAAAGCAGTCTGGGTACACCAGAATTACTGAATGAGCTAGTTAAGCTAATGAGTGCAAAGGTGTTTCCAACTGAAATAAACTGGAACAAAAAAACCCCACACACCCTCCTAAAAAAACTTGGAACAAAACATTTGTACATCAATCATCAATCTATTAAACTACACTGCATATCCAATTGTTAGAAATGTACACTTCCACCCTCTTAAAATACACATTTATCAACATGTTTTCTAAATTCCTAGAAATTTCTTATTGTTGTCGAAGAACCACCAGCCTTTACCAAGGTTATGATAACGCATTTCAAATTTCTTCCATAAATAATTATGCTACACCTTTGCACCTTCAGGCAAGTTGTTGCAAACCCTCTAGAAAAATCCTGAGTCTGCAGAACCACATAAGCTTCCCTACTGCTGGAGCACACAGATTCTGGTTTCAGTCCAAAAAAATGACACTATCATGGAAAGTACCTAACACTGCTCTCTCCTTTCCAAGAAACAACAGTAGAATACAAAGAAACAGGTAAGTCAAATACCCTCTAGGATCAATGCTGTGGTACTTGAAAATGAACAACTCCCCAAAAAAGAACAAACCCACTGTTTTGGGGAGAAAACATGCAAGAAGACAAAAAGCCTAACGATACATGTGACTGTCTTTTCAGTTTTGCCACTCTGTCAAGAATAAAGACTTTTTATAAAAATCAAATGTCATTGGTGGTACAACCAAAATGCACAGAGTGCACAAACTCAAGGCTATTTTTCCTGTCCAGGACACTGGTACTCAGAGGTTCAGACACAAACAGATTAGTACATTTTCTAGCAAGTCTCTGCAAGAGCACAGCACTGCTTGCAAAATTTTTCACTGTTCAAAAATATTCATCTTAATTCTCCCTTCTAGCACAAAAAGTGAAGCTACAGACCTACAGAAAAAACCAAAATTATTTAGTACAGTTTAACCACTAACACTCTAAGTAGCATCTCCTTCACTTGCTACCTTTACCATCATTTTCAAAGCAGTTGACACCAATTTTTAGTGAACACATGCAGATACAAGAAAACCCCTTATACATGCATCTTCTAAAGCTCAAAAAAAGGCACATGTGCCATTTCCCACTAGGATGAACATGAAAAGAATGGATTGAGGACATGCTGCTAAACACCAGATTAGAGAGGGATGGACTCAATTTACTGTCCAGAAGTGTAGAGTCACTTACCTCGTTTGTGAAGCCAGCCTTCCTTCACTATCGCTACTTCATTCATAATGGCAGGAATGTCTCTTGAAAAACCAGTTTATGGCAAAAGAGCACTCTGTTGAAATTCCTGAACTCCAGCAGAAGGCTCCAAAAGAGGGACGAGGGTTTCTCCTCCGTTCTCCTCCTTCTCAGCTATTTCTAAAAGGATCAAAAGAAGAGTACACCATCATCTCAAAGCGCATCACAGATGTACAGCAAGGGATACAACAGGGAGTAGTTTTCATTGCTGCATTGTTGGTTTGGGATTTTTCTGTTCTATTATTATTACAAATCTTAAACAAGGGCTTAGCTCTCCACAAGAATTTATCTTGGCGAGTGGAGGTGCCAAAATGCAGACTTGCTAAAGTCCTGGTTCTTCCCTGAAGGCTGATCATGGGCAGACTCAAAAAACACTACCAAGTGAATTACAGGTGCATTCAAGACCTCACCTAGTAGACCTCCATCTCTGCAACATCACCTGATTCTTTGCAACAATAAAAACTCTGAAATGTCACCCAAACCAGTTTTCAATGTATCCTGGTAAGGAAGAATTCCAGGACATCTCCTGAAAGGTTTCTTTACAGCCTGATTATAGTCTATTAACTGGCACAAAGCGTATCTTAGAGATAAACCTCTGACAGTAAATATTCCTATCCTGTTCCAGATTTTCCTACCTTCAGCATCATCCCCTCAATCGCACTCAGATCTCCTTGACTCCCCAAAAAGTATCTTCTCTACCTTTGATATTTCTAACTTTTACATCTCCTAGAGGTATACCACCATAGGCAGGCTCACGTACCTTACTTATCCCAAATCAGCCCTTACATCACCCTGATCAATTTTATTGCTCTTCCTTAACAGCACTGCAGTTTGCTGCTGCCTTTCTCACAACAAAATATACTCAAACACAACCTGGGATTTTTACCCCTCTGCTTTATGAGACAAAATTCCTCTCTGAATAGCTCAAGATTGCCTTTTCTTACCAAGAATGTACCTTGCTCATGGCTGACTACCAGAGAAACATTCTGTGCATTTCTCTCCCTCACTGAATGTAATCTCTTCCCAAATGCATTAGCTTTTATTATTTTCCTAAATTGGATCTGATTATTTTTCTGCTTGTGGTACAAATATTCCGGGTTTTTTTAATTCTTTTGTATTCTCTCAAGTGTCCATGCTGCCATACAATTTGGTATTACTTGAGTGATCAAAAAACCTAATTGGTGACAAATTCCCAGCAGTAACCAAAAAGTTTAATGAAACAAAACCCAGCAGCATTTGTAAACTGCCACCAAAGACCTGGCTTTTAATGGAGTCTTTCACCTACCACAGAGACATCCCATTCCCACCTGACAAATATATACCATCTCTGCATGCATTTGGCATGTGTGCATCAATTATCTCTGAGCATGCAGGTGATAGCCATCCATCAGAAACTAGATTAAAAAGGAACTAATTCCCCATAACTCACTAAGACACAGCACAGGATGGAAGAAAACAGGTGGTCAAAATGAAGCCAACCTAGAACTGAAACCCCAGGAGGGGCAGAGGGCTTAGTACCATATCAGAGTGATCTGAAACAGATCAGGCAGCATTCAAAGCACAAAGCTTGAATTTAAACAAGTTCCACCACTGCCAGCAGAAATGGACAGAGAAAGGAGGTCACTCCCCTGACACTCTGCTTACAAACCTACACTGCTTGTTACTGTCCCTCAGCTTTTCCAGTTAACAGGTTATGTTGAAGTTCTCCCCAGAAACAAGATGAGTTTGGGTTTTTTTTCCAAATTACAAATCTGCCAATTTCACTTGTTAGAGTTATCAACTCCTTGAAACAGATATTTGCCTGAGGGAGGGGACACACAACAAATTTCATTGGAACAAGTGACATGCAAGAATTTCTAATTTCATAAATATGAGAACACCGTATGCTGCGTTGTAATCCAGTAATCCACAGCTGCCAGAGATACCTTGGAACAAACGCCTTGAGCTCCAGAGCAATGAGGACAGAACCTGACAAACACAGTAGGCTTTGTCCTTTCAAAATGGCCATGCACAATAGCCAGGCAAGCTAGACTCGCTTGCTGATGTCAAGAGGAGACTAGACCTTGCTTAGAGGCTTGAGCAATTTGTTTGCAGTGTTGAACAAAACCCCCAAGATTATCACAGCTTGAGTATGGAAATGCAACACCCAGGTGTGAAAGCTAACACTTCTACCTTTGTGTCATACAGGGTGCAGGGACTGTGCAATCCTACTTCTGCATCCTGAATTCAACCATTTAGAGGCACTGAGCAATCAATATCCTTTCCAACAAGCATACATCAAAAAAAAGCTACAAGACAAGCCAGGCTCTAGAAAGGGCAATACCATTATTAAAAACATAAAAAAGCATGAAGGACCAGAATTCTCCAATCTGCAGCTAACTTACTCCAGGTTTTCCTGTATAAACACTTGCCAGGATTACCACTTGGCAGCTTCCTGCTTGTCATCAGCTAAACTGGCATTTAATAACCCAAATTTGAATGACAACAGAGCCAGAAAAAAAGCAGATCAACAAAGAAATACAAAGTTCAGAAGGACTACTTTTTCTACTCTCTGTGGGGTCCAAGCAGCTTGGACTGCCTTTTCCCTAACATTTCTACCCAAGAAACATTTCCCACTTGCAATTGCAGCCGTGCTCTCAGGGATGTGTCTTTACCTGCCCACCTCCTTTCAGGGGAGAGAGGTGGTGAAGGGGGTGGAGAGTTCTGTAAAGAAGCCATGGCACGACAAAGTGGAAAAACATTAAACACTTCCTGACACCAACCTGCAGCATGGGTCCCACCTCAGTCCTTCAGTCAGCCATGTCAGAGCTCTTACTTCACACGGCGAAACTAAAGCTATTTTTAATTTGCAATGCGAAGAGCTGGGGATCCCTTCTCACTGTCTAACAAGACGTCCATAGACACAGCTCCAGCAGCAGCAAACCTGCTCTATATACTGTATTTTAAAACACACATTCAAGCTGTGCCTAATACATCTATTTTAGTAAGACACGTTATTGAAGACAGTGGCAGCGAGCAACAGTAATTTCTCAGAATAGAAAAGCAAGTTTACTATAGGTCAACATACTACTGACGATGTGTAAACCAGAAAAAGTTCCTTTTCCATAAAATCCTTAGAGGGGAAAAAGAAAAAAAAAAGGAGTGATTACAGTCCTCATTTATGGCCATCTAGGAATGGTTCCCAGTGAAGAGAGGGCATATGAGGTAAGTATGACCTGGCTGCTCCAGTCTATGTCTGCACAGGACTGAATACTGTCAAAAGCTAAACAACTTAGTCTTTCTCTTAGTCTTCTCTTTGCTTGTTTTTCAATATGTATTTCTGTAATACTTTCTTCAACACTGAAATAGTCCTCACAAAACAGAAGAGCTGTAAATCATGAATGGCATGACATCAGCATTGTATCATGGTGACACCGGTTTTGCTTACGTATTAATTCCTTAAAGGTTATTAACTTCTTCATAAATAATGAGATAACTCACTTCCCTAGGCACTGCAGCAGAGAAACCTGCTTTAAGGAGTCAGTCAAACCAACCACCCAACAGAAGGTGGAGCAGAATCATCTTTTCCGTATTTGGGAGAGTCAGGTTAGAGCTCTTCCTCTCATTCTCTTCTATACATTATCCTCGCCTTCTTTTTTCTCTAAGAAAGTAGAAATATTAATCCGTACTTCCTGTCCTCTTTCCAGTGCAAAGTTTTATATTTGTTTCCACTCACACCGTAGAGCAGATCAGGAAGTAAGTCTTCCATAACACTGAAGCTTACTCTTATAGGATACAGGAGCACCTATGGTAATCACCTCATCTTCATGAGGGAGAGTGAGCAAGGGACTAAAGGGAGACTGACCCACCAGCCTCAGTCCTGGCACGTCAGACTGTGTCTGGGCTGCACTCATCAGCCCAGATCAGAAAGCAGATTACAAAAAAGCATTCCCCTGGGCTAACATTTTGCCCTGTCACACCACCAGTTACCAATGCCCACTGCCCTGGTGTGGCACATTCCCGATTCTCCCAGGACACCCTGAGCCCAAATGTGCTGCACATCCTTACATGTTCTCATAACACACAGCAGCAGGACCAGGCAAAACAGGATCCAGCTGTCCAAGTTTGCCTACTGTGGCCACATGACACAGTCATGAGAGCAGATGAAGTACACGGGAACTGGACTGGGCCGGGGCGGTGTGTTCAGGGCCCGTTACATGGGATGCCATGAGCAACCTACACTCTCTTGCAGTGCGAGCTCCCTGCCGACAGCCAACTGTACCCAACCAGCACAGACACAACAAAGTTGGGCTCCAGCCAGCATTTCAAGTGGAGCGTACAGATAGATGTTCCCACCAGGCTTTGACCAGTGAAGTACATCTCCTGCCTTACGCAAATCCTGCCCTGGGTGTTTCACGGGAGCAGCAGCGATTCCAATGTGCTCAGGGCCCTCTGAGCCTGCAGCAGCTTCGCACCATGACCCAGTTACCAAATCTGGGCAGACAGCTTTCAAGGAAGCTTAGAAGGACCAGGTTGTTCCACCATCTTAGCTTCCCTTACAAAAAGGCATTGTGGGCCACGACTTAGGTGTGGTCACCAGTATTTGCTACTATGTGCTGTGTGTGGAATGACACCACATCTAAACTGGATTTTCATGGCAGCAAGTTCACAAGGGATTCTCAGATACGAAGTTGTGGGGGAAATGGTACCCAGAAAACAAAAATCTCAACAGCCACATCCCTCCTCCTTTTTTTTTTTTTTTTTTTTTTTTTTTCCCAATCTTAGCCTAATCTAAGTTTACAAAACCCTAATTTGAAATATTTGTGCTCTCCTGCCTTTGCTGATCAATAGACAGGAGGTTAATGCTGTTCAGGTCAGGGGCCACAGTTACGACATCCAACTGTCCATGCTGCAAACACAACAACAGTTTTGATAGGACAAATAAGCTACCTATTTCAAAACTGAGTGATGGCAGAAAAGTGACTTCTTCATAACCCTCTCTGCAGCCCAGACAAAATCTTCTTTATGTTCCCAAACAAGAACAAGTCCTTTTACAGTTTATGCTCATATAATTTAAGAACTGTACTGCTCAGAGCTGTGGTACCAACCTGACATATATTTAATCAAATTTCATTTTAAAGTATTTGTAACAGAAGTTTTGTTCTGTCCCCAAAGAAATCAAGACAGTTGTGAAACTATTTAATTGTTAATGTAATCACTTATAGGACATTTTTATAGGACTGTAAGTGAATACTGGAGCTGAATGTGGCTAGTGGACACTAGATCAATTCTTAAATTTGATTTACCACCGCTGCACACTAAAAACAGTTCTTTAAACACCACACACGACACAAACCCTACCATTTAAAAAAAAAATCAAAGGTAGTTCCACACTGTCTTTAAATCTGCTAACTCAGAGAAATGTTGTGGCTGTCACCATGAAACTAACTACTACATGAAAGTAATTACTAGTCATGCAGTATGTCAAATTTATTTACCTGCAAACAAATATTCTTCAGCATTAAGTTTTAGTAACTCCCTTTTATAACTGTATTTTGAAAGGTACATCCCTCCTGTGGTAGAAATAAAACAAACAAGCGCAAATCATGGATTTGCTTCTTACATGATAGAGGTGGTAGGAAAACACAGCAAAACAAGTATTTCCCACAGGGGTGGCTGGGGGTTGGGACACACACCACCGATAAAGGTGCAAGCTACATCTGCATCAGTAGCGTCCCGTCAGTAAAATATATTAAAAGCACCAGAACGTTTACATTCTTGATTATGTGTTTTACAAAGAAATAGACACAAGTCCTACAAGTCTCTAAGAACATTTCAGCAACTGCAGAATTTCACCTGGGAGGCGGGGGGTGGCATCTGCAGACAGCTCCCTACACCTCTGC
>VYXF01010908.1:19906-62345 GCA_013397295.1 Polioptila caerulea
CCAGCTACCAGCACTGACCATCTGTAGAAATTATAGACCAAGACCCAAATTAAGACTGATAAGGAGAATTAATTAAAACCACAGCCAAGAAACACACATGCTTAAAAAGGCGGGACCAAGGAATGACCATGCAAAACAGCTCACAGAAACATGGAAATAAGTTCTAAGAAAAGTTTAAATATACATATTTAAGAGAAGTCTCTAAAACAGGAGGTGTGCTCTTGGCTCTTGGCCAGAGACACGCCGGCTGTGTATTTTGCTTTATTGCCTTGTCTTTATTGTCTTTTATTAAACACTTTAAATCCTACCAAAAGGTTGAAATTCGTTTTTCACAACCTCTTTCAAAACTCACCAACAAAACAAACAGTAACTCAATTTACAAGCAGGAAGAGTACATTTAATAAGATTGGCAAGGTAGCCCAGGTGTGCAGCGCAGAACTTTCTCAGCATCCAGAGTCCAACTGCCCTTTCAGTTTCCTAAGTACTAAATCCAGCCCTTTTCATACACTTGCTAAAAGATTCCCTGTTGCTCCATGAGGTTCTCAGTTAATGACGTGTCACTGTTATCTGAGTGACACCGTCACCCAACACATGAGTTCTCTTGGGGATATTCGCAGAGTGAGGATGGCACAAAACCATAGACACCAATATAACTTTGTTTTCTTAACAGAATGTTATGATTGATATAGAAGAGAATTTATTATTAGAATTAGGATTTCTACAAGCAGAGTCAACTTAGTACAATCTGTAACTAGGATGGTAGGGCATTTATAGGACAATTTAGTTTATAATTCCTAATCACCTGAATCCTCTGCAGCTTGGGTCAGATCCCAATCCAAGGTTTGTTGTATCAGTATTACAATCAAAATCTCGAGAGGCTGGGGAGCCAGAGAGCTGCCTGGGAAGGCAGGGCAGGGCCTGGCAGCCAGGACCCACCCAGCTATCCCAGACAGGTCAGCCCAAGGTATCAGACACCTCCCTGGGGACAACAAAGGCCAGGCTGGGATATGGGACCAGGGTGGAGCTGGCTTGGCAAGCAGGCACTCACATAACATGGACATGTGTTTGCACATGTATAGCAAACTACTAAGATGTGGATATTCTCAGATCTAAATCTGTGCCTAGCCTATATAAACTATGCCCAGATAATATTAGGACTAAGAAAAAGATGTTTCCTATGTCAACTTATTCTTTTTGTTGTTGTTGTTTGTTTTGGTTTTCGTTTTTTTTTTTTTAATCAGGGAAATGCAATTAGAAACATACTTTATTTTCTATGAAGTAACTTAGAAAATGCATATTTTTGATGTTACTTTAAAATAGATGGAGGAGTTAGCTATTTTAATTGCTGCACTGCTTAGATATTCAGACTGACGATTTTGATGTACACTATGATCCAAAGAAATGCCTGGTGGTATGAAAGGAGAGATTATCCTGTGTTTCAGTTGGCTTCAGATAAAGACCATATTTGTTAATTGATCTTCACCATAATAAACTTTAAAGTAACAGACATATAATGTGAGTTCAAATTAATATTATTTAAACTATCATTCTGTACAGCAAATTGCATCTGCTGCTAACAGAGCCATGGTTTACCTAGGAAATTGCTAGTTAAATTCTCATCAAAATCTTGTGTCTGAAGTAACTGCATTACTTTCTTCACATTACTTTGTTTAGACCCACTTCTCATCACAGACCTATGATTTAAGCTCTATCTAGAAATACAAGTCTTGTGCAGCCTTTGCTGTGGAAATCTTAGCAAAAAGAGCTGCTTGAAAACTCTTAAAACAGTATATTCAAAAGAAAATAACTTTTTTTTTCTTCTTTTGGTGAGGCTGATTTTTCTCCTCCTGTTCCCAAAAGTGATCTGCAAAACTGAGATATTTTATCTAGGATTGAAAATATTTTAGATAGAATAATTAATTTTAGATAGAATATTAATGCCTCTTTTGAGAAGCATCCTACTTATTCACCTTTATATATGCTCAACCACCTGGTAAAACTGTTCTAAAAAGTGTACTTTTTTGTGATAATGATGAATGTAATGAGAACAGTTTTGCCCCTTTTCCCAAAAATATCCTAAACTTCTCTCCTACTCAAACAGGTTCCTACTCCTGGATCTTACATAAGGGTCCACAATTTGGATACAGAAAGTTAGAAGTTCATTTCCTCATTTTTTGGATATACATGTAAACAAAGATATTGACTAGTTCCACTATTTTTTATCGAAGTATGTTATTTAAAGCTATACTTCTGTTAACAAAATACTACTTTGGTCAAAAAGAGTGGGGGCACATGTAAAACTGAATGGTCTTTTTGTAGACCGTGACTATGAGGTAACCTCAATAACTTTTTTCTGCAGGCTACTGATGATTGCGATAGTTAAATGTGTTCTGTGCTCCAGAAAATTACTGAAACATAGGTATTATTTTAGTCAAAATATTTCAGTGAAACAGTATGCTAACAGGAAGTTACATTCTGGATAAATAATTCTCATAGGGAGCACATCAGTTCCACTCAGTTCCAGTTTCAGCAAAGACCCAAGCACATGAATAACAGGTATGAAATCCTTCTGCCTTCTGTCTACTCCTAAGCTCACAACATATGGGATACTTGCAGTTTTCATACTGCCTTTATATCTAGATACAGGAAGATCTGTTAGCACCGGATCATTTCACTCTCCCTCCTGTCCTCTGTCATTTGCTTACCCTGGAATCTAGAGTTTTCAATTTAGGAGGAGTAGTGGGAAAAGCTGTGGGAAGAACTGGGGCATATCTCACCCTGTTGGGAATCATGCTCTTGCCAGCCTTCATTCTAGATTCATTTGTGAACTCCAGGGATGCCTTGAGCTCCACTGAAGGGTTGCAGTTGCCCCCTGAAGTTCAACAGCCCAAGCTCCGGACTGAGGAAAGTGAGGACTTGAAAGAGGTTGTTTTACAAGAACAGAATTGATCAAAAGGCTTTTTCCTCGATGTCTCGAAAATAAATAAAAATTGAAGTGAGTAAGAGAAGTGGAAAAGACAGATAAATAAGAAATAATGTGTCAGTAGATGATAGGAGAGGTTACAGAAATGGGGTGGAGGCAATCACCCCGATAGAGCCCACATCAGCAGCCAAAGGTCTGGGGAACTATCAGTGTAGTGTGCAGTAAAGCAAGAAATGCCCATTTTCACTGCAGTTAATTTATTAAACAAATATCTCTCAGTATAAGTTGACATCAGTCTTATTTCCCTGCATGTGTGTAAATATGTAACTTACTTGATGGGATCATTGATAATCACAGCACCCAAAAGCTGTCTGGTTACAAATTTACTATGATGCTTAAAAAACCTCTACATACTGGAATTCCTTCTTTTCGTTTTTGGTAATCAAGGAACTGAATAGAGAAATAAATCTTGTGCCCTTTCATTTACTTGATCTTGAAGAACCGGCTCACTAGTGATCGTTGCATCATATTTCAACAGCTAATAAGTCTTACAACACTTAAAATCTTTAAAAAACTCAAACAAAAAACCCCAGAAAGACTAAATATTTCGCAGTCAAATCTGACACAGTTGAACACAGTACATAATAGATAATACTGTTTTACCATCTTCCACTGCAGTTTTTTTTCTCTTAGAACTGGCATCTTTTGTGGAACCTAAGAGCGAGAGAGAAAATATTCTGCAAACTGAAGTCAGCAAAAGTGCCTCTAGGGAGCTTAAAATACCTAATTGTATTTAAACATGCAGATGTATTTTTGTATAAAACTGTGCTGCCTCTTAATTCTTCTTATTAAAAAAATACATGAGCATTTGGACATATGCTAATAAAAGGAAACAATTCCTATTCCAGGGGTTATTTTTTTTGAGTAAATATTAGCCAGAAGGTATTTCTGAGGCCAGTCATGAAAACAAAATTTTTAAAGCCTTAGAGTTTGTTGATTCCAATATGAAAATCCACAGCTAACAATTTATATTAAGAGAGTACGTATAAAGAATAAACTCTCCATGTCTAAGAGCTTGGGTAAGCACAATTGTGTCTTTGCTCATGTTTTTTCATATGCTGAGTGCAGTCTGCAATTCTGTCTTTAGCAGGGCTGCAGCAGGCAGTGCATGGATGACTACACTCTCCTATTTTTCCACCCTTGTAATAGCATCAGGGAGTCAAAAAAGCAGTGAAAGAAGAAAGGCATGCATTAAGGAATTTGTTATGCAGGATGCACTCAGGCTTTACCCCTCTGTAGATGAGACCTAACCCAACAGACCCAACAGTTATCTCTGTGTGCTGCTGTATTTACAGGATTGCAAACTAAGAGCAGAATTGGGCCTGAGGAATCATTTTTTTAGAATCATGGGGTTTTTTTTTCTGTAGGAAGGCAAGATGATGCTGTTAAGAGGCAGAAACTATTAAGAGATGTGGGTTCATAATTAAAGATTTCTGATGTGACTCTTTCAAATGAGTTATGAGCTCTCATTTTTTACTGTTGATACCAAGGATGATAAGAGGAATCCTTATCTTATTTAGCTGAAGTGTGAAGAATGTAGATGTGATTCGTGTCAAAAAGCACATTGTCAAAAATGTTGGTATATAAATTGCAAATTAGAATTACAAATGATAAGAACTTAAGGTTGCATTGCAGAGCCAGAATATTAGTCAATGTACAGCCTTGACCAAAATAAGGCATGGAACAAAGAAATAGGGAAGTTGTGGTTAGTAAGCATGCTGATGTGATAACAAATTATGCTGATGTACTAACAATGTATTCTGATGTGCTAACAATATATGAGATATATATAAAATTGCTGCTTATGCGCCTGAGCTAACATTGAGGAAGAAGAGGAGCCTTCTTCCAAAAGACCAGCAGAAGAGGGAGAGCGACCCCCTAGCAACTACAGACACATGCACAGGAGACTCGTGCTATGTCAAACTCGGGAAACAAAAGAAATAAGAAACTTCAGGGAAAACGTAACTCAGGGGATAATAAAAGGAAGGAACTTGCATCCTCAGTTGTGCGTCGTTGGTGGGGCACTGACTCCCCCACGCACCCAGCGCTGCTTGCTTATCGCTTTTCATATTAATAAAATATGATTGATTAAGCTATTAAATTGGCTCCTCGTTTATAACAGAAGTGTTTTATTTTCCATAATAATTGTGATGTGCTCTGAGGTGAAGATACATAGTAAGATACCTGAACTGAAAAACTGAAAAAAAATTAAAGTAACCTTAGAATAGACCAATCATTCAGCTCCGGTGTGACCTCTCAGTGCAGAATTATGCTTAAGGGAGTCTTATACACAGCTTTGGTAGAGGTCTCTTAAGAGCTACTTTTCAGCCAGCTACGTCAGACAGTGAGTGTATATTTTCTATTTATTTAACTCTTCACTTCAGTTCACAACTGAGTAGTTTGTTCTTAAAGTACTCTCCTCCTGACCTAATGTTGTTTCCAACGCAGCAGCCTTCAGTACCGAGCCCTGTGTAACGCCCAAGAGGTTTGGATTTAGTTTCCATCTCGTCTTCAGCGTGGAGTCAATGGACAGCTGGAAAAAACGATTCAAAATCAAGGGCAAGTAGCACTTTACAGAGTGAGGAGGCTGAGGGCCGAGATGACCCTCGCCACACCTATGTTTAATGCCATTCAATTAAAATACGTAATTTATGACCAGAGAGCGTACCACCGCCTCGTCTGGGTCACGGCCCTACACACACCTCGGTACGCATGCGCACCTCCAACACCCCAACTGAGGGGAAAGCGACAATTTCCTCCCTTTCGGGGACTGTGGGAGACCCCGCTGCTCCCCGCCCCGCCGCCATCATCGCCCCCTGGGCCGAGGAGCAGCGGCCCGCTGATCCTCGCCGGTGTCTGGGCCTTATCGGGGCCATGTCACGACACAGGCGTGTCTCTCGGCGGCAGCCCCGCGGGGCCACAGGGGGCTCGGCTGCTGCCGCCGCGGTGCGCCCTCGGGCCGAGGCCCTCAGGGAGGTCAGCGTGGACGAGGAGGTGGAAATGGCCGTGCAGCTCGCCCTGGAGCGGTTCCAGAGCGGGGACGAGGCGGGTGCGCAGAACAGCCAGGCCCGGGGGGAGCCTGGGGGTGTTGGGAGGGCGCTGGCAGCGGGACAGGGAGGGGATCCTGCCCCTCTGCCCAGCCCTGGTGAGGCACAGCTGGGCTGCCGTGTCCATCTCTGGGCTCCTCAGCACAGGGACAAGGAGATACTTGACGAGGTCCAGCAGAGACAGATGAGATGAGATGAGATGAGATGAGATGAGATGAGATGAGATGAGATGAGATGAGATGAGATGAGATGAGATGAGATGAGATGAGATGAGATGAGATGAGATGTCTGGAGCGTTTCTTATTAGGAGACCTGTGGGAGCTGGGCCTGTTTAGCTGAGAGAAGACTGAGAGGGGATCTCATTTATTCATATAAATACTTCCAAGATGAGTCCCAGGAGGATGGTGCAAACTTGGTGACAGGACAAAGAGCAATGGCCATGAATAAAAACACAAGAAGTTCCACCTCAACATGGGGGAGAACTTCTTTCCATTGAGGTGGCAGAGCACTGGAACTGCTTCCCAGGGAGAGCATGGAGTGTCCCTCTCGAGACATCCCAAACCCGCCTGGATATGTTCCTCTGTGACCTGATCCGGGTGACTGCATTGTCAGGGGGCTTGCAGTGGGTGATCTCCCTTCCAATCCTAACAGTTCTGTGGTTCTGTAACATTTAGATAATATGTCAAGATTACTGCTTGTTGTACTGTTACTGTTTTATTACTATTTTTTATCATTCTAGAGATGGAATTTCCTTCTAGTTTCACTAGTACTGAAAGAGCGTATGTTCACCGGCTCTGTCAGTCTCTTGGACTGGTATCTAAAAGCAAAGGGTGAGTTGGGGTACAGTTTTGGTGCAGACAAATGGAATTTCATGAGTAATGATAACCTGATTGATGTTTTCAACATACCCTACTGTGTAGCAGGGAACAGTATTAGAGACAAAGGTTAAAAGTAGACATAGAAATAAGTATCTTTGTTCATTCCTGTAGGCATGCTTGGAAAAACTTGTAACGTTTTTTGGGACAGCTTGCTTTTACACTTCATGGATTTAATAGGTCGATTTAAAAAGTTCTCACTGTGATCTCTTTTTTCAAAGATTTTGCATAGAACCTTTTAACTTGACAGATAAAAGTTAACCTAGAATAGGTTACTTAGTCCTAAAATATGTTTTCCCCCCTCAAAGAAAAGGAGCCAATCGATACCTGACTGTAAGGAAGAAGGATATATCAGAACTAACACATGCAGTCATGACTTGCGACTTGGCTCTCCGTACAAAACATACAGTTCGGAGTCTAATTCAGAGCTTTCCTGTCACAAATAAGGAACGCACAGAACTCCTGCCAAGGACAGAGCGAGGAAATACCTGTGCTATTGAATATGGTATGTTCAGTGTGTATTCTGATTTGGACTTGTCCATCAACACCACTTGACAAAACCACCTGCAACCCGAGGACAAAACAAACTCCCTTCTGTCCTCTCTCATGTCCTAACAGATACCTTTAAACAAATGCATGAATTTTCCTTACTTTTAAAGTCTTTTTTTTACAGGTATTGTGAGGAACTTGGGGAGTCATATCCTGCCCATTGCGGTGTCTCCCTTGTACTGAGTTAATTTAGAGTCTTTGAGCCAGTTCTGGCCAAATCTTTTTGGAAGCACATTTGTGAAATGTGGCTTCATACAAGTGCTATGAGTTGGGATTGAAGAGCTAGGGTGTTACGATGCCATAAGAATGCCCTTATGAGAAAATGACGTTGGCTGTTCTGCTTATAAAAATTAATTCCTTGATATATCAAGTTTAGTTTTTGTTTCTTCATCTCTGCAGAATAGATTTGATCTTTAAGAAACTGCTGTCTAGACTTCCTGATTTCTAGAATATGAATAAGTTCTCTGAAAGAGTAACTACTCATAAAACATTGGTTTTTTTTAAAAGCGATGCTTTCATCTAGATTATTACTTCAGCAGCTAAAAGTGGAGAAGTTACACTGTGTTTCTGTGTGCAGTGGTGGGCCTAGTGAACAGAAAACACTTGTAATATGCCTTGTTTAATTGCATGTTTCTGATACATGATGTCTGTTCTTTAAGTGCTTCCTTTGCTATTTTTTTCAATTGTTTCAGTTGTTTAATAGGATTGTTTAATTAACAGAGTGAAGCTGTAATAAAAGTACTGAAACGCAAATGTCTTAGAAATGTAAGAGATAAGTAAATGAACAGTCTAATATTTGTCTTTCTCTGCTTTTCAAGAATGTATTTTTAGTTCTCCTGATCTCTTAGTCTGTTTGTACCACAGAGCTTGTAATTTAGTATATGAATCTGTTAATCACATTAAATACATATAATTGAGTTTACAGCAAGCTTTTCATTCTTCTGGAAAATAATTTTCAAGGAATTACAGAGTAGCACTTGCAATGCTGGATTTGAAGTAGCTCTCTCAGAGGCGAGCATGTTTCTTGGCTAATTTTGCGCTGCTTTCTAACACATCACACTGCTGTGTGGGGTCCGGGACTCTTGGAACAGCATGCTTGAATGAGTATGATTTCAGGCATATATGTGGAATAGCTTAAAGGTTTAACTGTGTAAGCGTGTATTTCTAGGGAAAACGGCCGATGTGAAATGTGGGCACAGATACAGAGGCCACCAAAATACACCAGGGTATTTTTCTCTTAGTGTCTCTCTTTAATTTCTCTTTCTCCTTTTGCTCTTTATAGGCTTCTTTGACTTGGAGCAATGCTCTGGAAGAGTCTTGTTTTGTTCAAAATATCTATGAAAGTAATAACTTTTGAAAAATACCTATTTCAAGTGCCACAAGAGGATGTGTTCCAGTAAATATGACTTCCAAATGTGTGACAGATTTATCACTTTACCCACAGGGTTGCATAAAAAGTCAGCAATATTAATTTTTAATTACAGTTTTTAAGCAGTGTTTAAGTGACCTTCCTCTGTATCTGTATAAATAAATGTTTAACTATGTCTTCACAGAAAACAAAGAAGTGAACAAAACAAGTGGTCGACTTAATGACGGTATCCCCCAGGTCCCAGTGAAAAGAGGGGAGTCAGAGTTTGATTCCTTCAGGCAATCACTACCAGTTCTTGAAAAACAGGAAGAAATTGTCCAAATAATAAAGGACAATAAAATTGTTTTGATTATAGGAGAGACTGGATCAGGAAAAACTACTCAAGTAGGTTTCTTCAATGAAATATAAAAGATTACAGTATTTATATTAAACTAATGCCAGTTGTGTAACATTTGTGATAAGGGATATTTTTATGCTAATTTAAGGCTTTTCTTTTCCTGTATGATTGAAAATCTTGTGTTCCAAATCACTTTCTTGCTTTGGAACCAGTAAGCCAGCAGACAGATAATAAAAGCATAAATGATTCCTCAAAGTTTTCTAATAGATACATTTTTTTCATTAAAATACTGCAAGATATTTAAGGGAAAGTATCTGTGATGTTTGTATAGCCCTTTTTCTTCTAAGGCTTGTTCTGTTCTTAGTACCTAGAGTAATATATTTTTTGTGTTAAAATGAGATATTATCTACTGGGCTTTTTTAAATTAATTTCTCTGAAGCAGGAGAGAGACAGTGCAAGTTTTTTCTTTTAAAAAAACCTCAACAGGTTGTACTTGGAAATTTAGTTTCTGCCAATTCAGGTGTGATGAAAAGTCTCTTGCAATGTGTAATAGAGATGCAATTAAATTGTTTCCCTGTGCTGAGAAGGCTGTGACTTTCTCGAAACGTAAATTTGAACCTCTTCTTTACAGATCCCTCAGTTTATCCTTGATGACTGCTACAAAAATGGAACTCCCTGTCGTGTGTTTTGTACTCAGCCAAGACGTTTAGCAGCTGTTGCTGTGGCTGAAAGAGTGGCAGCAGAAAGAAGAGAGAAGATTGGCCAGACAATTGGTTACCAGATCCGGTTAGAGAGCAGGTATTGATGGTATTTTAATTGTCATTTGATCTTGTGTTGGTATTGTGAATCTTGTGTACATTTAAACTGCAGTATGTTTGGGATGTGAACCCCATAAATTGTAGATGGGATATGTTATTGCAGGTAAGGAATGCTTAAGAGTGGAAAGGATGGCTTTCTTCCTGTGTTTTGCAGTTTCATGTAGTAGGTTGTCTTATAGAACTGAATTTGAAGTGCTTTCTGTTGATTTCTTCTGCGGATTGTGTGCATGTAAATCCTTGCTTGATTTTCAGATCAAGCCTACACTTTCCTCTTTTTTGTTTCCCTCTCTACTTTTAACATGTGTGGATCCAAAAGTTCTGCAGTCTTTGAAGGTAGGTGGGAAGATGAGCTTGCTATAACAAATGTTATGTAGTGCGAATTGACAGAGATAAAAGGAGAAACAACAAAATTGGAAAGTGACTGATGAAGCTGAGCATTATTTACTAGTCTAGTTTGCCCTAAATTTACTCTGCTTCAGCTTTTGTGTTTAAAACATGAAGTAAAAGTACAGATTTCGGTCACTTGATGAATTTGTCTGTAAAGCGAAGCATGAATGGATTGTGTGGGGTTTTTTACATCTTTGCATTGTGTAGCCAGTGACATTCAGGGAACGGGCAACAACTGGGATACGAGTGACCAGAAGATGGCAAAAGATTGTGTTGCTTGAAGGAACAAAGGTAACACATAGCTGATGAAAATGTATGCACTTGAACAACAAAGCCACAATAGGAATTCAGATGTGTGTCTGAAAGCTCACAAGGTTATTAAGGGTTTAGAAGAATGAGTGAGGATGTATCACAAATAAGCTGGATGATTATTCTGTAGGAGACCTGTGCTGGCAGAAGAAGAGTGGAGTCAGATCAAAATGGAAGAATTACTGGAAGCAGTGCTGCAGCTTGAGAAGAATCAATACATTTACTCCAGAGAAACACTAAAAGGGGAAGAGATGACAGTATTTTGAGCTATGGACATAAAAGATCTGGAGTGGAGATGTTTAGAGGTGTTTATAGTAACACAGAAGTCTAATTTTTAAATTTTTCTTAACTGTCTTCCAGAGAAGAGCTGTAGAGGAACTTTTCAGCTCCTTTAGGATGGCAGTAGCAGAGGAAGTAGTAGACAATTGCTGTTTTTACTGGGACAGCTAACCCTGCCCTAAATATAGAACAGTAACATTTCAGTATTTTGACCTCCTGAAAAACCAGAGGCTCGGTTGATTACTTTGTGATTTAGTTAGCTGTAGTGTATTGGGTTTGCAAGGCAAGGCTTTGGGAGATGTGGAGAGGCTTTTATGAGAAGATGCCAGAAGCTTCTCCTGTGATTGACAGAGCCAGTGCCAGCCAAGACAGACCTGCCTCTGGCCAAGGCTGAGCCCATCTGTGATGGTGGTAGTGCCTCTGGGACAGTGGGAAATGGGGGAGAAGAACCTGTACAGCAGAGGCAGCAGTTCAAGGAGAGCAGTGAGAGTGTGTGAGAGAAGCAGCTCTGCAGACAGAAAGGTCAGTGCAGGAGAGGAGGAGGTGCTCCAGGTGCCAGAGCAGCACTTGCTGCAGCCCATGGTGAGGCAGCTGTGCCCCTGCCACCTGCAAGACTCCATGTTGGAACAGGTGGATGCTTGAAGGAGGCTGTGATGCTCTGGGAAGTCCATGCTGAAACAGGCTCCTGGCCAAACCTGTGGCCCTATGGAGGGAGGCCACACAGAAGCAGGTTTGCTGTCAGGATTGTGACCCTGTGGGGTGCCACACTGGAGCAAGCTGCTTCCTGAAGCATCATGCCCTGTGGAAAGGGACCTGTGCTGCATCAGTTCGTGAAGAACTGCAGTCCATGGGAAGGACTCGTTGGAGTAGCTCATGGAGGACTGTCGCTCATGGGAGGACATGTTGTCCTTGTCCTTCTCTTGACCCTGTGAGTCTTTCACTGTGTTTAGTCTCCCCTGTCCACAGAGAGGACAGATATAGTGGCTTAGGTAGGCACCTGGCATCTAGCCAGGCTCATCTCACCACATGTAGGCAAATACCAAGAATATGCTGAGGAATTGGAACCTGTTTCTCCATATGGAATTTTCTAGTAAATTCTAGTAAAACATGCAGAGTTTCTCGTGGTTCTGTTTAACTTACTTATTTATTAAAATTTTGATCTTATTTTTTCAGTTAATTCATTGTCCAAAGTTTGAGGTGCAAGCACAAAGAATTGTTAGGAAATGTCTGGGAAAAGGCACAATTTTAAAACAAATGGCATGCATGAGTCTTTTGGGGAGAGAACTGTAATTCCTCTTCTGGACAGCAGCTGTTTTTTGAGCCATGGAAAGCTAACAGCCTTTAAATGGTGCAAACCCCCTGAGTTCTCTCTGTGATTCATTTCATAGAGTTTCTCCAAAGACTCTGGTAACATTCTGCACTAATGACATGCTCCTTCGCACGCTGATGGCAGGAGACAGCACCCTCTCCAGTGTGACCCATGTTATTGTGGTGAGCATCCTGTGGTCTTTCATGTGGGGTGGAGCAATATGTATTGCTTTGGAAAATGAAGTCCTCATTTGTTTTATTTAAATTTGCTGAGCATTTTAGGTGGTTTTGTTTGATAGAATCTGAATCAACTTTAAAAACTTTCTGAGTCCTTAGAGTAGCATGCATGTTTTGCTGATTTTGGTGCTTTTCTATGTGTTTGTGGTTTCTTCCTTTAATAATATCTTATTTTATTTTCATGCCAATAATTATTTGTGGAATCAGGAGGAATTGAAGACAGAAGTATAAATTTTTCTGAACTTCCCCTGTCAGCAGAAAAGCATACATTGATGTGGTTCAATGTGATCGTGTCAGAATTTCTGTTATCATATATTTGTTTTAGCAATACCAGGTTTTCAGTCCATTTGTTTGCCCATTGTTTTCAAGATAATGTGCAGTCTAATTGCTAGCAAATTTTTCAAAGTGTTCATTTATGATTATGTTAATATTCCTATTGTGGAATTTAATATGTAAGGAGAACAAGAATGTTTATGGCAAGATTAAAGTATTGAAGATTAAAAGAAATAATGGTAAGTTTAGATGCCTACCTGTTTATCAGAGTTAAAAAAGCATGAAAATGATCTATACATTCTTGATGTCAGCCTACAAGCCTTGTATTTGAGTCCTTGTTTCATTCATTCATAATACAAAACAAAACAGAAGAATGACAAAGATGATTAAACAGTTACGTGCCTTAATTTGTAGGCTTTGTGTATGACTTGTCTAAGCAGTCAGTCTTTTTATCTGATTATGTGGTGTCATACATTTCTTGAAATGGTCATCAGTGGTAAAGTGAGAATTTATTAAAATAAGATTTGTAGGATTTGTGGTTTGTTGCCTTTTCTTGAAATTTGGTTTCAGATACAAATTAAAGAAGTTTCAGATATTCACTTTGGCTTCTGAAGTTAAGGTGTGTACAGCTTCAGTGCACTCAGCTGTGATACTAACTTTTTGAAGTATTTTTTTGCTTATGGATAGTTTGTTGAAAAAACCCTATTACTTAAACTAGACATACACATTTTAAATGTATACACCAAATCATATGTTTTATTTTTTAAAAAAGTTTGTATTTGTCAGAAGTTGTGATTTTGGATCTGTGATGTTTGTTTATCTCTTTTTTTTCCCTTTTGTTACAGGATGAAGTACACGAGAGGGATAGATTCAGTGACTTCTTGCTAATAAAACTGAGAGATGTACTGCAAAACCAGAATAATTTAAAACTAATTATTTCTAGTGCTGCTCTAGATGCAAATCTCTTTATTAGGTATTTTGGAAGCTGCCCAGTAATACATAGTAAGTATTTATCTTAACTATTAAATCTGAGTATACTTGCCCTGAGACTCACAGATCTTATTAAACTTTAGCAAACTGTTCTGAATAAAGGCACATGATGAATACACTGAGAGTTACAGGAATCCTTGTTCTTTGTGTATTCAGGTTTCTTGTTTCTTAACTATTTGCACCTACTTCAGAGTGAAGTGTTTGAATCACTGGGAGTTCTGTAAATGCAGATATGACCTGCCCCGCTCCACTGTTAATGCAAGAAGTAGGAAAAGGTTATTAAGTGCTGTCTTCATGCTGGTACAGGACTTAGGGGCTACGTGAGTGTGATATATATTAATACATTCCAGTAGATTTAATTCTTCAGGCCTCATGAAAGTTGTTACTGGTTACTGGATAAAACACGGATAAGTGTACCTGTTCAGTTCAGAAATACAGACCTAGGCAGATTGGGTTTCATGCTTGAATCACATGATTCTTTGATAAAGGAAATTAATAGCCCTTCATCTAGGTAAATATTCAGAAAAGGCATCCACTTTCTTTTAGTTTATGTCCAGACTCAGTTACTTGCAGTTAGATTACATTCATTGCTTCCCAGTTTACTCTTTTTGCAGCTTCCTGTTCTTTTAGATCAGTATATTTGTGTTAGAAATTCTGATGGCAATCTCTCCAGTTTACCACAATGCTTATGCTGGTTATGTAACACACCAATAGCAGTTGAAAAGATGGAGTTTTTGTGGTTGGTGGTTTGGGGGTTTTTTGAGAATTTAAGAATTAAAAGATGCAGCGTTGTCTGTTAATGTAATGAAAAAGGTTTGATTCTCCTTCAGCAATATGGCTGACAAAATCCTAACCACAGAAACCAACATTTTGTAGTTGTGGATTGCTGTCATACGCAGTTTGTGATCCGTGTTGGAAGAGTTCCTCTGTGACAGCTTCTGAAAGAATGTGAATTGTGGATTGTTCTTTCTGAAGGAAAATCCTGAGTGAACTAAAGTCAGCCTAAGGGACAAGGAATCAAAATGTAGAGATCTTAATACTTCATGCAAAAAGCATTCTTTAGTCCACAGATAAGGTCTAGAAAAGAGTCATGTTGAAAAAGAAATCAGGATAAATTATTAGAAGGTAAAGACCACTGGGATGTCTCATCTGTCAAGTATTCAGTAAAGAAAGCCAGCTTTGCTGAATTAGTTGAGGACATAGAGATAAGTTTATCTCCTCACATACTTCTCATTAAAAGAAAGTAGTTCAATATAAAGATGTACTGTCTCCTGGTGGAACCTTGCACAAAGCTGTATTAATTGCTTATTAATAACATTTTTAATCCAGGTGGCAGGCTTACATGGCGAGTTCTTGTTTGTAACCCTAAACAAAAATGGCCATTTTCTTTTTCTCACTTTAAAAAATTGGTAGTTAATAGCTGTCAATCTTAGGAACCTCTCTTGCTATAACACCTGATAAAATGGAAGAGGTTGATGAGAAACAAAGTGGCATTTTAATTTGAAAATGTTTTTGTTCATATAATTTTGAGAAAAATAAACTCCAGCAAAGATATTTTTTTTTAAAAATAAATGCTCTAAGTGAAGCTAGTGAATGTATAATCTTTTATGGATTTTTTATACTTTTAGTCCAAGGAAGACCTTTTGAAGTTAAAGAGATGTTTCTGGAGGACATATTACGAAGCACTGGGTATACAAACAAAGAGATGGTGAAGTACAAAAAAGAGAGGCAGCAAGGTTGGTGGACTTCATAATTGTAAGGGTTGGCAATGAGAATCATTGATTGATTGAACAAACAATTAACAGGATTCTTTTCTGTTAAAATTCCAAAGTCAGGAGATTAAATGATACATGATTAGATGACAGCAAGTATCTTTAAGCTCTCAATATTTACATTGTTGAAATAGTTCATGCAATTAAAGAAAAAAATCACTTTGATTCAGTGGTTGCATACTTTTTGCTTTCAGTTAATAAATGTCATTTTTTCTAATTATTATGATGTAGAGTTACATATTACTGAGGGCTGTTCCCACATGAACCCTAAAGAAGCGTAGGATGCTCTGTACCTTTGGGTGCAGATTAAAGTGCAGCTATTATAGCAGGCAGGATTTTGTACATACTGCACAAAATGTACAAGTTGTTCCCTTTAATAACATTTTTCACTGCTTTCTTCAGGCATGGATGTATTTTTAAAAGTGTTAACACTCTTTAGCTAAACATAATTGGTTTTCAGTTTATTGAGTAAATACTACTTCAGATGTAATAACATCTTCAGATGTTTTCCTGGCAACTGAAAGTAATGATTACGGTGATTATTTAAAGAAAAATTTTTTAAAAATGGAAACCCCAAATCTATAATATTCAGTCCTAACTGGATATTTATCACAGTGCTCAGCTCTGATCACTGGGGACAGAAAAGTTCAGTTAAGAGACTATGATGTTTTCTACTGTTTCTTCCACTTGTGTACAAAAAGAAGTTGTTACATGCAGGGACTGTATCACTTGTCTTCAGCATTCCACTTCTGGGGAAAGATCTGGGCTGAAATTGTGAAGAACTTATGTGATTATTATAAAGAACTAAATGTGATTACTTAGGAAGGTCCTCTGAATGCAGTAGTTTGCAATAATGGAGGCTTGGGAGATTCAGTGCCAAAATGGTGGGTTTTACCTTGTTCCTATAGCCCTTGTTTGCAGTGGTTCACTTTGTGTACCCTTAAACATGTCATTTATGTCGGAGTGGTGGTAGCATTCTAGATTAAGTAAAAGAGGTTGAATATATGAAATGCTGTAACTGTTTTTTTAGTAGAAAACAATGGATAATAAAGATGCCTCTAAAACTTTCTTGGGGAATACTTTGCATTCTAGAAGAGAAACTGAAGAACACTCTTGCTGAGTGGTGTTCGGCTCAAGAAAACACTAACAAACTGGCATCTCGGAGACGAAAATCGGTTCTGAGGGCAAATGAAGAGTACAAATGGTTGGATGATGGTGGTGACACAGTATTTAATCAACTGGTAAGCTTTTCCTTTTGTTGGAAGAAACGTTTATATTTGTGCTGTATTACTAGCCATTTAAAATCTGTTTTCGAAAGATAGTGCTGTAGGGTCTCTCAGGATATTAATGTATTTTAAAGATTACTTCATTATGATGGACTACTCTAGCTGAAGTGTGCTCTTCAGTTATGGTGGTTGTACACAACTTTTCCTCAGATCAAATTATTTGACTGTCATTGTGTGAGTACTTGCATATGACACAATTAGTGCATTAACTGATACCTGAGTGCTGGATTTCTGATTGCTGCTGGGAAAACTAACTATTCAAATTCTTTGTGGGTAACATAGGAGAATAAAGACAACTCTTGGAAGGGATTAATCTTTCAATATTGTTTCTTTTATGTTCAGACTGAAAAAGATGTGAATTGCCTTGAACTATGGTTGATAAAAGAAATGGATTCTTGTCTTTCTGACATCTGGTTGCATAAAGATACTGATTCCTTTGCTCAGTTGTTCCATCTTATTTTAACTGAAAATGTCAGTGGTAAGTTTCTTGTGTTATTACTGTAGAAAAAAGCAACATCAAATTTACTTAAATTTCAGTGACTACTTCTGTCCCCAGTTTCAAATGTATTTTTTTTGCATTCTGATGCCTACTGAAAAAATGGATAAGGCTAGCAGAATTAATTAGTTGTTTAGTTAGTTGTTGCTTTGAAGTATTGACAGAAGCGTGTTTCTAAAACAGTGTGGAATTCACATGAACTGACTGCAGAGATAAAGTGAGGAAAGAAATTCTCTTTGTGCTGGAACTTGAAAGCAATATTTGTACTATATTTAGATTAAGAAATAACATTTCTATTGGGTTTGCTGATTTTTTTACTTCTCAGTTGATTATAGGCACAGTGAAACTGGTGCGACCGCTCTGATGATTTCTTCAGGGAGAGGCTTTTTGAGTCAAGTAGAACAGCTGATCAGTATGGGAGCAAGTATCCACTACAAATCATCCAACGGCTGGTAAAAACAAACAGAGAAACCAAAATACAGATTTATTTTTCAATCTAGGAGAGAGAAAGAAAATAATATAACATCTAAATTAATTTCCTAACTTATCACACTGCTATAAGAACTATAGATTTTGACAGCCTAAACAGTTTCTAAGTCCTGTTAATCACATTGTTTTCTCTAAATTCTAAATTTAATTCTTAATTACATGATATATTAAATACATTATAATGAGCTATAAACTTGGTTTCAACAGGTCTTATTTAAGACACTGGTTAGCAGAAAAACTGTAATCTACTGAATTGGACCAAAATGTTTGGCAATTCTTATTTTCATGGAGTTACCTATATCAGAAGATGTAGGTTTGTGTTATGTTTCTAAATATGTTGTAGCATGTAAAAATATCTGTGAATCTGGAAAAACTCAAGTTTTGTGGTCATGAAGTATGTCTTCATGTAAGCAGGGAAGTACAGTAAATAATTGTAGTATGGAAGGATAAGAATTAGGATTCCAGTGGTCTGGTATTTGGTACTAACACTTAAAAAACTTGGGAAGGAAAGCAGTTTAAAGGTAAAACAGTGAACTGCATTGTGAGGAGGACAGCTTCTGAAAGACATGAAATAGCCCAATGTTTTCCCACATTTTGATGAAAAACCCCTGGAGTGTGACTTTTTGGGATGATTTAAAGGGTACTACAAACAGGCTGGTCTGATCTATGATGGTGTGGACTTTTTAAAGGAATGGCACATTCTTCCTCCAAATTTCCTTGTTCATGTTTGCAGATACTCCTGTGTGAAACTGACATTCTTTTGTGGTAAAGAACTGCACTTACCTAAAGATCAGATAGCTGTTAACACCTATGCAAGGACTTTCAAATGGGAAGTTGCAGATCCAGCAATAACAGTACTGATAACAGTAAAGAAAGGGATACAAAAGTCTGGTGTCAGTTGTCTCCTCAGCCTAATGTGCTATTCATATTCGTCTTTTGAAGTGAAAGATCTAATAAAAATACTTGTGTAACTCTTCCAGGATGGCTGTGGACTGGGCCAGGCGCTTTGGACAGACAGAAGTTGTTGATCTGTTGGAATCCTACAGGTAAGCTGTAACTGCTTTGCAACAAGAATTGTATAGCATAGTGAAGAGAAGTTTGAGATTTGTGTTCTTTTAATCAGAACAGGTTTTAGCTTTTCATGCTGTAAAATGTGGACTAAATAGGAGTACCTTTTTTTGGGAATAGGAATATTTAAAAAAACAACAAAAAAGTTTGTATTCAGTATCATATTGTTTATGTTTGCACAACTTGCTGATTCTATACTATGTACCATTTCATTTTCACATGCTTACTTTCTATGTAGATTGTTTATAGACATATTGAATAAACATTATAGAAGTAACATGTACACTAGGCCATTCAGGAATGATTTTTTTTATTAACTTACAGTATCATAGGTGACGTAGTGGTTGTAAAGATTATGTTTATTATCATTTCTCTTAGTGTTGTTTCTGCTGCTGGAAAATTTTTGGAGAATACGTATCTCTTAAATACCTTTTCTTGAATAGATAAATGAGAAGTATCTTTACACTTTCATTTCCTTATGGTTGTTTCAATGAAGTTTAAGGAAACTAAAGTTAACACTAAAAAATGAAGTTACATGCTTTGTTGGGTTAACGTTTAAATCAGTGAACAGTAATAGTATGGTGATTCTCTTCTGCTACACTTAAAAATTAGAATTCAAGACCAATAGTCGTGTTGGTCTTTTGAGTTGATGGCTGAATACAAACTTGTGAAGGGGGCAGCCTGGACTCTGGTCTGTGTACTTTTCTATTACAGTGCTTCGTTCGGATTTGGAAATCTGGATGAAAGTTCCCTGGTCCAAACAAGTGGTAATGACCTTAGTGCAGAAGACAGAGAACTGTTGACAGCTTATCATCACAGTTTTGATGATGAAAAAGTGGATCTGGATCTGATAATGCACTTACTCCACAGCATCTGTCATAGTTGTGATGCAGGTAGGTAAATACCCACACTACCAGTAAATTGTTGTGGACTCAGCTTCTGAGGATTCATGCTCTTCTTTCAGAAATCCCGAAAAGTTAAAACCTTCTAGTACTAATCTGCATGGCACTGACTTGCATCTGAATTTTCCATTTAACTTTGCAAACCTACTTTCTTTTTTAGGAGCAATTTTAATATTTCTTCCTGGATATGATGAGATAGTGAGCCTGAGGGACCGCATTCTTTTTGATGACAAGAGATTTGCTGATAATGCTCACAGGTAAAACCTTCTGTTTCTGTGGCTTTTCATTGCTTCTTTTAAGAATCCTTAAAATGTGCTTTTTGACTTGCATTAGATACCAAGTATTCATGCTTCATTCAAGTGTGCAGACTTTGGATCAGAAGAAAGTGCTTGAAACTCCACCTTCTGGCCTCCGTAAAATTGCAAGTATCAGAGGACTTTGTCGGGTGCTACAATGATCTATTTTACCTTTGCTTTTACAGTTACTATACTTTTGGGTTTTTTCATTGCAGATTCTTTCTACTCATGTTGCAGAAACCAGCATAACAGTCAATGATGTTGTCTTTGTCATTGACTCAGGCAAGGTGAAAGAGGTATGACTGCCTTAAATTTTCGTAGTGTGATTCTAAAATGCACAGTGCCTGAATTTTGGAGAACTTTTTTTTTTACTTTACAGTAGGCTGAGAGCTAGTGCCTCTCAGGCAATAGACTTCACTAAAAAGTTTCAACTTCTATTTGTTTTAAGACAAATACTGGAAATAGCTAGCTATCTAAAAACCCTGTAAAAGCTGATGTAGGTTGACGTATCTTTTTATTTTGTAATTTAGTATTTCTGTTGGATTTTTAAAACAAGACGTCAGTTTAGACCACCACCTTCCTGACACTTAGAGAATGCTGGGAGTTCCTTTTGTCCTACTATTATATCAAGTCTAAAAATAATCCATGAAGTTTTTAATCACTCTTCGTGGTGTGTTGAGTGCCCATTTCCAAATTATTTGTTCAAGAAAATTGAGATAACATAATGAGGCAATATAAGACCTAGTGTATGGCTTTGACAATGAAATTGGACTTCATAGGCGATATGCACACCAAATTTCTGAAGTTCTCATAAAACAAACTTTTTTTTGTAATTTTACATCAGTCTAAGAAAATAAGTAGGTAATTTCCAAGTGAGTTAAAAACGAAAACTTTATTTGGTATAATGTATGTTTAATGTGTAATATAAATACATATGTAATGTATAATAATTCATTTTTGCTTGCTTTGTGATATCTCAGAACACAGATCTGACATAGCTTTTACTGACTTGCAAGTACCTATTAGCTAGAAAAAGTTTAATTTTGAAAACTGTGTAGCACAAAGATACTGCAAAGAAGATACCATAAATTCACTTGAAAGTGAGAAGATATCTTTGTGCCAGAAGCTGCTGTATATATTACTGTTTCATGCTTTTTAGAAAACTTCTGTTGGTAATCTACATAATTAGTGACTTTTATTTCATGTACCCTATTCAGTCTTCAGTTTATGTTCCTTTTTTATTTTTGTAGAAGTCTTTTGATGCATTGAGTTGTGTTACAATGCTAAAAATGGGGTGGATTTCAAAAGCCAGTGCTATCCAGAGAAAAGGCAGGTAATAAATACCTCAGTGGTTTTAATTTTGCAGATATCCACTGTCCTGTATGTTAAGAATAAAGCACACAATATAACTGTTTCTAGCCTAGTCCAGTGTCGTGTTGGACAATGGCCAATGCTCATTCTCTGCAGACAAGTAGGGGTCAGTATGTATTTCCTTGAAATAATTTCCCAAGTTGTAGAAAAGTGATGCACAGGCATTTCCCAAAGGTCTAGATTGTTTTCCCTCCATTAATTTGTTCTCCTTCCTCTTTCTCTCATGTAGCACCAGGTGTCACAATGTCCAATGGGGTGTTTTCACACCTTGTCTGTGGGCAGAGGACTGCCTGTTTCACTCTCTCCAAACTATTCTTGACTTAACAGCCATGATCATATTCTTCCCAACACTGTGGGTGAGGGCTCAGAAGTTTATGTGGCAACAAATGCCTGTTGATTTAATCAATCATATTGGCAGTAAGCTACAGGTATTTGTGCATGAATGTGACAATTTGCTATCTCTGTCCATTCACTCACAAGTATTCTACCTTTTACTCCAAGGGTCACTTCTGTTCAGGGGATGTCAGGGGAAGAAATGAAGTTTGCAACTTAGATTCCTTACAACAAAGGATGATTGAGATTTGGACTGGTCTTAGGCTAGAAAAAACCCACCGCACTTTACTTAGATAAGCTTTGTTTGTCTTTCTCCAGATTTCTCAGTGTTGGGTTAAAATTACTGTAAAAAATTGCCACGCTCTCAAAAATAATATTATTATTATTATGGGAAGACTCTCGCTTTGAGTGTGACTTACACTTAACAACACTTTCTGCACAGAACTGCTTCTACTTTTCCATTTTAGGTTTCTGTCTGTTTGGCTTTCTGTGTTTGTTGACTTTTGGTTTTGTTTTTAGAAAGAAATCCCAGTTTTCACAACTTCCTATATTTTATTTTCAAGGGCTGGGCGCTGTCAGCCTGGAGTCTGTTTTCGTCTCTTCAGCAGGCTCCGATTTCAGAATATGTTGGAATTTCAGTCTCCAGAACTTCTAAGAATGCCACTCCAGGTGCATACTCAGTTAGAAATTATAACTTTAAAAAATGTAATGTCATCAAACCATACTATTAATTGCAACAAATCATGTGTTTGGGGGTTGTTTCCAAATCTTGGTAATCTTTTTTGTTCTGCCTTTTAACTTACAGGAGATTTGTTTGTTCACAAAACTTCTGGCTCCGATTAATTGTCCAGTTGTAGACTTTCTTATGAAAGCTCCAGATCCTCCACCTGCTGTAACTGTGAGAAATGCTGTGCATAAGCTTAAGGTCAGAAAAGGAATAGGTTTAGATAGGAATTGTATTTGATTCCAAATTTGTGATGTGCAGTCTATCTTACTGACTTCAGTTTGTATTGAAGCTGTTTTTAATTACTTAAGGATGTTTAAAATTTTTGTTTATTGTCTCTTTTCATTTTGTGTGTGGGGATCTGGTCAAGGGAAGAGAGTGCTTCAAAGTCGTATCTCTGTGAATAGTTTGACTTGCTTTTTAAGTGTTTGAACAAGTCTAGGTAATGTTCAGTATTCACATTTTCACTGTAAATTGATTTTGTCCGCTTCCCCATCCCCATCTCCTTTGTTTTTTTGTTTATAAACAGACCATAAATGCCATGGACCCTTGGGAAGATCTCACTGAGCTTGGTTATCACCTCACTGAATTACCTGTAGAGCCACACCTCGGTAAAATGGTGTTGTATGCTGTAATTCTGAAGTGCCTGGATCCTGTTCTGACCATTGTCTGTGCTCTTGCCTGCCAAGACCCTTTCGTGCTGCCCACAATGGCCTCCCAAAAGCGTGCAGCCATGCTGTGCAGGAAGCGTTTTGCTGCAGGGACGTTCAGTGACCACATGGCCCTGCTCCGGGCTTTCCAGGTAGTATTTCATTTCCGAGAGTACTGATCACGGTAGATCATCCATCATGGCAATTAAGGTACCAGTCTACTTGGTTGTAGAGTGAGGGACTATGATTAAGTCCTTGGAGAGCACTTTATTTTTGCCTAGTAGATTTCCTGTGTATTGGGCTCATAAATTTGTGAGGGAACACTTTTTGTGGTATGTTTTGTTGATATTTTCAAACCTTACAAAATTCTGAATGTTCCAGCAATGTGCTTTACATCCTACTGCATTGAGAACTTCAAATCATGATCTTAATGTAATGATCTTTATTAAATTAATCATTTTAACTTGACATAATGATCATTGTACTGAGCAGGTAAAGATAATCTAATTCTTAAACAGAAAAAGGAATCTAGTTTGGTACATTTAGGGTGGGTTTTACATTCATTTTGCTGACATAAATGTCATTTTTTAGCTTATGAAATTAATAGGCAAATGTAAAAATGTTTTCAGGCATGGCAGAAGGCACGCAGTGATGGCTGGGAGAGAGCCTTCTGTGAAAAGAACTTCCTATCCCAAGCCACAATGGAAATCATCGTAGGAATGAGAACACAGTTGCTTGGCCAGCTTAGAGCCTCGGGTAAAGAACTTGGAAAAAATTCTAACCTTGTTTTAAGGTCAAGCATATAGAAATTGCAACAAAAATCATGTTCACTGGTGTAATTTTCCTTACGTAATTTGAAACACATCTTCATGTACACATTCATGCAGGGTATGGTGTAGATGAGGAACTGTGGCTGATCTAACTAAAAGCACCCTCATCTTCACATGCCACTGCATTTCTCTGTTGAGATTAATTTCCTTGCATCTTTATGTTTTAATAAATTATTCCCATAGGAAATGTCTTCGTATTGTAGAAAATATTTGTACTCTGTTCTAGTATGAAATCCCTTATCAGGAAGGATTTCAGTGTAATTGGTTTCTTCTTGATGGCGTTAACATGCAACAAATAAGTCATTTATTTCACCTTTATTTTCAAACTCCTTTTAAGAACCAAACACATGCTAACGTGGCACTGTTTCGTCCTGTTCTTTTGTTAGGTTTTGTGAGAGCCAGAGGAGGAGCTGATATTAGAGATGTTAATACTAACTCTGAGAACTGGGCTGTAATAAAAGCTGCCTTAGTGGCCGGGATGTATCCCAATCTTGTGCATGTAGACAGAGAAAACCTGGTGTTGACTGAACCAAAGGAGAAGAAAGTGCGATTTCATCCTACCTCTGTTCTTGGTCAATCTCAGTATAAAAAGGTAAAATCACTTTGAATTTATAGTTCACAAAAAAGAGCACTAAAATCTATCACATATTTTAGAACTGTCTTTTCCTAGTTGTGAGTATTTTAAAAGCAACATGGGCATTTAATGCTACAGCTTTAGAAAATACTTTCCTAACCAGCTGGTAGAATTGGAGTTGATTCATTTTTCCATTGTTTCAATTAGTCCTTTTCTCTAGATAGAACAAAGCAAAATGGCAAAAAAACTGCCCCTAGTAGTAAAATTGTTTTAAAGGTATAATGATCCCTACTCTTAAAAGCAAGAAGTTCTGCTCTGAAACTTTCTTTTTAACATTTCTTTTTAAAGCAAAATACTTTATCATTGTAGGATAATTTATGAATCTGGTTGAATTCTCTCACACTTTTTTATTTGCATGTATATTTTTATATATGTACAATGTAAATAATTGTAAATATAATGTAAAATAATTATTAAAAATTGTAAAAAAAATGTAAATAATTATACATGTATTTATTTCTCAAAATATAGAATCATGAAATGGTTTGGGTTGAAAGGGACCTTAAAGCTTATCTCATTCCAATCCCCTTCCATGGGCCAGGACACCTTGCACTAGTCCCGGTTGCTCAGAGTCCCACCCAGCCTGGCCTTGAACCTGCCAGGGTGAGGTGTCCACAGTGTCTCTGGATAAAATGACAAATACGTTAAAATTTACATTAATTTCGTGTAGAGGCTGTAATAGCCTAATCTTATCTGCTCTTGCACAGATTGCCCCAGCAAATGGACAAGCTGTAGCCATCCAGGCCCTCCCTACAGACTGGCTTATATATGATGAAATGGCGAGCGCTCACAAGACAGCAAACATCAGGTGCTGCTCTGTTGTGACATCTGTCTCTGTGGCCCTCTTCTGTGGACCAGCCAGACTGCCAAGTAATGCCTTGCAGGCATCTTCATCCTTTCGAGGTACACTGGAGTCTAGATTTGGAATGTTTACATTGGTATACACTAGTGTGTGACGTGGAAAGCTTATTTTTCAGTAATATTTAATACACATATTGGCTGATTCTGAAAACAACAGTATTATTCCTATAGCTATTCAGGAATAGTTTGTAGGTTCTGTAACAAATCTCTGTTTTGAGATACCTTACACATTCATGTCCGTAAATTACAGAGTTCTGGGCTCTCAGAAATTACAGTATAGTTTGTAAGGAAAGAATGCAGCCACAATGTCTAATGATAATACTGGTACTGAGAAGTGTAGTATGTATGTTCTTTTTCTACAGGCTACTTTATTTGATACTTTGAACCAGATTTTTCAAACTGAATAATTTAGAAATAATAATAATAATAATAACAATAATAATAATTTAGAAACAATATGGCAAACAATTCCAGTTGCTTCTAGCTGACACACGCATTTTCAAGATATGTTCTACTAATAATTTTTAATATCATGAGCTGTACTATTAACTGTAAGTAATAGATAACATATAAAAATGCCCTTTTTTTTCTTATTTAAATTGAGTCCTGTTGGAATGGAAGTAAAAATAACTGCTTCTTGTTCTCATAGTCAACTAAAAGTCCAACTTATTTCTGAAGCTTTCATATCTTTGCTTTTAAACTGTTAACCTTAGAATAGTGTTCATGCTGATTGAATGGCTTTAGGAAAACAAGGATTCCTAATCAATAGCCATATGTACCTATAATTTTTTCTTACTATGTCTTTTAATCTGCTGTTTTACTAGGAAATAAACCACATGTGGTTTTACAAACAGCTTTAGGCAAAAGTTGGGTAGTGGCTTGTGAATATGGATGAATGTACATGAGTTGAGTCAGATCACATCAGTACAGGTTTTTTCATAGTAGGACCTTCAGCAGGTCTGGCTACTTGATTGCTGACATCTGGAGCAAAGACCTTTCAGTGTATTTGTGGAAAAGAAGAGGTAGTTTTACAAATGTTTACATTTTAAAGTCAATTTTAGAAGGAAAATATTAATTGCTGGTAATACAGTATTGCTTGGTTTTTTGTATATAAGTAGAAATAATATAGAAATGCTAATGCACCTTTTGTCTTCAATTCAGGGGGAGGGGTGTCTAATGATAGCAGTGACAGTGAGATGGAGGACAAAACAAGTGCTAATTTAGCACTGCTGAAGCTGGATGAATGGCTCCATCTCAAACTGGACCCTGAAGTAAGTAAGAAATCATTCCTGGGTTTGCTTCATGTAGAAGAACTGTAAAATGATGTGAAAAGGTTTTTGTAACATTTGAGTAGCCAAGAATTTTCTCTAAGAATGTCATGGTCCATTTGGGTCTCTCAAACTATGTACTCTGTGATTTAACCTTTACTTCATGAGCTCATCAAGAATTAACCCAGAGTTGTCCGTTGTGTGAATTCATGTATTCAACATCCAAGTTGCAAGGTTTCATAACCTATCACCCATAGCTTTCAATTCTTTTACCTATGAGCAAAAAGAAAAAAAAATAATTAGTACGGAAGTCAGCAGGTTGCTCATCCCTCTTCCTCCATCTTGGTATGGGTGTGCTGCCTATCACACGAGGGAGCAGGAAAGCCTCAGCAGTCCAGATGCTGTTGGATCTGCTTCTGAAACTTTCTGGACAGTGTAATGTTTTATATGTCTGAGCTTGGCAGTTTTGTCCCTTTCCACAAGTCAGCAGATTCTGAAGAGACTGCCAGACAAAAGCTAATGGCTGCAGGGGACAGCAAGCTGCAGTGACAGACATAATAGCCCTTCTGCTTCTTCTGGCCTCCTGTCCTGCCTTCATAGTGCTCCATCAGGCCATAGGATGATCTGGGATAACCAAAATCTGAACAGGAGCTGAGAGAACAGTCACATTGGCACATTGTGTTTTTCTTTCTCTGAAAGGATAACCAAAATAGTATCAAAAAAGGAGCACTTGAAGCTGGAGTTGCTGAAAGAAAGTTGCTGTCAGATTTTGGAAGTATAATTAAAAACCTCTTTGAAATAGAAGTCTGTAGGTCATTGAGGAGGCGTGGCTGTGGCGGGAGGTAGTTTATGGGTCATCAGACACTTGACCTTACTAGCTCTAATAATGTCTCTCCTAGACAAGTCCAAAAGACTGATTTTTAAAAAATTATTTTAATGGAAGCATTTCTGATAGCATGGGAATTAGACTGTATTTAGTCATCACATTTGAGCAGAAGTCTGTCTAAGAAAATGTCACTTAGAGCTCTTGTCCCTCAGGTATGACTGAAGAGTGCAAAAGTATAGACTAATTTGAGAGGAAAGGCATGAAAGGATTGGGTTTTCTAGAAGGATAAAAAGGGAGAAAAGTCTGTGGATTTACAGGACAATGTTAAGTTTAGTACAGAGCTAAATGAAATGTTTCATAAACTACTTTGCGCCCAAGGAAAATCTTACTTTTAATATGAATTATTCCCCCTCCACAAGACCTTAGTGTTGCCTTTAATTTTGGACCCTGTTTATATTGGAATGCCAGGTGCTGCCTGATAGGAAAGAAATAGGGTCCTCTTACCTGTCTGATCTAATTTTCATCAGTCTTTAACAGAATTGGAATTCATTACAGGCTGCTGGTATGCTGTTGCAACTCAGGCAGAAGTGGCACAGCTTGTTTCTGCGTCGTATGCGAGCTCCTTCTAAACCATGGTCTCAGGTTGATGAAACAATTGTAAGAGCAATTACAGCTGTTTTGAGTGCTGAAGAGCAGTCTGCAGGTCTGCAGCAGCCTTCAGGAATTGGCCAAAGACCCAGACCTGTGACTTGTGAAGAACTTCCTTTGGCATCTACATGGAAGTCAACCAACAGTAGAAAAAGCTCAACAGAAACTGACTTGTCTGACTCCTCTAGTGCTGAAAAGTAAGATGTTGAGATCTTCTGCTCCTTGTAGGTCGCAATTTATGTGAACAGTGGAAATATAGTTGAAAGGTGTTATACTGTTGTATGCTGCATTGTAATCCCACTGAGAAGTATTTCACACATGGGCCTCCTGTTTGCAGTCAGGAATATTGTCCATGCATTGTGATCTTTGAGAAGTAGCAGAAGAGGTTTAACAGTAGCATTAAAAAACAATGCATGACCAGTATAGGTTTTTTAGTTAGGACTTATATATTTTGTAGTTGCTGTAATATATGTGGTCATGCTGTAGGCTGACAGGTCAGTGTAAATTGTTCAGTGACTGCTTGTGAAACTCAAGGTATATCCTTTTTAGGGTTTCAGTGAAGTCTACATCTCCCGCACTCCACCAGCCAAAGAAGTACAAAGAAAAAGACATTTTGCTCTCCAAACGATCCCCAGATGACAGATCAGCTCAGTCCTCAGTGAAGCCTGCAGACAGCAGTAGCTATCCCAGCCCCTGTGCTGGTCCTTCTTCTCCAATATCTGGAAAGGTAGAGTTCTCGCACATATCACCCTGCTCTTCAAAAGTAATAGAATTTCTTACTGCTATCATTCTGCATCTTTTAGTTATTTTACTGATAAATTAGGAACCTAACTTAATATTTTGTTTATAATAGCTGCAAAATACTTCCTTCTGAAACTTAAAATCTAGACTAAATATCCTTGTTACACTAGTTTAGTACAGTAAAAACAATGTTTGTGGATTGCTGAGGTAAAGCTATCCAAAGTAGAAAAAATGAGATTTTTTTTCAAACTTGTTCTAATAAATGTTGAAAACGTATTAATTTTTTTCAACTAAATTAGTATATTGCATGCACACTTCTGAAGTTTTTGAATTCTGCCTTTCTCTGTTTCCGTAATAGCATACATTGATACTGATCCTCTTTGTGTTGTGTTATCTGTGTTATCTGCCTTATTATGACTGCTTGGGGTTTTTTGTGATGGTTATTTTAACAAAGCACACATATTTAATGAGATTATTGTCATAGTTGTCTCTATATACTTGAGTAGTGAACTGCAGTAACACTAAAGAGATCACTGAGAGTTTCCTCATGACTGAGAGAAACCTCATGGACTCATTGGAGGATTTAGTAATTCCTCTTGAGTCTTTCAGCTTTTAAATTCAGACAGTGTAAAAGGAAGAAAACATGTTTCCTGAAGGTAGAAATGCGAGTAGTGTGCTATAGGCTGCAGTCTAGGATGATTCATTTTGGTGTCATCTCAAAGTATGTCAAACTTAAACCAGTTATAATAAATCACTAGACTTTTCAGTCCTATTCTGCTCTACTTATTTTCTGCCCCTCATGGATGAATTACTATTTTGAAAAGTGCTTTAAAAATATAAAATAGATGTGAAATACATTTCAAAGCCATTTCAGACAGGACCAGCGGATAGATTTTGTGTTTTGTATAGAACCTAGGGGAGGAAGGGAGGAGCAAAGTCAAGGGGTTTCTATCTTCATGTGTGTAAAACTTCAGAAATAAAGCCTGTTTTATTTTATTGTATTTGTTAATTTAATTTATTTTTCCAGGGTTGCAAATCTTCTTCACCAAGACAAAATATGCCAGTTCGGTACTTTGTTATGAAAAGTAGCAACTTGCAAAACATTGATATTTCTCAACAGAAGGGAATATGGTCCACTACACCAAGTAATGAGCGGAAACTGAATGAAGCCTTTTGGGAGAGCAGTGTGGTTTACTTAATATTTTCTGTTCAAGGGTCTGGATGCTTTCAGGTGAGTCTTAATCTAAAACTAAGTATTAGCAGTGGTTGATGGTTTAGGAGGGTGCAGCAAATGACTGACTGTGTTTAGTGTGGACGGCTTTGCTTATTACTTCTGACTTTCTGAGAAGCAGAGCAATGTGCAAATGTCTGTGCTTGCTGAAGAAAGAATATTTCATTCTCCTCTGAAATATGCTTGTCTCTCAAAAACTGAGATGGAATTTTCTCCAAACATCATGAGTCAGAAAAATGTTTGTACCCTACATGAATCCTCTAAAACAACAACAACCAGGAAAAAAAAATCCTAACAAAGTAGGGGATTACTACTGTTTGCATACCAAAATGTGTATTGTATGTGAGCAAGCAGTTACAGTCAAGTCACAGCTTTCTAAAGCCAAGAAACTCATGAATTTCTTTATTAAATTTTAGATAAAAACTGGTTTTATTCACTTCCAGTTAAAAAGCTGGCCGTGATTCTTCAGAGCTGGGTCTTGACTTTATATTCAGTGAGATATTTGTTAACAGTTTGTTGGTCAAATCTGTGGTCAGTTTGAAGTTAAGAACTTGACCTGCTAGTGCAAAGTTGCAGGTTAGCTGTGAGCCAGCTAAATTCAGTTGTTCCAGGTAAAGAGAAAGTTCGACTTACTTCTTCATATATAAGCTATTTGTAAAAGTCAGCTGAACTTAAAATCTAATGAACCAACCAAAACACAGCTGTCTTGGCAATACCACTGAAGGACTGCAGTGACAGTACATGTACGATGGTTTGGCAAATGCAAATGTCATACTGGAAAGTAATTTTCAGCAAGTCAGTTGATACTGAAAATGGGCTGTTGCTCTCAGACAAGGAAGTGGGGAAAGGAAGACCCTCTCAAGTCAGGAGTGTAGGTGGTTGACCCTTCCAGTTTTGACAGTGCACTGCACCATGGGAATGAGATCAACTTCCCTGTTATCTTCTCTTGTCCCAACTGTCTCTTTCTATTCCACATTTATTTTTTCCTCTGTTCCTTTTATTAATTCTCATTTAAGTCTGGCTTGAGCTATCCAGGACTGCTTGTCTCAAAACAGCAGTGTGTGCTGGTAATTTACTTGGTGAACTGCATCTTTTGGGCTGCTAAGTCCTAAATGGCATAAATCCACCTGATTTGTTGATATGATGTGTGTGGGTAAATCGAGGTGTCCATAAGTAAGTTAGATGCTGTCTTGTGTTTGGGATTTCATTCATTTTCTTTTTGAATATTTGTCATATTGAAATTTCATCCAGCTTCAGTAAAGAAGGAAATAAAAGCAACTTTGACTTCTTTCTTTGAAGAACGGCTACACTCTCCTAATTCTGTGTGAAAGTTCGTTAACATAAAGGGAAAATCAGAAGGAACAAATGGATTTCTGTAAAAATTTACCTACAAGTAACAAGGAATATGAATATCTAATGGACTATACTGTAGTAGAATATTCATCTTGATTTCCTTCTGCTTCAGGTGGTTATGCAACAGCTTTTTAATCTGTTACAAAGCTCAAAGAACCTTAAGTGGTAATTCTGTCATTGAGAGATACTCCTTATGGTCAAACCCTACAAGACATATTTGAAGTGGAAAAAGAAGTGATACTTCTAACTTTCTAGATGTAAACATTTTGGAAGCTCCAGCTTCATGGTGGAGAGTTTGTGAATCACTTTGAAAGTTTCATAGGAAGTTCAGTCATCTATCTCATTCCACTGTAGACAGATACGGTCTCATTATGTCTGTTCTTTCATATTTCAATTCTTGTCCCAGGGTTTTGCTAGAATGGGATCAGCAATTGGGTGTGAGAAAAGTCAGGATTGGGGATCTGCTGGTTTCGGAGGTGTATTTAAGGTAGACTGGATCCGAAAAGAAAGCATTCCTTTTCATTTTGCACACCATTTGCTCAACCCATGGAATGACAGTAAGAAAGTACAGATAAGTAGAGATGGCCAGGTAATGTTACTTGCTTCTAAAGTTTTCTGTACTCAGTAGAACTCTGTATTTTTTACTAGCTTTTGTAGCCTTGATATTTATGTCCATTTATTCATGTATCTGCTAATCTGAATTCACAGCTTATTGGTGTATTGTACCTTCAGCTAGTGCAGAATTACTGCTGAAGTAATTGAGCTATTTTGATAAAATCAAAACAGTTTCTTGCTTATTTGTTTAAAAAATATTTAAAGGTGTATGCTTCCGAAAAGAAGTTATTGGGTTTGTTTTTTAGTTTGTAATTTAGTTCTGGAGGTTTGTGCCCTGTTTGGTTGAGATGTGTTATCTTAGATAGTCTGCCACATCCAAATAACTGTTCATAATTGTAAGTTTTTTTCTGTAAGGCCTGAAGAGAATCTTGAGGTTTGAGGTAGAGTAAAGCTTAAGACCGTTCTTGTATTTGTTAAAGCTCTAAATGAAACTCCAAAAAGCCAAACAAATTGGCACAAAATTTCTTTATGGCAATTTCTGCCCTCTCATCCCCTCCCAAAACATCTCCTTGATGATGCGAGATCTAAAGTTTTTGTATCACCTTTTCTCTCTCCAGTTGTAAGAAACTGGAGGAAAGGAGAAGTACAAGGAAAGGATGGCCACTGTATTTCCTGTGACCTCTCTTTCCACATTCTCCATCACATTTGATGGAATTCAACTTCAAAAAGATGTAGAAAATAATGTAAGTGACTGATCTGTGGGAGGTACAAAGTATCTGGTGCATCTGTTCTTGTGTATGGTGGTGTTCATGTTCACTGGGAATTACCTTTGTGAGAACTGACATCTCACTATGAATGAAAACACCCCAAACAGCCTGTGGGCCAGGGTGGCTTGTGAAAGTTTCTATCTCTTGCTGAGCTCTATAAGACGACCTTGCTTTGCTGGGAGTTCTAATGTTTGTCTCAATAGCAAAAGGGATGAGCTCTTCTAGAAAGGTTTAAAGCAATCACCAGCAACATCATGTAGTAAATAGTTTCTGTATGCTCAATAGTAGCAATGCAGGTAACTTCCCTGATTTCCTGATCATTTCTAGGAGCTGGAACCTCAAGTTGGAGAGCAGTTGTTGCAGCTTTGGGATCGTGTTCCTTTGGCAGGAAAAAAACTGACTGAGCATGCCAAGTAATACGACCGAGGTAGTTACTCATGTGTTGCTTGCTGCTTTTGTGCTTGCTTTTGTGGTAGAGGAAAAGCTGTGCACATATAGTGTATCATCACAGTACTGTCTTTCCTTTGTAGCTTGTGGAAGAACACGTACACTTTCTGTTAATTTCGAATTTTTTTCAGCTGATTTAGGTTGTTGAAACATCATCCATGCGAACCAGCAGCATGTCTACAATAAAGGTGAGGAAGAAGGCGATGCAACAACCTCCTGATATACTTCAGCATGCTGTGCAGCTACAAGTGGAAAAATAAGAGGGAATTGTGCTGTTTTCAGTGTTTACTTGCCAGCCTGTTTTTTGACTGAGTTGATTGATTTTTTTACAGTAGTGTGCAGCTGATACTTAAAAATACAGTTAAGCTCAAAATAATGTTTGAAACAATGGACCTCATGTAAGTTGTCTGTGGGTTTAAAATACAGACAGTTTAAGTATGCAGTTTACAGTTAAACCTTTCTCAACCCAGTAAAAGGTATGAGAAAGTAAATGTTAATTAATCAGTCTTGCAGTTCAGTTAAAAAAAGTACTAACTCCCAAATAAGTTGAAAGGCTCCTTAAGTGTACTTCTACATCCACAGTGCATGAAAGTGGTATATTCATACAAACAACTAGGCAGCTGGAAATGTTAATTTTTAATTTATTTAAAGGTAATTATTTTAAATGAGTTTAAATTTATTTTATTTTTGTTACTATTTATTTATTACTGAATTTAATTATTTTAAATGAATTTAAATAAAAAAGAAGGAGCATGAGACTTTTGAGATTGGGTGTCTCCACTGATGTTTTCAGTTTCAGTTATTTTTCACCTTTAGAAGGTGACTCACACCTTGAGAAACTGAAACAGTCTTTCAAAGCCTGTGGCCAGGTGGTACTTCATAGTTCACTAATTCAGACACTGTTAGAAGATTTGTATTTCTTTAAAAAACAATAAAAATCATTACCAGTATAACTTTTTAGTCTTCATGCTTTCTTTCAAGTTGTTTCTTTTTCTTCCATACCACTACTGTCTTGGTTTATTTGGCTTTTTCTTAGTCCTTAACATACTGTACTGTAAGGCTGGTATAAATGGGTGTGATCACTGTCAGCACTGTTTGTGGTCATTCTTAGGTTAAGCAAAGATTTTTTTCTGTTTCTGAGCCTCTACCTATTTTCTCATGTCTCTTCATGATGTTACCCCATGCTTTTATTTTGCGTTGTTTGGTGATTTCCACACATGAAGCATCAGTTTGACCTTTGCCAAGACTAACTGGGTGCCTGTAAGGCTGGTACTGTGCAATACAGTGTTTCTCAAGACAGTGCCTACAAGGGAAGGATGAGGCTCTTCCTGCCTTTTACAGTACTTCCAGGCCTGTGCCTATACAGGAATATGGGGTAGTGCTGCCTTGTACAGATTTACAGGGCCCCATGCACTCCAGGGACAGAGGGGGCACGGAGAGGGAGCACAGGTGAGTGTAATGTTTGGTTAATGAGCCAAATAGTACTTCTGCAACTTGATGGTAAAAAGGACATCAAGCCATAGAATTAGCCTTCCCCAAGGTCACTGACCAGTCTAGGTCACTTGTGTGGAGAAGAGATTACACCCTGCTGCCTGCCTGACAGACATGGTCATGTAAGTCTTTGTATGCCCGGATGTTAGATGCAGCCCAGTCATGGTGAAGTATGTAGTATTATTACCCAAATAACTGTACTACTGACCTGTATTTTCTCACACACTGTTTTCAGATGTGAACTATTTATCCTTTAAGCTGCTGGTCTGGTTTCTGTAAGCATCACCTTTTAGCAAGGCTGCCTAAAGCCCTTATGCTCTGGTAGCAGCAGTGGATTGCCACTTTCTCTGATGATACTAACAGTATCATCAGCCTGCAGAACTCCAGCACTGCAGTACAATTTTTAGACAAAATCAACCCTCCTGATCATGACAGTGTGCTCACCATACCTGAAATGAAAACTAAAGCGGGATGACGGGCAAGGAGCTGAATCTATCTGAAAAATAATAGGGCATTAACAGCCAGCAATTCAATAGAATCCTTGCATCGATGACAACAAATGGGAGAAATGGCCCATCAGCATCTCCTCAGCAACAGTAAAAATCCCACTTTAGAGGCTGTTCTTCGTTAAGAGTAAATGAAATTCTTGCAAGCTAGATCATTGTCCATAACTAGAGTGTGGAGGAAGGGAACATGAAGAGGGTTCTGAAGGATAGTCATAGTTTTGCAAAGTTTGTTCATACGTGAACAAAACCTACCTGAGCAATGTTGGTTCAGGACAACTCCAGTCAGAAGGTGTGAGCTTTGTCAATGTTTCATGAGAAAATGCTGAGCTGTGCAGCTGTGCTGCCTCGTCAGGACCATATTCCTGGAAACAGGAAAAGACAAGCAAGCTGTTTTGCCACGGATAGTATTTGTGTGTGTGTGTGTGTGTGTGTGTGTATTAAACACCATGTAGCATAAAATTGCTTATTTGTTGCAACTATTTGTTTTAATACTTGCTTTACTACATTTTTTCCCCCACTGTTGAACTGGCATGATTATTTCTGCTCCATCATCACAACGTCTACAAAGACGTGGGCATAATTCTACTGAGGGATTTTTTGTAGTTTTCATTTTTTAAAATGCTTGATCCTTGCTGTTGTAGAAATGAAGAAATAAAATCACAGCTCATATCTGGTAGGCCTGCCACAGGGTTATGGTTGGATTAGTCCATAGTTTCCACCCCCCCCCCCCCCTTCCCCCCACTTGTCCTTTTAGGTTATTTNNNTGTCTCCCCCCCCCCCCCTCCCATTCAGGCACTTGGTCTTTGAAGTGAATTTAGACTGTTTTTTGTAGCTACCAATTCCAACTTTCCTTTTTGTGAAATGATACTGTAGTGATTGTACCAGAGCAACCACTTTTCTAGATGTATTCAGTCATGGGTTTCACTATCTTGAAGACATTAGCAGTTAGTCTCATGTTGCTCTACATCTTCCTGTTCACACTTAGCTGCTCTCTTTTCCTTCCCTGTGGATCATGTTGCTTTGCTGTTGGCTGTCACTCCTGCTGCCTTTGTTGCATCTTCTAACAGGAACTACAGTGCACAAAGGAGGTGATGTTGCTGTGGATTAAAAGCTTCATTTGCCATTTTGTTTCTTTTGGCAGATGCTGAAATGTGTCACCTAAACAGAAGTGTAAGTCTGGTTGAGAAGAAAGGTGTGTGCTAATGTCTATACAAATAATTGTATGGCATTACTAACATTGGGTGGCAGGTTTATTACCAGCCCAGACAGCTTGGCTCCTGTCAGAGACAAGGGTCTGCACAAGCCTGAACTTTGGGGTAAAACAGGAGGTTCTAGGAAGTAGGCAGTTTGGGAAGACTATACATTCTTAGTGCCTCAGCCAGTGGGGAAAGGAAGAGGGCAACACGCAGCTGGGAGTTTAGGATAAAAGGAGGCTGTGTCCTCTAAAACCTCAAGAGAGACCTCATGGGGCATGGTCTAGTGAGCTCTCCCCCTTTATGTGAAAAAAGTTGCAGGACTGCCCTGTCTCCTTCATGGACATCAGCTTTTCATAGTGTGGTCTTCTGCACATTTCCAACACAGGAGAGAGCTTTAGACTGCTCCCTATTTTGAATGGCAAGAGTTAACCATTGCTGGTACAAGGTCTGTGGAGGCAGTACAAGTTGCTTTAAGTCCTGCAAAAAAGCAGAATTTTGACGCTTGTGATAAGCAAATCTTTAAAAAGCCAAAGAACACCAACTGTGTGGGGTTGAAAAAGTCCTTCAGAGCTTTGTTGTCACAGTAAATTACTTGGAAGAAGCTGCATATAGTAATCATAGGATCAAACAATCTTCTCCACAGTAGGCAGTCTCTGGTTTTAGAAACAGCATGGCTGGAATATCAATACAACTTGTAAGAACAGCTTTGCCGGGAGCATTTAATTTTCAAAGGTGCATTTGCCAACATGGTTCAGCCTATGTTACAGCTTCAGCTTAAGCACCAACTGGAAACACAGTACAGATTTCAGGAGGATCTGAATTATCCTTTTTTTTTTTTCTCAGAAACCAGTGGCTCCTTACCTAACACAACAAATGCTTAAATCAAATTGGTGTTGAACCTGCCCTGGGCAGATCTGTTATTATTGCACCACTACTATTGCATACTGGGCATTAATACTGTGTGTTCTCCAATTTAGTCTTCCCAGTAAAAACACTGCCACATCCCTTGCCCCCTCCAGCTGAAAGCACAAAAGGTAAAGATCATAGGTCGAGATAAGGACAGTTTACAGGAAACAGCAATGAGATAAGAAAATTATCTCAGTAACAGCACTGATATAATAAGAAAAGGCTTAAGAAAAAAAAGTAATTGCGGAGAAATGCCCTGACAATAAACACGTGCTATACTGCTCTGTCCACCACGTTTTCTCAACCAGAAGAGACCCCGTTTCTCTAGAAGAGAGAGAGTCATAACCCCACCTTTGGCAAAGACAGGTGACCCTGAAAGTGAGTTGTTATTGATTAACATCTGGGACCCAACCAAGCTCCCTCCTGGCTGCTGCAAAAATTAACCCAGTTCCTGGATGAAAGCAGGACCTGTCCTTCAGCCACCTAAGCATCTTCAACAACGTTCTCTAATGTGCCTTTGTCCACGTTTTGCATCACTAGCCAGGTATCTTCATCAACAAGGGAGGTGAAAGAAGGAAACAATGGCCTAGAGAAGAATGTGCACAACTGAATTACTTTTTGGAAAAAAACTACACTTGAGTTTTGTTTTCGGGTCACTTGCAATTGAAGACAATATAATAGAGAGACATTCCTTTTCAGCTAGATACCACTTGGGAAATCTGCTGGTCTAAGTGAGAAAGGAGATTATTAACATGATCTCTCTGTAATTAGGTCATTTTCAACCAGGGCAAACAACCAGGGCTGCAGAATCAGTCACAGTGAACTCAAAGTGAAATAGAAAAAAAAACCCCAAAACTTTCAGTTAGGGCACTGGTATTGTTCAAGCCTGTAGCTCACAAAGCTGTTGAATTGTTTTACAGATTTTCATACCTATCATATAGATAGGTATAAAGTTGCTTATTACATAAATACATCGGTCTGAAGGCAAGAGTTCAGAATGCTTAGAGTCCGTGCTAAAATTTTCCAGCCGTGCCTGCAGCAGGAAAAGCTGGAAAGCGGCTCCTGCAGCTTTCTTTAGTATAAAGTCCCGAGCAAGGCAGCAGCGGCAGCAGCAGTGGCTCCTCCATCTTTTCTTCTTCTTTTCTTCTTCCTCTTCCGTGTCCTCTGTCCTCTGTCTTCTTCTTTTGTGTGTGTGTTTGTGTGTGTGTGAAAGAAAGAGAGCAAAAGCAAGCAAAAGCAAGCATACAAGCAAGCCTCAGATGAGGGTTTTTATCCATAAATCATTCAATCAGCTAAAACCACAATTCTAAAACAGTCTCAAACACCTATTAGAATTTAAAGTACAAGAAACAGTGTCAGTTCTTACACATTTTTACATATATTTGCGTATATTGTTCTGTTTATTCATGTACATAGTTCTATCTAGGAATGCAAACAATATTTTTTATGTTTTAATTATGTCCAGGACTAAGCTCTGAACTTTTCGCTAGGACTTAGGGTATTTTTACCTTGCTAAGGCACTTAAAATATATGAAATGTATTTCTACTTACTTAAACTTAACTTTAACTTAAAACTAAAGCTTATACTTCTATTTCATATTTATGTGGCTTAATATATTTTAATTTCTCTAAAGGCTTTAACTCAACTTCTACACTCCTTTCTCCCTCTGAGGAAGGGCCTCAGAAGGGGTCTAATTTCTTGCAATCCAACAAGAAGCTCCTCAGCACTTGCCCAAGTTCATTAGCTCATATGCTATTTTAAGTTATTCCAGCACAGTTTGCATAGCTGCATCATGAAAAAGCGTATCGTGAAAGTAGTGATGAGGAACACACCTAGTGCTGGCCATTCCAGGTGCAGCTGTAGTACCAAAGAATGAAGACTCTTTATTTTCTTTCACCTTGTGAGAAACATGGCTCACTATACAAATTTTTTTATAGAAGCTTATATTTTTTATAGAAGCTTATTAAGGGATAAAAGGGATAAAATCCAGTGCTGGGGTGTTCTGGCGACGGGCAAAAAAATACACTTAGTATAAAACAATGTTCCTTATATACAGTTATGTTACAGGGGGTACATGCATATTCATAAGAGTTTATACATACTGAAACATTATTTTGAGTTTAGGTGTTTTATTAATTTCTTGCTTGGTTTTAACGTTTGACTTGTCTGCATGACATTCTGTAGATTAGGTTAATATATTTTATTTCTTCCTGTGTTTCCATCCTGTTGTTTCACACTCCCTGATAGCGAGGAGTCAATAAATCCTTCCTGGATGCTTATGCTGTGGTTTCTGTCACAGTTATCACTTGCAGAGGCTAGTCTGCAGATGTAAGAAAAATGATTGCTTTACACCATTCTCTGAGTTAGTTACATAGAAGTATTTCAGTCTCTCTTTTAACATTTTGCTAAAGCCTATGATATATTGATCGCACTACTATTCATATAAATCTAATAGTACATACAGAAATTGACAGATTATACTATATCAAAAAGCAGTGAAAAGGGATTACAAATTGTACTATATCCAAATCATTATGATTAATAATAACTTGTAAAAGCAAAATACAAACACACATAAATGTGAAAGCCAATGTTTATATTGTCATTTATAACAAACTGAAGCAAAACCTTCTTGAGATCTGTCAGACCTGGCAGCACATCCTTCCAGCAGGTGGCAAACAGTCCCATGTCAATTGGAAGAATAATGAAAATCAGACTATTGGACAGCCACAGGAAAGGTGAGAGTTCAGAAGTCTGTCACACTGACATGTACAACTTTTATCATGGTCAAACCCAGCTTTTAAGTGTCTTTGCTTTTTCTATGGAATTCCAGCCTTAAGCCTTCATTTGGTTACCTTTTTGCTAAGGACAGATTACAGCCTTAAATGCCAGCCTTGCTGGGAAATGAGTATATACCTTTGAATCAGCTCCAACCAAGCTCCACAAGTCAAATGGGCAGGTACATTTCACCAAAAAGAATATCTCAAAAAAGCAATGGCAGTCCACTTTTCTTAATCAAGATTAGGGTATACATCAGATATGAATGTTACTTTCTTAGAATAAATCCAGTTACCAGCAATGAACTTAATCGACACTGCCACCACCACCAAAAAAACTCACTTTATTTAGAAAGGAAATTGTAATTGGTTTAGAAACATAAATGTAATTGGGAAATGTAATTTAGAAAGGAAATGTAATTTCTTACTTTCTTAAGATGAATTCAGTTAAGCTTAATCAACACTGCCACCACCAACAAAAAACCATTTTATTTAAAAAGGAAAATGTGACTGGTTTAGACGCACATATTGTAAAGGCACAACAACATCATACATTAATATTCCTATGTATTTCACATTCAGTACTAAGGTGTTGGCATGTTGGGTTTAAGCTGTAATCCCATGAATGACTATGTACTTTAGAAGGCCCAGAAATAGAATGTTCAGATATATGTGAACTGAGAATTGTAGTGGTTTCCTTGTTGTTGCTGACTTAACTGACATTAAGGCAGACTATTCAGGGTTTACAGTGACAGTGAAGATCCTACTGCACAAATGGCAGTAACATGGAAAAGGAACTGCTTACAGCCAGACTGATTAGAAGCTGTTTCTTAAAAAGTTGTTTCAAGTGTCACTGTGTCACAGACCACTACCACTACCAGATCAGTGACAGGGCGAGAGGTAGCGGTGCCACAACCTTCCAGAAGTGTCTCCTTATGGAAGCCACTCAGTGGCACAGGCACACACACACAGTCAGTCACACATGCACACCAGACAGCTCTTGTATGATCACCGATGATAAAGAAGTGGGAAGGGTCTTCATATGGAGTTCTGAGGAGGAAATTTTCCAAGCAATGCACTAAGGCATCCAGGGACAAAGACAAGACACCATGGAGTGCTGCAGTGTGTATTTCTTTGGATAATTAATAGTTTTGATTGTTAATGGTTCATCCCCATATCCCCCCATGTTCTTCCCCAAATTGGTATGTCCCTAAGTTGGTATCCTCCGCTGAACTGCCCTTCATTGTGTTCCCCAACCTTTGTTCCAGTACCTTCCCTGTCAATCCCCCATGGGCCAATCCCTGGTTGCATTTTGGAGTTCAGTGGGGACAAGGCTGACAGAGTTGACTAAGAGTTAGGACCTTAATTATCCCCTTTGTTTGTAAAAATCCAAGCTGTGGTGAAAGAACAAGAAATTCAAAATGGAAGGGGCAAAATGGAAAAACAGTCACCAGCTTTGTCCCCAGTTCTCTTTTTTCCACTCCCTCTGATCCTAATCCCTCATCCCCTATAGCGTATGGGTTGGGGGAGAACAGCCCACAGAAACTTGGAAGTGCAGGTTTGTTACCAACTCCCTGGTTCCCCACAACCTCCTTGGTACTCTTGCCCTGGCAGCCTGGATCCAACAGTCAAGGACCCAGCCCTAAATCCTATATCCACTACCTCCTTCCGAGGTAAAACCCCTCCAGTGAGCCCCTGGAGTGATTTTTTCCCGGGTCCCCAAAATGGTTCCCTTGAGACACAAAATGGCAGCAGCCACATGGTCAGCCCCCCTTCTCGTGTTTCTTCTCCCCATAATCCCTTTCTCCCTGTCTCCGCCCCTCTGTCCCACCCTTTCCTGCCTCTGGACTCCTCCCACCCCTCAGGCTCCTCCTTTTTCCTGGTGGCAACTCCACCCATTTCTCCACCCATTTCTCTGCCCACGGCACCTCCTCCTGTGCTGTCACCTGTAGTTCCCGCCTCCTTCAGTAACTCCATCTAAGGTCCCACCTCTTCCCTTTCTGGCTCCGCCCCTCCAGTTCCAACCTCTAGTTCCCCGCACTCCTCTTCCTGGTTCCCATGCCCCTCCTCCTGGTTCCCACACCCCTCCTCCTGGTTCCCTCGCCCTTCCTCCTAGTTCCCAAGTACCCATTCCTACTCCTTCCCCTCTGGGAATTCAGAATGATAAACCTGGGAACTGGAACCCAGAAGAGGAAGCCCTCCCCTTTGCTGCTCCAGTGACTTACAATCAAATTGATCAGTACCTCAATTGGC
>VYXF01010909.1:649-26649 GCA_013397295.1 Polioptila caerulea
GCTTGCCCGGCACCTCCGGCTGCTCCTCTCCGGGCTGTGCGGGCTGGGACACGGCCCCGCCGCCCTCTGCCAGGTCCGTGCGACGCTCGCAGCCCGTGTCCGCTCTCTCCGGTGGTGGTGTGGGTGTCCCCAGCCCGCTCCTCAGGCGGTCCCTCCCGCGTCCTGCCCGCCGTGCCCCGTGTGAGAGAAAGAACAGGAGCCCGGCGAGGGGCTGCAGGGCACCGGCACCGTCGGGACCGGGGCTTTAGTGCCCAGCCAAGCTGTTCTCAACAGCCCTGGTATGTTTTGTTCCAGGGTGTTTCGGAAGCGGAGCGAGCGCAGTGCCGGGAAGCCCTGAGGGACATCCTGGACCGTGTTTACCAGCCGCTGGCGGTGCAGGAGCTGCTGGTCCTGCAGGGACAGCCCAAGCAGGTACCCGGGGCCGTGCCCGGCACGGGGCTATCAGGGTCTGTACCCCCATGGTTCCCACACTCCGAGGGTGCTGCTCTTCTGGAATTGTTCTTACACCTTAAAAACCAATCTCCGAGCGCTGGCGAGGCTGCTGGGTGTGTGTCGTTCCACACAGCAGCGGAGTGTGGGTGTGTCAGGGACTGTCATCGCGGCACGTGCCACCTTGGCTTGGCACCCACATCCGAGGTGCCCAGCCAAGCACAGCCTCTGCTCCTCCAAACCTCACCCTTCCCACTCAGGGGATGACACAGGGCACCTGCTGCTCTTTGGAGCTGTCCCAAAGCCTCCTGGGGAGGAGGAGATGGGGAATCTCTTAAGTGTTGTTTTAGGAAAGTCCTCATGGGAGAATGCCCTCAGTAGAATCACAGAATCTCAGAATGGCTTGGCCTGGAAAGGAACTCAAAGTTCATCTCATTCCACCCCTTATCATGGGCAGGGACACTTTCCACTATCCCAGGTTGCTCCAAACCCCGTCCAGCCTGGCCTTGGACAGTTCCAGAGATGGAATAGCGTGCTAATCACCTGAGGGCTGACCTCTCTCATTAATTCCTGATTTGCTTTACGCCACTGGATGAAGCAGCAATTCAAAGCCTGTCTAGGTCCTGTGCTCTCTGTCAGAGCATGGGCTGTTTGCCCAGAGGTGGGGTTGGCACAGCTGTGTGCAAATACGCTCCTTACCCTGCTCCTTTGCTCCCTTCCAGAGGTCTCCGGGTGCCGGGGCAGCTCCGGCCTGGCTGCGGCGGCTCTGTGGGCACCTGCTCTCGGAGAGGCTGCTGAGGCCTGGCGGGGTGCAGGCCGTGGTTTGGGGTGTCTTGGAGGGCACAGATGGTGAGTGGGGGGCTCTGGGTCCCAGCATCGCAGATTCAGAGGTGTCTTGAGACAATTCATCTCATGTTCAGCCCAGAAGGGCAGAGCCACAAGAGACGGATGTGGCAACTGCCTTTTGCCAGGCTGAGGTGACGTGGTGACACACAGACTTTGCCTCTGACTGTGCTGAGCTCACAAACTGCTCTAATTTTGGATACACATGTGTTTGAGGGCCACATTGAAAGGCTCCAAGGCCATTTATCCTGTTTGTGCCTCGATGGGGTCACACCTTGGGTGTGTCCAGAGTGGGATCAGTCCTGGGGAATGCCCTGTCCCAGTGCCAGTGTGGTGGGAGCTGTGCTGGGCACTGGGCTGTGAGAGCTGTAGGGACAGTGAGACCCATCCCATCCCCTGCTCTCCATGTCCACACAGGGAGGGAAGCTGTTGCTCTCCACAAGCTGAATCCCAGTTTTTAGTGCCAAAATCTCATCCAGCCAACTCCAATAATCCAAGCACAACCTCTCCCCACCTTTTGGCTCACCCACCTGGCTGTAGGAGTTGTTTTCCATTATCAGACCTCTTGCACAGCAATTTTCCCCTTTCTCTCCTTATGTTCATGTGTCTCCTGAAAGATGCTTGGTTTAGCAAGAGCAGTAAAAGCTCAAAATCCAATTTTTGGCTAGGAACACCTGGCTTCAGCCAGAGCTGGCCATGGGTTGGAGCTGACCTGGGATTTCTGCTGCTGTTGTAGGTGGTGGTGGTGCTGAAGCAGCAGCTCTGGACTGGAAGAAGTGTGATGCAGTTGGGAAGATCCTGGCTGCCTGCCCACAGCAGTGCCTGTCCCTCGAGGACTACTACAGACAGGTGTGCCCCCAGGTAAGTCCCTCATCCCCTCTGCTGGGGAATGCAGAGCCAGCTCCCAGCTTGGAGAGTGCTGGGGCTGTTCCTTTTGCTTGAGTGTGGCCTGGCTTAAGTCAGCAGAACGTGGACATGTTTTTCTGGCACTAGGGCATTTCCACTCTTGAATTTTCCATGTTTTATTGAAATGCTGGATGATGTTGTCTGATCACATAACGTGCTTGGCACTGTGCTACACAGAGCTCTGTGTGTAGCTCTTGCTTGCAGCCTTTTGCTCTGGGAGTGGTGCAGGCTCCTGGTTTGAGCTCAGAAAGGTATCCTGTGTGCCTGGGAAGGACACTGGCTCTTCCACACATGGAATGTCATCCCAGCTGCCCAGCAAAGCAGCACATGGGCGGCTCCTTGGTTGCTCCAAGGCGCCAGGCTGCCCTCTCTGAGGGGTGCTGATCCGTGTTTCTTTTTCCTTGCAGATTCTGGACTTGCTGCACATCCAGGACAAAGTGGCAGCGCGGCAGTTCCAGCGTGTGGCCACCACCACGCTGCTCACCATGGCCAGGGAGCAGCCACAGCTGGCAGAGAGGCACCTGCTCCAGCCCCTGCTGGCACCGCTCCGCCGCTGCTCCGAGGCCACAGGTACCTGGACTGGGGAAGGGTCTGGTTTCACTCCTCACTGGTTTTTGTCTGAATTTTCTTAGGCCGGAATCCAGGCTGTGGAGTGTGGGGGCCCAGCTCCCTATGCTGACCCTGTCAGTTTGTCTGGGTACACTGCATTTACTCCTGCTTGCTGCAGTTACTGCAGCGTGGGAGTTTGGCTCTGCCCTGTGCTCCTTGGGTGCCTCTCCCAGTCTGACATCCTTGTTCTGGGCTTCCAGACGGAAGCCGTTGGTTCCCCACACTGACCAGCAGCTCTCTGAGGAATCATCCATCATGGAGCTGTGGTCTGCCTTGATTTCCGTGTGTCCTTGGGGGTTTACAGCACAATTAGTACGGCTAATGAGGGCTGGTCTGTTCCCATGGGGAGGGAAGGGAGCTGTGGAAGCACTTTTGGGTGCAGGGAATGGTGGGCAGTTCTGCTGCTGGGGGCTCCTGGCTGTTTTGGGGGGCCTCATGTCTCTGCCCTTTGCTTTCAGAGCTGACACTGGAGGATTTGAAAGCAGGGGCCGTGCTGGTGCCAGAGACAGAGCTGGGCAGCTGTGTGGAAGATGTGCTCAAGGTACCGTGTCTGCTTTGGGTGAGAAAAAGCTGGTTTGAGACCTGGTGAGCAGTTAAGTGTGTGTTGGGCTACTCAAACCCAGTGTCTCCTGCAGTGTTGTCTGGTCTTCATCTGCAGGAGTACCCCAGCCTCCACATGGGCTGTGCCAGGGCCTTACCACCCTCACAGGGAAGGATTCCTTCTAGTATCCCATTTAACCCACCCTCTAGCAGTTGGAAGTTATTGCTCCTTGTCCTGTCACTTCAGACCCTTTGTCCAAAGTCCCTCTCCAGCCCTCTTGGAGCCCCCTTAGGCACTGTAAGGAGCTCTAAGCGTTCCTTGAAGCACAGATCTTGGATCTGGCATTTGGGGGATTGGTGAGGTCCATCCTTGTGCTTCTAGTGAAGGTTGAGGGCTTTTTGTGGAGCTCTCTCCTGTGACACTTCCCCTCATAACTCCATTTCCTACCATTCCCACCAGTAACCCCAGTGCCATGCTGCAGGCTCCAGCAGCTTCCTGCTGCATGTTCCAACCCAGAAGGACATCTCCAGTCCAGGAATTCAGATTTCAGAAGCTGGTGACTTGCTTCCTGGCATGCCCCGAGGCAGGCTAAGCTCTTAAATGCTGGGATTGTTGTCTATTTTCCCAGTAATGATCTGTTGTAACTGGCTGGCAGGCAGAGACCAGTCTGGAGGGCTGCTCCCTCCCAGAGCAGTGCTGGGGGGGTTGGGGTGGGTCCCTCCTTAATGGCAGAGTGCTGGGGGCCTGACAGCAGCCAGATTAGTGAGGGGACCCCAGGCTTTGTGGAGGTTTCTTGCTTAGCAAGTGTAATTTGATGCTTAGTGAGAAACCATCCTTGGAGCTTCCTCAGGAGGTTTTGTGTACACAAGGGTCTGGGGAGGAGGGATGGCTCCGTGGGGATTAGCCCAGGGAAACAGGTTGTGTGCATCAGTGGAGCAGGGCAGGGCCCAATGGGGACCATTTCTCAGCCTCTTGGGAGGGTGCTGGATGAGGTGGAGGAGAGGAGCAGGGCTCTGCAATCACCCCGGAGCCCCTACAACTCCCCCCAGAGCCTCTACAACATCCCCAGAGCCCCTCTAATACCCCCTGTGCACCAACAACATTCCCAGAGCCTCTGCAGTCCCCCCAGAGCCTGAGCTGCCCAGGGCCTCAGCTCAGCACCCACTAGCCCAGCTGCCCTGCTAGTGACTGATATCTGTGTTTGAGATTTACAGTAATTCAATGAAAATTTGCTCATTTCAGGGTGCCTGTTGCATCCCTGGGTAAGGCAGGACCTTACTCCTAAGCACCAGACTTCCCAAATAGCTGGCTGCAACCTTCCTGTAGCTTGGAGCCCTGCTGTGGTTAAGCAAATTCTTGGAGAATGATGATGCTGAAGGCAGGTTTTAATAGGGAATGTGGCATAATCAGGGAAGGCAGCCTTCAGACTGAAGGAAGAGGCTGAGAACCCTCCATCATCCTCCCTGGTTGCTGTCCTGTCCACAGACGTGCTCCTGAACTCCCCTCTGCCCCACGCAGCTGTTTGACTCCCCTCCCTGTGCCCTTCTCTCCGTAGGTGTATGTGGTGGGGAATGACAGCTCGAGCCTGCTGCTGGGATCCTTGCAGTCAGTCCTGGGAGTGGTTTTTTCCCTCTATTCCTTCGCCAAGCAGAATGTGTCATACTTACGGTAAGGGAGGATTTGTATTCAGCTTCTGCTGGGGTTTCATCTGCTGGGCTCTGCCCACCTCCAGCAGTCATGCTCAGGGCACAGGCAGGAGCAGAGATCCATCTTCTCATCCCAAAGCACTCTCCTTTCAAGCAGGCAGTAACCACAGGCAGGGCACACGACCTCACTGGCAGCCTGTGCCCGAGGAATGCATCCTCATTTTACTTTTTGTCTTCCCTGAAGCCAAAATGTTCTGTGTAGAGGTGAGCGTGCCCTCAGGGGCACAGGGTGGCTCTGCCTAGAGCAAAGATTGTGGTTGTCCATGGATGGAGGTAGTGATGCTGGAAACTGGATGGAGGGGTCTACAAATAGCATAAAAACTGGAAAAACAGTTTAAGCACTGCCTCTTGGAAGTACAGTATCGTTCTCCAATCTAGGATCACACTCCTCTGGTACAATCAGGACCTGCCTCATGGCAGCTGGTCCCCCACACCATGCCCAGCTCCCCATGAGTGGTGTACAGTGGGAAGCACCAGATGTGCCAGTGGTGGCAGGGACAGGGGTGACCAGGTGCTGGCTGTCCTCTCTCCTTGCTCCCCCCAGGCTTTCCCTGGAGTTAGGATCAGCCTGGTAGAAACATTCCTGGTGGGGTTGCACAGTGCTCTGGTGATCCTGGCGTGTGGAGGCTTTCCCTAAAAGGTGTGTGTAGGCACAGCCTCTGCTGTTACTAAAGGCCTTGTTAATCACTTCAAAGAGCAGTGAGTGCCGTGACAAGTTGGTGGAACGCGCCAAGCTCACGCTGCTGCTGGGCCAGCAGTCACTGCTTCCTTTGCTAAGGAATTTGGCAGGGATGACTGAGCCCACAGCTGCCTGGAAGTGTTCAGGTTTCCAGACCCCTGGCACAGCCCAGCGCGGCTGCTTCACCTCATTAACCTGCTTCTTTCCTTGGCAGGGCTCCCCACGCCACCACAGTGCTCCCATCTCCTTCCTCCTCTCCCTTGGTACTGCCAGCAGCCCTTGTCACCTCGGCGTGAGGCACAGGCAGGGCGTGCCGGGAGTGTTCACAGTGCTTCCTTGCCAGCCTGAAGTGTGGAGGAACCCAAATCCTTCCATCTGGGAACGCCAGAAGGGCAGGATGTGCTGCTGATCCCCTTAGAAACAGGCACAAATGCTTTCAGTTGCCAGAGCCAGGAGCTGGAGCAGCCCAAGGAGAGCCCGTGGCTGCTCCGGAGCACTCCAGTCACGTCCCTCATCCCAAAAGACTTACAGGGAAGGTGCAGTGGGCCGAGCAGTGTCACCTTTTTGGCTCCTTTCTCCTTGACAGCTCCCCGTGCCAGGACATCCTGCTGTGGTTCCTGGAGAAGGCGGAGCGGGAGCAGTCCCTGGCTGTGCTGGAAGGCCTGGCCGGGCTGAGCAGCCACGTGCCCCCTCTTCACCCACAGTGCCAGCTCTGCGTGGGCAGCGAGGGTGGTGCTGCTGTTGTCGTGGAGGAAACCATCAGGTGAGTGCTGTGGGACAGTCTCCTGGGTCACCCAGCACCCAGGGCTTTCCAGGGAAGCCTGGCAGCGAGCCCGGCCGAGCAGGGAGCTGCCAGTGCCATCCCACAGGGTCTCATCCCCTCGAGCTCAGGCAGGTGATGCTTCCATACAGCCCACAGAGCCAACACAGCCCCCAGGCTCCCTGGACATGGTGCAGAGCTCTGACTTCCAGCCCCAAAAAGCATCACACTCCACCTGAGCGTTGGTGTGCACTCCCTGCCTGCTCTTCCTGACTCCTGAGCCCTGCCTGTCCAGTGTCTGGGAATGGGGTGTGCATTTCCAATCTCAACACCCCCTAAACTCAGCTTCCAGCCTCCAGCTTGAGCCTGTCTGGTGTCACAGTGAGCAGAGTCCCTCGGGCACAGGTGGCACAGGCACAGCACAGGCTGTGGCGGTGCCAGCGTCGCGGCGCTCCTCTGGCGTGGGCAGATGGTCTCTAAGTAGAGGCAGAGCTGGCCATGCTGGGAATTAACTGCAGCCTTTAGCCTCCAGCCACACAGGCCAGGATGTCCAGCAGCAGGAGGCTGGGTTTAAGGAGAGGGGCTGTGAGCTGGCAGGAGGGCCCAGGGCAGCACTGTGGGGCAGGCATAGGCACAGCTGTGCCCAGAGATGTGCTGGGAGCTGGGAGCACCTGCAGCAAAATCCCAACAAATACATTTGGTTTGGCTTCTTTTCAAGTTGTTCCTGACCTGAGTTAGAATTACAGGCTAGTTTGGGTTTGGAAAGATTTTAAAGCTCATCTTGTTCCACCCAAGACACCTTCCACTATCCCAGGTTGCTCCAAGTCCTGTCCACCCTGGCCTGGGGCACTTCAAGGATGGGGCAGCCACAGCTTCTCTGGGCACTCTGTGCCAGGGCCTGCCCCCCCTCACAGTGAAGAATTCTTTCCCATATCCCATATAATTTGCCTTCTGTCGGTGGGAAGCCATTCCCCCTTGTCCTGTCATTCCACACCTTGTTCCAAGTCCTTCTCCAGCCTTTTTATAAACTGTCTTTAGGTACTGGAAGACCAGAATTAGAAGCAGCTTTGCCTTGCTTAAACTGGGACTACTTTAAACTTCCATGTTGGCCCTGGCTCTGCCCATGCCCCTGCTGCCACAGCTCTGACCACTGCCTAACTTAGCCAGCACTAATCCTGTTATTTGTGGGCTGGATGAAATGTATGTTTTGGGCTCATGGTTTGTGTTAATGAGTGCAGGTTAGTTAATAAGCAGAGCCCAAATGACCGGGGCAATGTTTGGCTCAGCTGCCTCCAGGCTCTGCTGGGAAGTGCTGGGAAGGAAGGTTTCCAGAGAAATGCAGACTGGGATTTCACCATGCCCTGGAGTCTGGGGATCAGGGGTTTCTGGGTGTGCTTGTGATACAGTGACCTGTTCCAGTGATGAAGATGAGGCCCTGTACCAGAAGATCTCCTCGGAGCAGTGCCGTGTGGAGAGCTTGGTGGAGCTCCTGTCCCACTGCCAGAAGAGTGGTCTGGCTGGAGACTTCTTCATCCACTGCCTGAAGGTGAGGGCAGCCAGTCCCTGGGTGGTGCATACCTACAGGAAGGGGTTCCCTGAACGAGCAGAAGGCAAAAGAGGGATCATCCCCCTCTGTGTCCTGGGGAATGGCATGTGCTGGATGGGAAGCCAAGGAGTGGGATAGCCAAGCCCTATCCCTGAAGGGGTTAACCCTCATCCTCCCCCTGGACTGTTTTAACAACAGGAGCGTGTCTGAAGTGTGTTGGAGGCTGGGAATAATCCCTGTTGCTTCCTTGGCTGTAGAAATGGGGCCCCATACCTGCTTCCTTTGATCTCACTTCGAGCCCCCACAGTTCCCTCCAGGCCTGGGCTGGACTGGGGTTCTGTGCTCCAGCCCATAGTCACAGGAGGGGAGAGGGGTGGGACACCCAGGAGCTGTGCACAGCTCTCAGAAACCTTCATGTAGCAGCTGGAAGGTGGTGGTGGTGTGAGGAGTGATCAGGCATTCCTGGCACTGGCTCCTGGTGTTTAACCACTGCCTCCCCGTGCCCTGCGCTCCCTTCCCGGCAGGAGCTGACTCAGGTGGCTGCGGAGGACGAGGCAGCTCCAAACCCAGCTGTGGAGCCTGGAGGGAGTTTGCTGGAGCTGGAGCAGTACCAGGCCAGGCAGGGGAGGAAGCTGCTGGTCCTGCAGCTCGTGGCCGCGCTGTGCGAGGGCGTCTCCGACACCGTCTTCACTGACATTGTGCAGGTTGGTCGTGGCAAATCCCGGGGGGATCAGCTGAACACTTCCAGGAACAAAGGCTGAAGGAGTTGGGATTGCTCAGCCTGGGGAAGAGAAGGGTCCAGTGACTTTTAGAGACATTTCCAGTGCCTAAAGAGGCTCCAAGAGAGCTGGAGAGGGACTTTGTACAAGGGTCTGGAATGACAAGACAAAGAGGAATGGCTTCCCACTACCCAGAGGGCAGGGTTAGATGGAATATGGTGAAGAAATTCCTCCCTGTGAGGGTGATGAGGCCCTGGCACAGGTTTTCCAGAGCAGCTGTGGCTGTGCCATCCCTGGAAGTGCCCAAGGCTAGGTTGGATGGGAGCATCCTGGTTGGCATAACTTTGCTTCTACATTCATAAATGAACAGTGCCAAATTTATTAAATATTGTAATTTCAAAGGCCACTGGGGCCTTGACCCTGGTTCCAGAAAGAATTTTTTAAAACCTTTCTCCCTGAGCCCACCCTGGCTAGGGTTGACTGTGCCAGTCAGGAAGGCAGCTGGGCACCAAGGGCAGCATGGCATTCCCTTGTAGACCCCCTTGCAGATCCCCTGCAGATCTGGTATCTTTTAACTTCCTCATCCTGTTTTTTATTGCTGCTTTTCCCCCAGTGCCCCAGCCATGCCAGCTCCCCGTGCTGCCGTGGGCAGGGGCGGTCACAGCTCAGGCAGGTTTCCTCAGGTTTCCTTTGGGACAAAGGAGCCTTTGTGTGCTCAGCAGCAGAGGGGACACAGCCAGCAGCACTTCACCTCACCTGCCTCCCCATCACACCCACCCCGAGAGTCGGGCTGGGAAATGGGGAAGGGTTCTGCCAGGTTTCAGGGTCCAGCCGGGAGTCTGGGATAAAAACCCACCACCAAAGAAATCCAGACAAAAAATCCATTATCCTCCTGCCTGGGGTTGTGTTTCAGGGAGGCCCCGGGCTGGGACAGGGACAGACTGAGCAGGTTCTGCATTGTGGGGTTCCCTGGGGCAATTGGGGGGCCCTGATGGGGTGGGAACAAGTGGGATCCATCCTTCCAAAGCTGGAGCCCAGGAGCAGCAGCCACTGTGGCCCTCCCACAACTGCACATTTATTTTATTTATATATTCTCCTCCATAACCAAGGTCAACTTGATTTCCTCTGCACCAAGGATTCTCTCCTCCTGCCTGAGACACAACTGTGCCCCAGTATTTTGTTTTTCAATTTTTTCCCTCCCACTTTAAAATGTTTTTTTTCCCTAGATTATTTTAAAATTTTTCTCAGTTGCAATCTACTGCTATTTATTCACAATTTTCCTTTTTTTTTTTTTTTAATATTAACTATAACTTCAACCCCTCCAGCTTGTGTGTCACTGTGTTGTGAGAGCAAACATTCCAATTTTTTTTACTTACTTGCTGTTTGATGGAATTTCTTCTATGGAATAATTGTCCCAGCAGGTACTTGAGCCTTTTATGCAGCCTTTTCCAAAGCCTTTTTCCACAGCCTCCCTCCTTGGTTAAGGGATGTGCTTAAGGAATCTGGCAGCTGAGGAGAAAATGTTGTCTGCACCAAGTGCTCTGAAGGTGGGTATCCTGAATTTGGTGCAATAGGACCTTGTTGCCCTCATACTTTGTTTTCTGGAATAGGAACACAATAATTCCTCCTCTTGCAACGCCTGTTAGGTAGGAATGACCCTGATCCAAACCCTTCCCAGGCTTGTCTGGGAGAAGATAAGGCATGGAGAACATCAACTCCCTGATTTCAAGATCTGTTAGGGAGGCAGGAAGCCTGTGGGATGAAAGGTGTTGATGCCAAGTGTGGAGAAGGCCAATGCCCCCCAGGCAGGATTGTTACATATGGAATAAAAATATTGTGGGAAAAATCACAAAGTAAGTGAGAACACAGGAAATGGCCCAGCTGGAGAGTCAGCTGTGCAGGATAAGGGGGAGGCTGGTGTGGAGGATTGTGGACAGGGGGGCTGGAGCTCCTTGGCTCTGGAATTTCTGAGCCTTTACCTAGGGCAATTCCGTACAGACCCACCTTGAGCTTCTCTTTGGGACTACCCCAGTTGCCTTCCCAGTTTTCATCCCTTGGTGGAGCCAGGCAGGAGGCAGAGATGGAGCTGGGATCCCTCTGTTCCTCCAGCCCCACTGGGGCTTCTGCTGCTGAGAGACCCCACCAGTTCAACCATCACCTTATCCCAGTTGTGGGTGTGACATGGCTGAGCCCACACTGGGATTGGGGTAGCAGCAACAGGAGGAAAACGGGAAGGGCTTCCCAGAATTACAGAATCACAGAGTATCCTGAGTTGGAAGGAACCCTCAGGGATCGAGTCCAACCCTTGGCCCTGCACAGACACCCCAACAATCCCACCCTGTGCATCCCTGAGAGCGTTGGATTTGTGTGGAATTGTGCTGGAGAGCTGCGTGGGATGGCGAGGCTCAGCTGGGCGCGGGGGCAACGGGAGCTGCAGGGGAGGTGGCTTGGGGTGTCCAGCAGCTCCTGAGGGCTGTTCCTTGGCAGGTGCAGGAGTTCCTGGCGGCCGTGCTGCACCGGGCCTGTGCCCACCCTGCGCAGGGCCCGGGCGCGGCGGCCGAGGCGCAGACCCTCGCCATGGCCATGGGGCTCGTGGCCGCCGTGCTCGGCGGGGCCGTCCAGGTGAGCGAGGGGCGAAGCCGGGGCGTCAGTGGGTGTGGAGCAGGGGCTGGGCAGTGCCATGCCAGCAGAGATGGGTGTCCTGGCTTGGGGTCTCTTTCCTTGGGGCGTTGCCAGGATGCTGAGCAAGGATTCAGTCTGAGCAAGGCACCCCCAAGAGCCCAATTAACTAATTTATAATCTCTCCTAAAAAGGCACTGACAGAGCAGTGCAGTCACATACAGCATCTTCAAATAACCAGCATTGCACCCTCTGCATCCCCACACGGTCACAGGCTCTGGCTGCAGAGCACTGTGAACTTCCCATGTGGGCTGTACCCTTGAAAATCCCCTTATATATTTATATTTACATTTTATACATATTTATATTGTTATTTATATCTCTCGGTTACCTTGTAATACCTATATATATATGAGCTCTGTGTCACTCAGTGGAACTGCCATGAGGAGCAATGGCACAGCCATTAACTTGCTGCCATCACTGAGCTGCTGGGGTTGCTTCATCCCTCGATTTGCCCTAAGGAAAATCCAGCTGTTAACAGAAAAAGATCATTTATTGTCTTTTATTGCTAAATTTCTAACGCTGGGAGAAGAGCTGTAGTTGAAGAGAAGTTAAAGCCAGAGTCTTGTGGCTGCAATGGGCTCCTCCCAGCTGAGCTCCTGCTCCCACTTTTGCGTTAATGGGAGTGACATAATTTGGAAAATGGAATATGAAAGGGTTTGGAAGCAGCTACAGAGCTGTTTGGGTTTCAGCAGGCGAGGGGTTTTATGCAGTCATCCAAAATATCTGCTAAAGCACCCTTTTTCAGGCCTCACATCCCAGATTTTAGCAGTTAAATCCAGGTTAGGGCGAGACCTTCTCCAGCTCAGGACAGGTCATGGCTGCTGTGCTGGGAGCGTCCTTCCAGGCAGGACTGATGGCAAGTCTGGCACAGTGCTGATGGGAGGGATGTCCCTTGCTTGGCCCCCATTCCCAGACACTGTTGTTCTTCAGGTTCATGTGCTTCCCACCTTCTCCCATGGCTGCTGCCAGGGCTGCGATTGGCACTGGGCTGAGAGGAGCTCGTGGTGCCCAGAGCCCGGCTCACAAGCTGGGGATAGGGCTCTGGGGCTCCTCACCCCCATGCCCACCCTCCTGAGAGCATCCCAAGGTGTGAACCCTCATGCCAGCACCGCTCTCCTCCCTGCACAGCTCAAATCCAGCGATTTCGTGGTGCTGAAGCGGCTGGTGCCGTTGCTGGAGGAGCTGTCCCGCACCTACCCCGAGCCCCTCACCCAGGAGCTGGCCTCAGACCTGTGCATCGCCATCTGCACGCACGGCGCCTGCTCCCCCGGCACGGTGGGCGCTGCTGCCGACGGCGTGCTGGGCAGGAAGCCTGGCATGGGAGCACAGAGCCCCGCTGGCCCTCCCAGCAGAGCCCCCAGCCCCACCTCGCCGCGGCACAGACACGGCAGCCCCTCGGCTGGCAGGGAGAGGGGCAAAGAGCAGAGCGCGTGCCGTGAGCCCGGTGCCTCCGGTGCCTCTCCAGCCCCGTGTGCCGACAGCCCGGCCCCGGCTGGGCTCCAGGAGCTGCTGGTGTCAGCCTACGACCCCCAGCCCCCCAGCCGGGCAGCTGCCCTGCGCCGCCTCGCCAGCCTGGTCACCCAGCGGGATCCAGAGGCACTTCGGCTTCAGGAGAAGCTGCTGCAGGTACCAGGCACCCCCTGTGGTCCCTGTCCCCTGCTGTGTCCCTCATCAGCAGAGCTGGTGCTGATTGTGCCATTGGGCTGGAGATGGTCACAATTGGAGCCTTGCTGGCCCGGCCCAGGGTCACTGCTGATGGTACTTTCCTTCCTTCCAGGTGTTTCTGGAGAATGTGCAGCACGAGGATCCCTTTGTCTACCTCTCAGCCATCCAAGGTGAGCACTGCCTGTCGGGGCAAGTGGCAGCATTTTGTTAGGGAAGGTTTTGTGCTGTGAGGGCTCTAGGCCCTGGGAGTGAAGAGCAGGAGATCAATGGCAAGGCTGAGGGCCTGGCATCTCCTGCCCTCCCAGATTGTGGCTTTGTGCTGTTCCATCAAGCCTGGGGCCACATATGGGCTCCATGCCAAGTTCCTGAAGCTGGAGACTTCATCTCCCAATTATTCTTACTCCCTGGAGCTGGTCACCATTCCTGTGCCATGTCTGTGCCACAGGCTAGGGCTGCAGTTCCAGCTCCAGTTCCAACGTGGGCACAGTCCCAGCACCCCAGCCTGACACCCACAGAGGGGTCTGTTCAGCTGAGGCTGGCAGAGGAGCTGGACCAGGGGGACCCACTGGTGCTCCCTCAGGGCTCTGCCAGGATGGCAATTCCTGAGTACTCACGCCCCTTCCCAAGAAACCCTCAGCTCCAGCACGCTTGGCACAGCCCCACACACTGGGCTGCCCGTGGGATCTGCAGGCGGGTGCTTCCATCCTGGATGTCCCGTGTGACAATGGATGGTCACAGTCCCCTGGGCCCCGTGGAAGGGACATGCCATTCCCTTGGCCCACAGCCGTGCTGGCACCGCTGCCGTTGGGTTGGTAACCTTTGGCAGCAGCTGGGGAAGGAGTTTATGCTGTGCCTGTACGGTCTTGAGAGGGACGGGTCTGTCCTTGCCCGCGGCTGGAGCACAAAGGCTGTAACGTCCCGGTGATTAACGCGCCCCGGTGCAGCTGCTGCACGTTTGGTGATTAACCCTGATGCGGTTCCTCGCAGCACTGACTCAGCCGGCCCCTGGCAGCGGCACCTGTGCCACGCCGAGCTGTGCCGAGCCGTGCCATGGGGCTGGGGGCCATGCCAGACAGGTCCCCGTGTCCCACTTGCTCCCTGTCAGAGCGGCGGGGCTGGGGCTGAGCCCGTGGCTGTGGCACCACTGGATTTGGGCCCCTCGACTCCAGTGATGTATTCCTGATGTACCTGGAATCCTGGGGTCAGTTTTGGGCCCCTCATGACAAGATAGTCATTGAGGGGCTGGAGTGTGTTCAGGAGAGGGTATTAGAGCTGGAGAAGGGTCTGATCCCTGCACACCGGTGACCTGATGTCTCAACAACCCTGGGGGGATGCTGTGGGCATGTGGCACACACTGCCTCCTGCTCCCAGGCTGGGCCAGGCAAATCCGGCGGGACAGAGACATGCTGGCACCATGTGCTGCTGGCCAAGAGCTGGGAGCAGTGACCAGACCCTGTGCCCAAGCATTGGCTGCAGTGCCCAGCTGCCCCCAATGCAGCACATCCCCACTGGGCCAAAGGGCATCACCCAGCAGTAGTGAGTGGACACCTGCTGCCAACTGCTAAATTACTGATTTTCCAGTTTTTCTCTCCTCCAGGCATTGCCCTGCTCTCCAGTGAGTATCCAGAGCGGATTCTGCCCGTCCTGCTGGCACAGTACGAGTGCCCAGCACAGGGCACGGAGGACGCCATGGCTGCTGTCACCAGGATGAAGCTGGGCGAGGTGCTGATGCGTGTCACCCGGGCACTGGGTGAGTCCATGAGCATGGCACTGCCCGCTGCCAGCAGCCACAGCACCGCTTGGCCTCACCATTACCAGGGGGAAAGCGCACAGGGGCTGACAACCTTCTGTTGTCAGAAGGTGGGCAGGGTCCAAAAGTCGAAGGGAACCCACTGAGGTGGGTGAAACTTGCTGGGGTTTGTTAGCAGCAGGAGCAGGATGATGGGCCCTGCCAGCAGCCCACCATCCCCTCGGTCGGCAGCACCGGGCTTGGAGACTGCCGGGAAGCGCCCGGACACGCCGGGCTGGGAGGTAGAAGCTGGATGAGGCCTTTCCAGCATCTACTGTTGGGACATGTCCTAAAATGCCTTGTCTGACTCTGTGGAGGAGGCCTGGCCAGCAGGAGCACACAGCTGGAGCTGTACATGGCCAGGGAGGTGGCAGCCGGTGCCCACGGTCCTGCAGCAGCCAGGCAGAAGTCCCTGGTCACCGGTGGGTGCTGTATGCCTTGGTGGGGATACCCCTGAAGAGCCAAGACCCCTGAGCCCTGGGACTGTGACTCTCCTGTGGCCTGTGCCACGTTCCCTGGCACCAGTGGCATCCCTGGGCTCTGCCACCTGTGGCATCCCATCAGTGCCAAGCTGTGCCACTATCCGTCCTCACTGCTGGGATGGGACAGGGCATCCTGCTGTGTTCAGTGGGGCTCAGCACTCAGCTCAGAGTCCCTCAGTCCCAGGCCCCCTCGGGTGCTGTCCATGTGTCTGGCCTGGTGTCAGGTCCAGGTTTCCCTTGGCAGCTGCCCTGGGGATGGTGGCACGTTCTCCACCGCGCTCTCCCCGCTCGCCGTGGTGCCACTGCCGCGGGCAGCTGCTCCGGCGCGTCCCGGCTCGCCGGCGTATTTATAGAACAAATTGCACCAAGTTGTTTCTGTTGCAAAGCCTTCAGCATCTGAGAGCAAGGATTTACCCAGCACCTCCAGGATCGCTCCACAGCTCTCTCATTCAGAGCTCTCCTGCTCTGCCAAGAGACTGTCATGCCTCCCTCCTGCCCTGTGCCCATCCCTGTTTTCTGTCCCTCTGGAGCAGCTTTCCGTATCTAGGAGGGGAGAGGAAGCTTTGCATGCCCCTTCTGTAGCCATCTGGCACAGAGGCTGGTGCACTGCTGGCTTTGGGGGTGTTCCCACTTGGATCACCCTGCCCTGATCATTCTGCTGTAATTCCAAGTCCTGAGATGCAGGCACAGAGCGTGATACATTCCCAGCAAGTCCTTGGCATCACAGCACTGCCCTGTGCTCCCCCACCTCGTGCCAGTGCCCAGCCCTGAGCCCCCACGTGCAGGTGATGGGGAGTTTCCATTGCCCACAAGGATCATTCCTGTCTCCACACCCTGGGGCATCCCAAGGCATCCATCCCACTGCCTCCATCTGCTGCAGGACACCACTGTCCAAGGAGCTTCCAGAACTTCAGAGAGATGGAAAAACATAGATCTCCCAGGCCAGCTGGCCTTCTGGAGCTTTCTTTCCACCCCTCAAGGCTCTGCCTGGTAGGAGGTGTGTCCACATGGTGGGGCATACAGCTGCTCAGCTCCTGTGGGATGACCACACTCCTGGGATGATTGTGGATGCTGAGCACGGGCCTGAGCTCTCATTAGCAGCTCACACGTCCACAGCACCTCTATGTGCTAATTGGGGCTGGGGATTGAGTCTGGACAATGTGGGAGTTTGAGATTCACACTTGATGTGTTTGAGTGACCCCATGGGAGGACTGGAACGTGCCAAGGTGCCCCAAGGTCTGTGCTGTGGGGCACACGCCACGCTCCAGATATTGCATCCAGTTGTTCAGTGGTGTTGCAAAGCAAATGCCCAACCTGTCTGTTCCCAAAGGAGGCAGAGCTTTGGCAGGAAGGGTGGGCCTTTCCCTGCTGGTGACACACAGCTCTGCTCTCCCTTCAGGGGACATGGTGTTCCAGCACCGGGAGCCGCTGATCCGGGCCTTCCTGCGGGGTGCCCGGGATCCCGACAGTGCCCTGCGGGCCAGCAGCCTCTCCAACCTGGGCGAGCTCTGCCAGCACCTCGGCTTCCAGCTGGGTTCCATCATCCAGGAGGTACCGGCTCCATCCTTCCCTGGACCCTGCCTGGGGAGCCAGGGGCCTCTCCTTAACGAGCATGTTTGTTAGCACATGGTTGAGCTGCTGAGGACTTGGAAATTGGACATTTCCATATGGAAATGGGCTATTTCCATAAAGGACATGAGTGGTAATTGCTGATATTGTGGAGTGTAAAAGTCATGGGGCCTGAAGCAAATGCTAGGGAGGTTCTAGCCCTGATTTTTAGGTGCCTGCTCCACCCATGGCAGCCACTGCCACAGGAGACCTGGGGGCACAAGTGGTGCCTGCCAGAGACACCTCCTGCTTAATGACACCTTGTTGCCCTCCCGTTATCTTCATTATCATTATCAGTATCATCAGTATCACGGAGCTGGCCCACACCCGCCCTGGCTGCAGGCTGTGGGTGAGACACAAGCTGCTGGGAGATCCCAGTGGGGTGAGCCCAACTTCCAGGGGCCCAGCAGCCCTGGAGCCGATGGGTCTGTGCCCCACAGGAGCCAGAGCTTCACCCCCCTGGTTCTCCTGGAGCGAGACATGATGGATTTGGCACTCGGGCTGCTCCCCTCAGTTCCCGCTCGGCACCGGTGGATCCCGGCAGTTGATGTGATGCCAGTGAGCCACACGCTGCTATTTTGGGAAGGTGTGAGCTCTGCTAATTCTCCCGGCTGTCACTGCTGGGGTTTAATTAGATTCCTTTGGCTCTGCCTGATTTTCATACAGACTGTTATACAGCTTCCTGAGGCATCCATGTGCTGCCTGGCCCTGGTGGGAGCTGCTCAGAGCCTGCACCCCACAGGGCATGGGGGTCCCATCCTCATTCTTGGGACATCGCCAGCGCCTCAATGGCTGCTGCAATGGGATCCTCTGCATCTCTGAGTCCTTGGTGATGCCCCCCTGCCCTGTGCCCACAGGTCACCTGCTGTGTGACAGCCATAGCTCGGACAGACCCCGAGGCTGAAGTGCGAAGAGCCGCTGTGCACGTGGTGGTGGTGCTGCTCCGGGGGCTGAGTGAGAAGGCCACTGAGGTGGGTCAGCCCCTGCTTGTCCCTGGGGCAGGGACAGCCCCCAAGAGGCTCCTGGGCGTCCCTTGGGATGGGCCACTGCTCTATAGGGGCTGCAGGGCTCATTCCCAAGCAGCTTCCAGGGAAAGCCCCAAGGGACTGAGATGCCCAGTTTGGGCATCCCCCACTAAAGAGTTCCCTTAACAGATCCTGGGGAAGGGGGGCTTTGTAGGAGTGTCCCTCTGAGCTGCTGGGCTGTGCCACAGACAATGCTCTGTCATGCTGGGGGCAGTGCCAGCTCTTGGGAGCTGTGGGGCTTGTTCATCGCTGAATTGATTGGAAATGCCCAATCTTCCCACCACTGTGGCCTCCTCCGCAGTTCCCAGTAACAAGCATGTTGGGACTCAGCCCCCACGGAGGAAACAGGCAGTTCTCCACGGGAATCCCCACAGCCAGGAGCCCGGCATGCCCTGGTGCCCCTGTGCTGAGGGATCACCACAATGTGCTGCTGGCATGTGGGGAAACTGAGTCACGGGGGGCCGAGGCTGCGGCCGGCGGTGCCGGGGGAAGGGGCAGCCCCACGCCGGCCGGGACTGGCCGAGGGGCGGTGCTGAGCTGCCCCTGCCCGCCGTGCCCAGGTGCTGCAGGACGTGCTGCGGGACCTGTACCGCCTGCTGAAGCTCGTGGTGACGGCCGAGCGCGACGCCGCCACCGTGCTGCACGCACAGCTGGCGCTGGAGGAGCTGGACACCGCCATGAGGAGAGTCCTGTTCCCCCCGCAGGCGCTGGAGAAGAAGATCGTGGTGCTGCCATAGTGGGGCTGAGCCCCTGGGAGTGAACTGGTCCTGCTCTGGGGTCAGGGCCGGTGGCTCCCCGAGGGAAGGGCTCGCTGTGCCCCCCAGGATGCCGCTGGCGGTGTCGGATGGGGTTTGAGGGGGGAGCCTCGCTGGCACGAGGTGTGGGATTAAACAGAGACACACTCAGCCCTGTGTCCGTGATGTCTGTGGGGCCACACAAAGCTGATGGGTGCCATCATGGTCATGTCCCAGCCCCTGAGTCCTGTGGAAGGGTGGGCATCACCCCCAGGGTGAGCCCTGAGCTGGGTAAGCGGCTGGCAGGGCCAGTGCTTCAGGCTCCCTTTGGCTAGGCAGCACCAAATGTGAGCTGTCCCCAAGGGAAGTCAGGAGGGAGGGGAGTTCTGCTCTCTGGATCCCCAGAGTGCAATTTCATGGCCCCTTCTTGGCACTGTACTCACACCACAAGGATGCTGAAGGGTCCAGGGGCTCCCTCACCGCAGCGTCTGAGGATGTGCCACTCTGGTGTGGCACCAAGAGCCTTACCATGCTGAGGAGGGGCTGAGAGACCCTACAGGGTACCTGGCTGGGTCCACCACTGATCACCATGGGCTCAGGGGTGCCCCAGCATCAGAGGCAGGGCAGTCCCCGTGAGTGCTGCAGCACCACGGGCCTCATTCCTGCACCGAGAGCTGCTGCACACCCACAGTGTGGGGGGAGCAGAATCCTCAGGGACCCAGCTTGGTGACCCCTTGCTCCTCTGGCAGCCCAGCCCCACCGTGCACAGCCCCAGGGGCCCATTTCCCAGCTGTCCTGTGTCCTGCCAAATGGGGGTGGGGGGTCTGGCACCCCCTTCTGCAAGGCTGGGAGTCCTGGCCGTGTCTCCAACCAGTGCCATGTCCTGCTGTGAGTGCACAGCAGCAGGAGCCCATTCTCCTCACCCAAGAGTGGATGGCCAAGCACTCCTCATCACTCCTGGTGGTCGGGCCACAGGCACGCACCGGGATGCTGCCCTGCCAGCTATGCCTGTCCAGGGCCTGGTGTGAATAGCAGAGGAGGAATTTGGGATGAAAAGTCTCGATTTCATGCACTGGCTGGGCACTGTCCAGCCATCCTGCCCCCAGGAGCAGGAATGTGTCTGGCTGTCCTGCCACTGGGAGCAAGGCAGCAGCTGTGCTAGAGATGGAGTTTGTTTTCTACCTGGAGCAGCCACAGGCACAGCGAAAAGTGAAGGGTCACTGCAGACACGCTGTCCCCGTCCCCTGTCCCAGCACCGTGGTGGTGGCACAGGCACAACCGTGCCAGTCTGACCCCACTGTGCCGGGCCTCACCCCGCTGTGCCCCACTGTGGCTATTTGGGAGCCCCGCTGGTGGTGCCGATGGTCCCGGCATGTCCCTGTCCCATCCGCGGGCTCACCGGTTCCTCACCGGTTCCTCACCGCCTCCTCCAGGCGCTGGGGAAGCTCCCAGACAGCACCACCGCAGTGCCGGGGCGGTCAGCGAGGGGGATCCGCCTGCGCCGGGTGCTCCTGCTGCAGGGATCGCCCTGCCCGGCTCCTTCTGCTTGGAGTCTCAATCCCGGCATCGCCTCGCACCCAGCTCCCGGCACAGCAGGACACGATTGGGTTGAGAAATCCGAAATTGCTGATCCTGAGCCCCGAGTCGGAGCTGTGCCTCCTACAGGCTCAGGATGGCCCCTCCAGGAGCTGGTTGTTCCCTGCCATCAGGCCAGCACAGGGACAAAGCGCTGCTGTCCCCGGGATGCCCCTGGTCCTGCCCCGGCACCCACCGCCCACGGCGACAGGGTGACACGGGTGGCTTATGCCACGGGGGGACACGGTGACACAGGAAGGTGGCACGTGGGTGTCATGCGAGGAGCCTCAAGAGAGGGGCGGGCGGGATGGAGTGGCCGGTCCCTGCTCCGTGGCTCTGTGCCGGTGCCCGTGGCGCCTGATGTCGGTGCCGGGTGATGGTGATGCCGGTTCCGGTGCAGCACCAGAGCCGCTGCCGGTGCTGCGGGTACAGCAGCTGTGCTGTGATGCCTGTGATGGTGCCGGTGCCGGTGCCGGTGCAGCACTGGTGCCGCTGATGCCGGTGCCGCCGGTGCTGCCGGTGCCGGTCATCACTCCCGCAGTGCGGGGCTGGGGCCGGTGCCAGGTTCTGCCGGTGCGGGGCCGGTTCCCGCGGGTTGCGGGCGGAGCTGGAGCCGGTGCCGGTGCTGGTGCCGGGGGCGGTGNAGTCCCGGTCCCTCCTTCTCCCTCCCGGCCCCGCTGGTGCCGGCTCGGGCTGCCCCGAGCTGTGAGACCGGCAGCACAGNCGGCGGTCCCTGGGGCTGGCTCTGCGCCCTGCCCGCACCCCTGCATGTGCTCGTACTCCCGACCTGCCCGTACCCCCTGCCCGCGCCCGCGTCCCGGTGCACCTCCGCAGTCCCGTCCTGCCCGCGCTGCTCGTCCCATCCCGCAGCGGGGTGGGGGTCTGGCTGCTGCCATCCCCGCAGCCGGTGGTCCCGCCGCCCGCGCTCGGGGTGGAGGAGGGCTCTGGGCGGCCGTGATTTGCCCGGGGCCACCCTGGTCCCTGACATCCCTGTGCCCTTCCCTGTCCTCCAGCCCAGCCACCGCCTGCGAGCAGCCGTGCTCCTGCTTGGGTGGATGGGGGTGCTGGCACTGCACACAGTGGGGTACTTGGGACCCCCACACCTCACCTGGCACCACATACGGTGGGGTGTGTGGGACCCCCGCGCCTCCTCTGGCCCCGTGGATGCCCTGGGAAGGTGCCACCCCCAAACCAGTGACCGGTGAGGGACAGGGTGGCCGTGGGGCAGCAGAGGAGCAGGGCCACCCTGCTTTTGCGTTCTGGGTGACCTGATGGGGAGGATGTCCCCCTGCCCTGATGGTGCCCCATGTCCCCCCAGATGCCAGGGAGCCTCTCCACGGCCCTGCGTGTCGTGGGGACCAGCCTCTTCGCCGTGGCGGTGCTGGGGGGAATCCTGGCCGCCTACGTCACAGGGTACCAGTTCATCCACACGGAGAAGCACTACCTCTCCTTCGGGCTCTACGGGGCCATCCTGGGGCTGCACCTCTTCATCCAGAGCCTCTTCGCCTTCCTGGAGCACCGGCGCATGCGGGGCGAGGGGCAGCCGGTGCGGCCGGGGCGCTCGGTGGCCCTCTGCATCGCCGCCTTCCAGGAGGATCCCGACTACCTGACGAAGTGCCTGCGCTCCGTGAAGCGCATCGCCTTCCCTGACCTCAAAGTGGTGATGGTGGTGGACGGGAATGGCCCCGACGACACCTACATGCTGGACATCTTCCACGACGTCATGGGCTCCGAGCACTCTGGCAGCTACATCTGGAGGAGCAACTTCCACGCGTGGGGCGAGGGGGAGACGGAGGCCGGACTGCGGGAAGGGCTGGCCCGTGTTCAGGCGCTGGTCCGCAGCAACACCTACTCCTGCATCCTCCAGAAGTGGGGCGGGAAGCGGGAGGTGATGTACACGGCCTTCCGGGCGCTTGGAGACTCCGTGGACTATATCCAGGTGCATGCATGGGCTGGGGGGATGTGGGCAGTGAGAGTCCTGCCTGCGTGGCTGTGGGTGGAACGGGAGCAGTCCTGGGAATCCTCGGTAGCACCTGGGTGCCTGGCACCGGATCTAGCCCCATTCATTGGCTGTGAGCCACCAGGACTGGGGGAGCCTGGCACTGGGGTGGCGGAGGTGTGTGCCCTGCCCACACTGCTGCCCCTGGGTTCCCATCATCTCCTCAGTACATGGCCTGATACGGTGTCATCCCGTGGGACAGTGTGGCACAGGGGGCCAGGTCCCCACATGTGGTGATGGGGACAGGTCCTCCCTCAGTGCCATCAGCCAGAGATGGGTGTCCTGGGCAGCGGTGCCCCGGTACCACCGGGTGCTCTGCTCCCTGCCATCGCCTGCCAGTCTCTGGGGCTCTGCCTGGTCTCGCCGTCCGTGGCTCAGGCTTGCCCGGCTGTGGGCTGGGCTGTCTGCCGGGCGCGCGTGGGCGGCGGGAGCGGGGCTCGACATTCCCTCTGCCCCCAGGTGTGTGACTCAGACACGGTGCTGGACCCCGCCTGCACCGCCGAGATGCTCCGCATCCTGGAGGCCGACCCCCATGTCGGTGGCGTCGGCGGCGATGTCCAGGTATCCTGGCATGAGGGAGGGCACCCTGGGGTGGCGAGGCTAGGGCAGGGCGGGGGGTCCCCAGGGGCTGCAGCACTGTCGGGGCTGATGTCCATCCCCTCCGCAGATCCTGAACAAGTACGACTCGTGGCTCTCCTTCCTGAGCAGCGTGCGGTACTGGATGGCCTTCAACGTGGAGCGTGCCTGCCAGTCGTACTTTGGATGCGTGCAGTGCATCAGCGGCCCCCTGGGCATGTACCGCAACGCGCTGCTGCAGCAGTTCCTCGAGGACTGGTACCACCAGACCTTCCTGGGCAGCAAGTGCAGCTTCGGGGACGACCGGCACCTCACCAACCGCGTGCTCAGCCTGGGCTACCGGACCAAGTACACGGCTCGCTCCAAGTGCCTGACGGAGACGCCCACGCGGTACCTGCGCTGGCTCAACCAGCAGACCCGCTGGAGCAAGTCCTACTTCCGCGAGTGGCTCTACAACGCACTCTGGTTCCACAAGCATCACCTCTGGATGACCTACGAGTCGGTGGTCACTGGCTTCTTCCCCTTCTTCCTCATCGCCACGGTCATCCAGCTCTTCTACCGCGGCCGCGTCTGGAACATCCTCCTGTTCCTGCTGACGGTGCAGCTGGTGGGTGTCATCAAGGCCACCTACGCCTGCTTCCTGCGCGGCAATGCCGAGATGATCTTCATGTCCCTCTATGCCCTCCTCTACATGTCCAGCCTGCTGCCTGCCAAAATCTTTGCCATTGCCACCATCAACAAGTCAGGCTGGGGCACCTCAGGGCGCCGCACCATTGTGGTGAACTTCGTGGGGCTGCTGCCGGTGTCGGTGTGGGTGACAGTGCTGCTGGGCGGGCTGGCCTACACCGCCTACAGCCAGGACCTCTTCAGCGAGACCGAGGTGGCCTTCCTCGTCTCAGGTGCCATCCTCTATGCCTGCTACTGGGTGGCCCTGCTCACCCTCTACCTGGCCATCGTCGCCCGCCGCTGCGGCAAGAGGCAGGAGCAGTGCGGGCTGGTCTTCACTGAGGTCTGACCGTGGGGTCTGTCCCGTGCCAGGGTCATCCCACATGCCATGGCAATCCAGTGTGTCAGGGTAACCACCCCTCATCCCCTCTTCCCTGTCCCGGAACCACCAGGTGCTGGGGTGATCCCACGTGCTGGAGTGAACACCCCCAGTCCCCTTTTTCCCAATCCCGGAGCTGCTGGGCAGCGCTGAGCGCTCCCAACCCTTGGCATTTCCCATCAGATCTTGAAATCTTGCTTTATTTCTTTATTAAGATGTACATTTTTCCTATATTTTAATTTTTCCATCTCAAGCTGGTCACAGAGAAGCCAAGCCAGGGCTGCCCATCACCCAGCCAGGTGCTGCCAGCTACATCCCAGCTGTGCCCTGTGGAGCATCCCGGTGTGGAGCGCTGCTGGCCACGCTCCCCACGCCCTACTCCAGAATTTTCCACCCCTCGGTGCTTTTTACAGGGATTTCAGTCCCACCTCCATGGTGCTACAGCACTTCCCACCCCCAGGACACACAGTCTCCGTCCAGCATGGTGCCAGCACTGCTGGCTGGTGCTGCCTCTGCCCCACGGCTGCGTGCGGGCACGTACCCACGGGGAGCCCCCCAGGCCTTTTGGGGGGGTCTGGATGCTCCAGGAGGGCAGCAGGTTCCTTCAGCTTTGCCAAAGAGCCAAGAGGGGATCCTGGCATGAAGAAACTGGGAAAACCTGGGGGCTGTGTGTTGGCTGGAGTGTTGCTGGAGACCCTTTGGGGCCATGTCATGCTCTGGCCAACACACAGCCCCATCACTCCCACCCCGCTACCTTCCCAGCAGTGGGAAGATGGGGATTTAGGCAAGGTGCTTCCCAACTTTCCCCTCCCCAGGGAATTCACCTGTGGGTCCTTTTTTCAGGACTTGGATAAAAAATCCCTTTCTATGACGGAGCTTTTAGCTGGTTTTTGTTTAATTTAATACAAGGTTTTTTAGAAGACTTTTGTAGCTCTTTGGTATCGTCGCAGATAGTTTGTAAATCTATTTATTTTTGAACCTGCCAGGGGGAGTTTTTTCCATATTTCGGGCGGAAAAAGCTGGTTTTTATATCCTGATGGAGTTGTGGAAATAAAGACTTGAAGTGAGGACACATGGTGTGTTTTGGGGAGGGTCCCTGGTCCCCCTGCGTGACTTGAGGGAGGTTGGTCCTCAGTCCCTGCGTGGCACTGGTGTCCCTACAGCTGCAGGGAGGGGGTAGAAGGAGACAACTCCACACAGGCACCTCCATGGATCCCTGGGACCTGCTGGACACTGGGCAGCCCCTGGGGTGGGATACCCCTGCCCATGCTCCCTGCCTACCAGGAGCCACGTTCCTGGGGGTGATCCACAGGGTCTATGGCCAAGAGCTTGGTTGCTCTCTGAAAAGTCATTTTGAGGGGGACAAGTGACCCAGGAAGGGCTCTGGGTGCCCAGGCACTGGACCCAGCAGCCCCAGAGTCCCCTGTGCAGGCCAGGGATGAGGTCCTGGATCTCCCCAAGTCCCTGCTGCTCTTTCCAGCAGCAGATCACAGTTCATAGCCCCCATCCTTCCCCTCAGACCTTCTTGGGCACGTGAGTGATGATGGGCTTGGGGCGGGTTTTGAAGAGCAGTTTAGTTTTGATGAGGGCAGTGACGGTGTAGTGGCCATGGGGCCCCGCAGGGCTGGGCTGAGGGGCTCCTCCCTCCTTCACCAGCACAGCAAACGGCTTCTCCAGCTGCACCACCTTCCCATAGAGGATGTGGTGACCCACGATGAGCACGGGGACGCCCTGGGGAGAGCAGAGGGTGAGGCTGGGCTGGACTGTCCCCGGCAGGTCCCGGCGGTGTCCGGCCTCACCTCATGGGTGTAGTGCAGGTCTCCCAGCAGGCTCCCGGCCAGGCCCCCGCTCTGCCGGGGCTCCACCTCGCCCTGCAGCTCCACCAGCAGCCACTGTGCCAGGGCCCCTGTGCCACCACTGTGGGAGAAACGGGGAGGTCACCCAGGCCCCAGCAGGCACAGGGGCCAGGGGGGCCGGACCCACGGGGCTCACCTGGAGATGACGATCTGCACCATGCCGGGCCCTGCCAGGTGCTGTAGAGACACGGTCAGGGCAGGGGGAGTGGGCAGGGGAGCAGGAGCC
>VYXF01010911.1:1027-12193 GCA_013397295.1 Polioptila caerulea
CATCGTGTCCTTCCCTTCTCCACTACATCTATCACTGTGTTCATGTTCTCTGCATGTCACAACACAATGGCATGCTACACTTCTTTCCACACAGCACTGCAAGAGAAACGCGCAGCAGCAGAAGTATCTCTCGTTGAAATGCTTCTTTACGCCTTGCCAGCGTGGAGGCACACTTCTCTTGCTGCCAGTGTGCTCCTCCCCCCAGCCGAGTGCTTCTCGGCTTTGTTCTTCGACCTTTGGATACTGTTACTCTTTCCTTCTCCCAGAGGCCAATCGTCAGCTACTACTCACACAGAGCACAGTCTGGGCTGTAAAGCGCTCTTAAGCCTCAAAATTCCCCGTGGATTTAGATTGCCCCCAGACCCAAGCTGCCACCACTGAGACCCATGGCTGCCTTTGGAGTGTTAAACACCTCCTGCAAACTGACATCAGGAACCAAGAAGTATGAGCTTTGTTTCCAGAGAAAAGTGCCCCGGTTCATGTCCAGCTCTCTCTAGCTGGGAATGGGCTTCTGCCTGCTAAAATTCTGCACAGATTGTGATGACCCCTAGACCTCTATGCTGCCATCACCAAGATCACTGGATGTTGTTGGAGTGATAAATGCCTCGTGCAAACTGACACCTGGAGCTGAGAAGGGTGAGCTTTTTTTCACAGAGAAAAGTGCCACCGTTCATGTCGAACTCCCTGTAGCCAGGAATGGGCTTAAGCCTGTTAAAATTACTCACCGATTTGGATGGCTCCCAGGCCCCTTAGCTTCCACCACTAAGAACACTGGATGTCTTTGGAGTGATAAACGCCTTGTGCAAACTGACATGAGGATCCAGGGAGGATGAGCTTTGTTTCACAGAGAAATGGGCCCAAGATCGTGTCCAGGTCTCTCTAGCCCAGAGCTTCTGCCTGTAAAAATTCTGCATGGATTGGAATAGCCCCCAGACCCAAGCTGCCACCACTGCTAACCATGGTTGTCTGCGGAGTGTTAAACTCCTCCTGGAAATTGACATCAGGAACCCGGGGGGATGAGTTTTGTTTCCCAGAGAAAAGGACCCTCGTTTTTGGTCAGCTTCACGTAGCCGGGAATGGGCTTGTTTTTGCTAAAATTTTGCACAGATTGAAATGGCCCCCAAGACCTAAGCTGCCACCACCAAGAACCATGGCTGCCTTTGGAGTATTAAACCCATCCTGCAAACTGACATGAGGAACCTGGGGGGGTGAGCTTTGTTCCCCAGAGAAAAGGACCCCCATTCGTGATTAGCTCACTGTAGCTGGGAATTGGCTTCTGCCTGTGAAAATCCTGAACAGATTGGGATGACCCTTGTCACTCTAATTTCTTCAATTTTCTACTGCACTTCACAACTTAATATTTTTCATTGTTCGTAGTTCTTTCTCACACATGGGTGTTACAATTAGACAGGTGTACATTAAGACAATGTTGTTTTCATACTTTCTCTTAGAGCAAATAACAACTGATGAGCAGTTGTCTTAACCAATGAGATGGGAGAAGTGTCAACCTTCTCCTCCAATCCCTAGTCTGTATAAAAATACTCTAAATATAGAGTCAGATGTTGTAATAAAGAATTTTAGACCTTTTCACCAGACAGTGTCTGTGTGTGTCATTGCATGTCCAAAAACAACAGACCCCTAGAACTCTTGACTGCCATCACCAAGATTACTGGATGTTGTTGGAGTGATAAACGCCTCGTGAAAACTGACATCAGGAACCANATAAAAATACTCGAAATATAGAGTCAGATGTTGTAATAAAGAATTTTAGACCTTTTCACCAGACAGTGTCTGTGTGTGTCATTGCATGTCCAAAAACAACAGACCCCTAGAACTCTTGACTGCCATCACCAAGATTACTGGATGTTGTTGGAGTGATAAACGCCTCGTGAAAACTGACATCAGGAACCAAGAAGGGTGAGCTTTGTTTCACAGAGAGTGGGCCCATGTTCGTGTCCAGGTCTTTGTAGCTGAGAATGGGCTCCTTCCTGCTAAAATTCCACATGGTTTGGGATGGTCCCCAGACGCAAGCAGCCACCACCAAGAAAGGAAGAAAGAAAGGAAGGAAGAAAGGAAGGAAGAAGGAGAGAAAGGGAGAGGAGAGAAAGGGAGAACTACAGATCCAGCCCTTACCAGGACCTGGATTCTGAAATCATCTATTTGCTGGCACTGCCAGCACCCCAACCTGGAAATTTCCCAGTGCCAGCGCAGCCCAAGTCCAGAAATTTTCTGGCACAGAAAGCAAAAATCTGTCAATTTCCTGCTGCTGGCACCAGCACCGTCCAGATGTGGTAATATGCCGTTGCCAGGACCTCAGCTCAATCAAATTGCCAGCATTGGTACTGCCCAGGTGTGGCAATTTCCTGCTGCTGGGGCACTCATGGTGGCAGGGGGGTCTGTCTGAGAAGAAGGGAGAGCCTGAGGCAGGAGCTTTGCTTGCTGCAGCAAAGGCTCAGCACACAAAGAACTTGCTGGTGCTGTGGCTGGGCCAGGAGGAATTGTGCCAGCGGAGCTGAGCCAGAATTTCTTCTGCCAGGCAGCTTTAGGAGCTGCAAGAGGGAGAAGACAGAGCTGCCCCTCAGCTTTGTGCAGTTGTCCAGAAGTATGTTGTGTGTGAAGCAGGCTGGGAGCAGGCTTTGCGTGCCTGAGACAGGCAAGACAGGGCCCTTTTCTGCCCTGTGGCCTGAGGCTGTGGCCCTTGCCCTTTGCAAGGGCCCTGCAGCTGCCTGCCAAGGGGCTTTTTTCACTGCCATGAGGAGAGTGGTTCTGCAAGGCTGTCCTCAAGCTGCTTTTGCTGCAGATGTGGCCGAGGAATGCTCATTGCTTGCAGCATCAGGTGCGATGTGTGTGAAGGTGAAAGTAGTGAAGGAAGGGAGCAGTTCTGCTGGGGGTGAAGTTGTCTTTTTTTTGTGCTTTTTGATTTTTGCAACCAGGGAGCAGCTCTGCTGTGGATAGACTTGTCTTTTTCTTGGCATTTTTTCTATTTTTTAAAATTAACTCCTCCTCTTAACTCTGAGCAGAGCTCAGTAAGTGTATGTGATGCTTGTGGCACAGTGGGGGTGGCCAAGGGGACCTTCCCTGAGCTGCGTGCAAAGGAATGCATATCAGCTGAGGCCAGGGAAGGAATGCTGAGGCTGCCACTGCTGTGGAGCCACAGACAGGGGAACACTGGCGCTTCCACCCCTGTGGCATCACAGAGAGGAGAATGCAGGGGCTGCCACCACTGTGGCATCATGGACAGGGGACTGCTGGGGCTGCCACTGCTCGGTGTTACAGATGGGAAAGCTGGGGCTGCCACCACTATGGTGTCAAAAATAGGGGAGTGCTGGGGCTGCCACTGCTATGATGTCACAGATATGGGAATGCTGGGGCAGTGTTTTAGTGTCCCAGAGAGAGGAAGGCTGGGGCTGCCACTCTGGTACGCTGCCCCTATCTATTGTTGCAGCACCTCTTTGGAACACAATGGCTGAGGCAAGGGGTGAGCATTGCAGAAGGAGCTAAGGTGGGAGGATCAGCTAGTACAGACTACTTCTCACAGAGAACACTATCCTGGATAACGAAGCGCTCCTAAAGCATTGCTTCTGCCAAAAAACACCTGGCTCGTACACTTCCCCTTCTGAAGATTACATACCATCTCATTCTGCCTTTCCTGTCGTCTGAATCTAAACGCAAAGCTTCTTGGCTACATCCCCAGGAAAGCATTGTTACTGCCGAAACAAGCCTGGCTCATGCACTTCCCTTCCGAAGACTACATACTATAGCATTCTGCATTTCCTGTTATCTGAATCTAAACACAAAACTTCTCGGCATGAGAGTTCTGTTCCAGATGTGAGACAGATGCTTATTCCCTGTCAGCAAGCACAGATGTGGATCAGTCAGAGAGCATTGGTACTGGGCACAGGACACAAGACCACGCTGCGAGGGGCACTCATTCAGGTCCACTCACCACGGCTCACTCCCTTGCCGGGGTCAGTCAATCCCTCGCCGAAGGTCGGTCAGTGTCTCACCAGGGGCTGGTCACTCCCTCACTGGGGGCCGGTCACTCCCTCACCGAAGGTCGATCACTCTCCTACAGGTGCCTGCTCCCTGGGGCCGCCGCTGCGGCTCTGCCTCTACCGCTCTGCCGCACCAATGGCCCGCCCCCACCCAAAGGCCCCAGCCAATCCCCGCCTGCCCCTCCCGTTCCACAGCTCCTAATTGGTGGCCGAGCAGCGTGAGGGGTGCAGGCTCTGTCCCTGTCCCGGCACTCACGCACAGGGTTCAGCTGTGCCTGGGCTGAGGGTACTGTGCGCATGCGCTGCGAGCTCTGCCGGGAGCGTGGGGGCGGTAGGCGCCTCGGCCTCAGGCTCGAGGCATCACTCAATAAACCCAAAAGTTCTGCAACAGTGGACTATCTCCAAGGAGATGGTTCCCACTGGCACTTGGGTCACAACATCCCCCTGTAGCACTACGGGCAGGTTAGTGTAGGCCACAGAGTCCTTAAGGGGAACTAGGCCGACTTGACTTGTTACCATAGCAGTCAAAGAGACACTAAATCAGGCTGGGGCCCCTGGAATTGTTACAAAACTCTCCACATTCCACCAACGGTTCTGTGCAATTTCCAATGGCCTCACAGAAAAAGACCTCATGGTGCTGGCCAAGAGCCACTGAACAGGAGCCCAGGAGTGCCCAAGTGGCCAAGAAGGACAATGGCATCGTGGCCTGTGTCAGCAAGAGTGTAGGCAGCAGTGACCGTCCCCCTGTTCTGGGCACCGCTGTGGCTCACCTTGAATCCTGGCGTCACCCTTGGGTTCCTCACTACAAGAAAGACTTGGAGGTGCTGGAGTGTGTCCAGAGAAAGGAACTGAGCTGGGGCAGGCTCTGGAACACAGGTCAGATGAGAAACAGCTGAGGGAGATGGGGGACTCATCCCGTAGGAAAGAATGCTCAAGGAGCACCTTTTCTCTCTCTACAGCTCCCTGAAAGTATACTGGCTTGGGGCGGGATTCCTAATGACATAATATGTATCCTACGACCCTTTGTGCCAAAAAGATCATCCCTGTGTCTTTAGGATATGACAGCGAGGAAACCTTGAGGAGGATGGAGGAGTTTGCTTTAGAGCACGTGTTTTTCAAGGCTGCCTAGGCAGTTGCACTTTGTGCAAAAGGTGTATGCTCCGCCTGAGGCTTTGTTGGGGGCGGGCCCTGCCTGTCAGAGACTGGAAAAGGTAAGCTTATTTGAGACATCCTGAGGAGCTTGGAATGCGTACTAGGGGTAGATCAGACCTTGCTCTGGGGAGGTAGTGCTCTGCCCCACAATGTCTGTCAGTCATGGCACACCAGAGGCTGCCTCAGTTTTGCCCAACCCAGTCCCTGAGTAGTCAAGAGACCAGAGGTCCCTTCTGGGAGGAAGGCCCAGGATGGGCTGAAAAGGCTTGGGGTCACTGTTATGAATAAAATCCCAAAATTTCCTCATGTTAATGTTATCTGTTTTAATGGTAAAAATTAAAGTTCACAATTTCTGTAATGTGTTGTATTATCCCAGTATGTTCCACCCAAAAAGTTGTAAAAGCCCATGTTACATCCCTAATTATCAATCCTGTTATCCCCTACCCCCCAGTATTTCTGTAATCCCTTTTTACCCTCATTCCACCTGGAAAAACTGCCACTGCCCCCACAAAATGGCGGCGGAGGAAGCGGGAAAAATGGTGACGAGAAAAACAGCGGTGGGAAAAACGGCGGCAAGAAAAAAATGACGGAGAAAAAAGGGCAACGGAGAGAAAGACAGAACATGCAAATTAACACCAAAAAGCCTCAATTTAAAAGGACATACCCCTAGAACAACGAGCCCAAGCCAAAGTTTACAAAACCAACTGCAGGACTGTGTCAGGAAAAGACAGATGTCTCTCCATCAAACTTTTAAAAGATTTGCCCTAACCAAAGTAGACCTAGAAAGACATGACACCCCCAGACTTCAAGCCGATCCAGTGTCTTCCTGAGGACTCCCGTGAGGATGGAAGTCCCAGCTCTGCCTCTGGGCAAAGCTGCCTGCACTCCTCCTCCTCTGCGTCATCCGAGGGAGCAGTGGCGGTGTGCGCAACCCCTCGAGCCCCCACCCCAGCGCTGATTTCTTAATAAAGGCCATACAAAAGGCCTGGTCTCCTGGCCCCATTTATCTCAGTCACCACAAGGAAGAAGGGTCACCATGAGACAAGCACATGGTCCTTTAGTCCTACCTTCATCTTGGAGTTTTACATTCCTGGAACCCAGGACTCTGTAGTCTGTTTTTCTATATCCTTCCTGTCTTTCTGGTTGTCTTTCTTCTTCTTCTCTCTCATGGAACGAAACATCAAATGAGTTAAAAGGATTTCTATGTTCAATGGGCTAACTCTATGCTGTGATAAGTGGTATTACGTTGTGTTTACTCTTTTGGCAATGTTCCTTAATTTTCTGTAGTTTGCCAGTAAACTTTTGTGTCCTTTTTACCTCTTGAGAATACCTGGTTGGGATTTTCTTCTTTGCACCTACCTAGAGCAAAATAATCTTGGTTTAATCCTGGAATTAACTGACTGTATTCAGTGAATTCCCTTCTGTTGCCAGATCAGGGCAGTTGGTTGCGTGGTTGCTGCAAGAGCTTTTGTGCATTTGGCTTCCGGACTTTGCTACGCTGCAATTTGGCAATGCGATCAAATGTGCCTGCTGTGCCTGCTTTCCCTGCCTCCCTGCTGCTCAGGAATGCAGAGCTGTGGTTCAATGTGCCGCCTGCAGTCTCTGCCGTCCCCTAAGTGCCCGGGGAAATCGCTCCCTTCGTTCCCTTTGGTCGGAGCCGCCATCGCCCCCTCAGGTAAGGTCCGAACGTGAACCGGAGCGCCTCCTGCTGGCCGTGAGCAACCCTTGCCCCGCCCCCTGCTGGCTGCAGCCACCAGCACCCCCTGCCGGGTGAGATCATAAATGCACCAAGGGGCAAATAGCGCTCAGCAGGGGAAAGCTCCTGTGCTTTTGTTGTTGGTTGTTCGGTTCTGTTCTGTACCTATTTTATACTAAAGAACTGTCACTCCTTTTCCTGCACATTTGCTTGGAAGCCCTATAATTTTTGAAATTATAAAGATTTGGAGGAAGGGGTCTTCTTTCCATTCCAGGAAGGTTCCCATCTTCCTTAGCAGACATTTGACTTTTAAACAAGACACTTTGTTAAGAAAACTAAATCCGGGAAAATTTCATGATTTCATGTACTACATGATCGCACATATAAAGAAACTGGGCTATCTTTCCATTTCAGTGACATTTTCACAAATGTAAGTGCATTAAAATTTGACTTCTACCCTTTTCTTCTCAAGCCGCGCATTCCTTTGTCTTCAAGTACAAAAGCAACAAAATCATTACAGTTAACAGTGGCAGAATACATTGTTACTGCCACAGGGACTCCCAGCTCACTTCACCAGCTTCTGTCTGTTGTTTATTGCTGCCTAGTGAAGAAGAGTCACAGTTTCTTTGCTGAACATCATATTCTGCTTCTACCAGTTCTTTGCATCACTCTGGCATTCCAAACCTTAAATGAAAAGAACCCAATTTACTTATCATTTTGTTAAATATCCTCCAGTTTAGAGACAGTTCCATCCTAAAGAAAAAATACAGCTCAGTAAGCATCACCCAACAGTTCCTACTTGAGCGAGTTCCACATTGCATTCAAAAGAAACCTTGTAAAAAGAATGTGGCTGTGTGCTGAGGAATAAAAGTTTCTACTTAATAAACCTGTCTGAAATATTTTTGTTTTATTTTCAATAGTAACTGTGATTTTTCTTCTTCCACTCCAGGGAGAGAATGAAATGAAAAATGTTTCCTTTGTAAAAATGGAAGTTTTGTAACAATGGACATTTGGCTCCTGGAGAAAATGTGCCACGGCTCTTGGAGAATTGGCAGTCACTGCTCACAAGACCTTAGAAAAGGGATAATTATCACTCCCAGCTCAGCCTCCAGGCCAGGGCTGACACACAGTGGGGTCCTGGCCAGAAGGATCACAGCTCAGGTCACACCTTTGGGTAGAGACTTGGAGAGCCATATGGGGTACAAGAGGATTGGCAGCCCTCATAAAAGAAAAGAAAAATGGAAGAGCATGTACATTCTTGAAAAAAACTTGGTTTTTTCCCCAAGCTCTGTTTTGGTAGGACAGGGCAGTAGACAGAAGGTAGAAGAGATTTGTTGCTGGCACCTGGGTGCATTCCTGTAACTAGACTGGTTAATGCACTTCCCATCTCCAGCAGTCATTTTTAGGGTAGAGGAAGATATTTTGGGGGGGCACAATGGGCCCAACACCATGTCAGCAAGTTCAAGATCTCAACAGCTTTCAGTTATGAATGCGCAGGAAACCCAAGAGACAAAGTCAGGGGTTTTTCTTATCCTGAAGCTGAAGTGGAGAAGTGGAAATTGAGAGCTGACAAAAATATACCATATTGGAGTGCACCGCTATAGGGAGAACTCTCCCTTTTTGGTCAGGAGGTGCTATGGGCATTCACAGATTCTATATTAGAACAGCAAAGTCTCCAGAACAGAGCTGAGTAGACATGTGATTCCTTCCACCCAGTGTTCTAAAGCTCTGGGCTACAAAGTGTAACAAAGTTATTGAGTATCGCTCCATTACATAACACAACTGCTGAATGTGAGATGGGGTTAGAGGCTGGTGACATTGGAGTTTCCCTTGGAGTCCCAAGGGATGACTTTCTCTGGGGCTTCTTCCTCCGCAGTGGGGGTCTCCTTACGTACCTTCCCTGTCCCAGCACGGGAGGCTGAGCCTGCTGGAGTATGTCCGTCTGTCCTAGAGTCCCTTTTGGCATCTGCCCATCCCTGCACAGCTCCTTTGGATATCCCTAAATTGAGACAGATGAGGCTGCATTTGCCTGCTGCCGATTTGAGGGGAGGAAAGAGGAGTTCATCACAGCTCAGCCTGAAATGTTTTGGTACTTCTGGTCCTTCTCACAGTTTTGTCAGTGGAGCAGCATCTCTGTCCCTGCCACTCACCCTCGGAATGCACACAGGGGCCCGTATATCACTTCAGGTGACTCCAAGTGGCCGCGACAGTGTGAAAGGGCAGTTGCTGTTTCACTGTTGCAGTTCTTGGCTTGTTAAAGCCCCTCCTACCTGTACTACAGCCTGTGGTTGAAGACACAAAACTTCCTACCTGGAGGGAAGGCATCAAATGCTTTTTCTTTAGCTGAAGTTGCTAACAAGGACCAGTCTTGAAAGCCTGGAATGGGGTTTTTGTTATTTTACTTTTTCGGGTCCTCAGTCCTGCGTGGGACTCGGTAACTGGGTGCTGGCAGAGTCTCCAGCAGGGGATCAAAGACACCTGCCCCATACCCAAGGGTGGCACAAGATCTCCTCCAGCGCGGGCCTGTCCGCGGGGTGCTTGGACAAACATCAGCAGATCAAATGTTGGCACTGTGGGGATAGAAGCCAGAGAGCACTGCTCACCTGCAGAAGGCTCCTGCTCAGCTGCTCCCAGTCCCCGCCGGGGGCCTTGGTTCGGTGCGGGCTCGGCGCCGGCAAGAGAGCAGCGTGGGCAGAGGCGAGCAGCGCCTCTCGACCCCGCCACGCTAGAGCCTCGGGGCTGCTTCCATCTCTCAGCACCGCGACCCTGCGGACCCGGGCTGAAGGCGTATGCGGAGCTGTTTGGGAGGGAGGTGGGAGCAGCGCCGCTGGCTCCATGAGCCACTGGTGTGCCCCTTCGTGCCGCCACCGCTACTGGGTACCTGTGCCAGCCCTCCCAAATCGGAGTGGGATGGAGCCAGAGCCAGACCCCCCCAAATCGGAAGGGGATGGAGCCAGAGCAAGAACTCCCAAATCGGAGGGAAATACAGCCTGGGCCAGTTCTCCCAAATTGGTGGGGGGCAAATACTGTCCCTGGCCCCCCTAAATCGGAGGGGGACTGAGAGCGCCCCCGGCCGGGCCAAGGTAAGTAGGATTGACAACGGCTGGGAGCTGTGAGGATGGCAACGGCACGGGGGCCTCCCCAAATGGTTGGGGGGAAAGTGACAACTCCTGGACCCCCTAACTGGAGGAGGATGGGACCAGCGCTGGCCGCCCAAAATAAGAGGGGGACAGAGCCCGGGCCAACACCCCAAATCAGGGGGGACAAAGATCCGGGGCCTCCAAATCGGAGGGAGACAGAGACGCCGCACCGGCCTCCCCAAATCGGAAGGGGGGCCGGGACTATCACCTGTCTCCCTACATCAGAGGGGCACAGACAGAAGGCCAGCTCCCCCCATATCACAGAGGGACGGACACAGAGGGCTCCTCTGAGAGCAGAGGGGTAGCGAGACCACCACCAGGCTGGCAAAGGTAAGGAGGATGCAGAAACACCTGATCATCCTGCGGGATGAGAGGGACAGGGACGCTTCTGTCGTCGTCGTCCCCCTGCCTCCCCCTCCATGCCATCCAGACTAACTCCTAAGCATCCCCAGGGCGCAAGGGACGGAGACACCTCGAGCATCCCCCCCGGGCATCAAACAAAATAAAGTTGCCAGAAATGCAACTTAACAACACATCAAATGCTTTGACTGATATTTGTTCTTGCAATGAGTTAGTTGTGATGAAAATGCAAACATATCCCAAAGCCCCGGCTCTCCCCATGGGAGAGGAGGGCAGAGACAATCCCGGCCATCCCCCAGGGGAGTGGAGGACAGAGGTGCCCCAGTCCCCCACAGGGGAAAGGAGCAGGGAGGCCCCTGAGCTCTCCACCTAGGTGAGAGGAAGATGAGACCTCCTGGCAACCTCAAAGGCGAGATGAGGATGGAAAAGCCCCCAATTCCCCCCAAAAGAGAGGAGGACGGAAAACTTCTTGCCTCCCTCCACCCCCTTTCTCCCTGGCCAAAGTTAAGGACAAACATAGACCCCATCCATTCCTCCCCAAAAAGGGTGGAGGATGGAGATCCCCAAGCCACCCAAAAGAGGAGAGTGGACAAAGGTTCCCCGGTCCCCCTTAGGGCAGATGAGGACGGAGACCACTTAGATTCCCATAAGGGAGAGTAGGACAGACACCCCCCAGTGCGCCAAAAATGGAGGAGAACGGAACCCCCTGGCCAGCCCACAAGAGAGAGGAGGATTGAGAAGCTCCTTATGCCCACCCCCACCTTCCCCCATGCACCACTTCAGGCTGTGGGCTGCTCACAGGAACAGCAGCTTTGCAGAAGAT
>VYXF01010912.1:0-52577 GCA_013397295.1 Polioptila caerulea
GGGCGAGGGGCGGGACCCACGCGGGGAGCCGGCTCTGGGACGGGTGCGCAGCCTTGGAGCTCCCCGGCGCTGGAGACGCGCGGGCCAGGGAAACGCAGTCACACGCAGACACGCACAGGTGCACAAACAGTACATTTACACAGGTATAGATACCCATGTCGCGCTCTTGCACACACTAAGGAGCACGTGTTCATGTGCGCACACACACACACGTAACACACACACCGACAGACATGCACACGCTGCCACACGTCTACATATACGCATGTGCACACCCTAACATGCACATGCCCACACACACTATCACACTGTCACACATTATCACACACTAAAACACACTAACATGCATTAACACACAGAGACATATCTACACACTAATGAGCACACGCACATACACATTAACACATATGCCCATACCGTGTGCGTGTCCGTGTGTACACACACATGCACACACACTAACACACGTGCAGATATACTCACAGACAGACACACGTGCACATCCACACACTGCCAGCCAGGCCCCGCACACTCAACAGCGGCGTGCACTAGCATATATGCGCACACATACACCTGGGCACAGGATCATTCATGACCTCACGGCTGCTCAGACCCGCCGGGTGCTGCCAGGCTCCCGTGTGCCCGCAGGGTGTGCGTGATCGGCAGAACCCACCTGGGCACACCCCAGGGCTTGCTGTCCCTGGGGGCGGGACCCTCTTCCCTCAGGGTGACGTCCCTGAGTTTGGGAACACGAACTGCCGCTTTGGTGCCGCCGCTGAGAACTGGGGAACTCACAGCACCCGGCGCAGGGAGCCTGTGTCCATGGGGTTGGGGACGTGGTAGGGCAGTGAGGACTCGGGGAAATGGCTCAGCTCCAGTGCCCACAGCACAGGCCAGGAAAGCCGTGTCCCCAGCTGAATGACAAGTCAGGGCAGGCACTGGGCAGGGAACAGCTCCTGGGAGGTGACGTAAGTCAGGGTGGTCAAGCCAGGGCTGCCAGACCCCAAAATCCAATGTCCCACTCACAGGGTGACAAATTACATCCAAGGCATGGGTAGGATTTACAAATACTCTGGAGATAACAGCACGCCTGAGGACAGGCTGTGCTGCCCAGGCCACCGTCACAAGGTACCACTAGCAGCCCCCCGCTCCTAGGAGCTGACAATCCAAGGTCAGCCTGGGTTGCTCTGTGCCATCTCCAGCATCCTTTTTGGAGCAGCTCGTCCACCCCGGGGTGATTCCAGCAGGGTCCATTGAGTGTCCTGTGGGACACCTGTCATCCAGTGCCTGGCTGGTGCCAGGGGGTCCGGGCATCCCGCCATTCCCCGGCATTCCCACAGCCCTGTGATTTCTTTGGTTAACAGCACAACAACCTGTCAGCGTGACCCCTAACTGGTGACACCCACTGTGCAAGATCCAAACATCCTGGTCCAGCGCTATAGGGAAATTCCATGGGAGCTGCTTATCAGCCATGTAACTGAGTGGGAGATAAGGCATCGCCCTGGAATTTTCCTCTAACACAGGGTGTCTGCACAACGGGCTCCAAGGCCCTGGGAAAAGGGTTATTGGGGGATATATGGGATTATTTGGGATATTGGGAGGGCTTTGTCACCTTGGCCACCAGCTCTGGGGGGTTCCAGAAATCACTGTCACATAAGCCTAGTAACATGGAGCAGCTTCAGGGGGCTTCCTGCCGTGGGTTAGGGCCACATGCTGTTTGGGGGTAGTCTGTGGTGTGGTGCAGTCCTGGGGACAAATTGTCACACATGGCTGAGCAGCAAAGTGATGGGGCTGGAGGTGGCACCCACAGTGTGCTAGGATCTTTCCCTGGGTCCCTCATCCCTCCACCCCCAGATCCAGGGCACGTGTCCTATGTGAGGTGAGGGACCCAAGGCTGTCACTGCCCACCACTCCAAGGGCACCCAAAACACAGCTCTGGCCACTGGATTCCCTTCAGGGAATTGTTTGCTAAGGAAAGCTGGGATGCATCACCTGGAACACCTGAAACATCTCTGGCCCAGCCCTGGCTGCGCAGTAAGTGTCCTGGAAGGGCAGTGGGCACAGGCAGGGCCTGGATGAGACCCAGGGTCTTAGCCCCACCTTCCTGGTTCACCCGCATGGGTGCCCTCCACCTGGGCTATGAAAGGTTAAGGGGGGGGTGTGGGGGGGGGGGTGTGGGTACAAATAAACGTATTTTAATTTAATTTTGCTTTAATATGTAAGACTGTTGCTCTTGGCTCCTGTCTCTGCAGTCTGGCCAAGAGCAACACAGGGATTTTTGGAGTCAAGGGGCTCCTTGTAGAGGTGCAGCTGCCCCTCACCTCTGCCCTGCACCTTGGGGTGTTCCGCTCTCACCTTACCCCCCTCAGGTACTCCATGGGGTGCCCAAGCCTTGCTTGAGCCGCAGGGACCTTCGCAGAGCTTCATCCCAACGCAGAGGTGGGTAGGGGGTATCGGGACATACCATCAGCACCCCAAGCCTTGCCCTTGCATTGCCCCACTGCCTGTGCCTGATGGAGAAGTGACCTGTCCCTGCCTGCCCGCATGCCTGGGGAATGGGAGGACTGCGGGGAGGGGGCAGTGCAGAAGTGGATTCAGACCGGCCACGCACAGAAGCCGAAATCTCCAGCATGTCTGAGAGCCCCACCGTGAAAACAAGAACCCCAGGTAGAGCAACACAGAGATTTACGGTCTTGGAAGTGGCCCTGCGCTGTGGATCCAAGATCAATAGCAGAAAGAAAGGGCTCTCAGAACTGCACAGGAATCCTGCCCGGGAAGCGGCCAGGCAGGCAGGAACGGATCGCCAGAGCCCGGGAGCCTGTGGTTCCTGGCAGAGCTTTGCCCCATTTCCTTTCTTCCCGTCAACAGCGCCTGAAACCTGTGCGAAAACTTGGGCAAGGGGAGGGGTTGGAGGGAAAAAAATCTACTGGCTGCCCCCTCGGGTACAGGGGGGCTGCAGCAGTTCCCCTCTGGCTAGCCATGGCGAGGGTGTCTTTCTGGGGGGAAGGGCTTGGGGGATCCCTTTGGCCGCAGAGACGGGGACAGCCCTGGTGGGAGTCAGGGAGAGGGCAGTGGAGGTGGGGAGGAGGTGATGGAGCAGAGGAGGGGGTGATGGAGCAAGGGAGGGGATGCTGGAGCTGGGGAAAGGGTGATGGAGCAAGAGACTAGGCAATGGAAGTGGGGAGAGGGAGGGGAGGGAGGATGGGGAAATGGAACTGCGTGAGTGATGGACTAGGGAAGAGAGTTATGGAGGTGGGGACCGAGCAGTAGAGTAGAGGAGGGGCTGATGAAACTGGAGAGGGGGACAACAGAGCCTGGGAGAGGGTGACAGAGCAGGGAAGGGAGTGATAGAGCTGCACAAGGGAGGAGGTGATTGACCCAGGGAGGAGGTAATCGAGCTGAGAAAGAGCAATGAAGGCTGGGAGGGTTCAGTGGAATAGGGAGGGGGCAATAGGGCAGGGGAGGGTGTAAAATGGCAGGGGATTGGAAGACGGAGTTGGGGAGTGGGCAATGGATTTGGAAGGGGGTGGTGGAACTATGGCAGAACTGTGGGTGCTTCTCTGCCCAGCCTTGGCCATGGCAGCAGGACATGTTGCAGGGAGGTGAGGGGCTCCATGCGAGCACTGCCCTTGCCTCTTCCCTGCCGAGCCCCCAGATCCTCAGTAGTCCCAGTTTCCACCAGTGCCTGGCTCTGAGAGGCAGGGGCTGGGGCAAGGAGATGAATGGACCTCATGAGGACAGGCTGTGTCCAGAGTGAGCCAGGGCTATGGGCACCCCTGTGCCCTCCCTGCCGGCTTGGAGGCGGGAGATGGCACAGTCCTGCAGGGATCTGGGAGGGATAATTTTCCCTTCCTGAAGAATTTCACAGGAAGAGCTGCACAAAAGGCCAGTGGCTTCAGTTTCAAAAGGATGCCAGTGCCAGGCCGGATGGGCTGGTGAGCAGGTGGAGGGGTCCATCCTGGGAGCAACCCATGGGGCTGTGGGCTGGCACCCATCTGGCCAGAGAATGACCCATCCTTTGCCTTCGTCGTCAGCCAGTTTAGCAAGCGTGCTCCAGGTTCTGCAATCACTGGTCGCTTGCAGAGACCTACTGAAGCGAGTAGAGCTTCAGGCCACCATCTCCTTGGGAACATCAAGAATACCACCAGGAGTGATCCTCAAGCCCAAGCTCCTCCTACCCTGGGCACAATCCTGTGTGATGCCAATGCATATGCATGTGCAACAGACTGTGCCCACCATTGGACAACTGATCTCTTTGCCCCTGGGCAGGTTCTGTGCCATGGGCAGGTGCAGTAGGGGGGAAGATGGGGATTTGGGGGTCTGGTACCCAAACAAGCAGGTGGAGCACAGTGTCCCCAGGCAGTATGTCCAGGCAGCGTCCCCAGTCACCTCCTGTCCTGTTCTCCTGTTCTCTGCAGGTGTTTATGGTTACAACCCAGCCCATGGTCCAAGGACACTGTGGCCAGGACCAAGGGATGCAAGCTGACAAGTGTGACATTACCAGGCACACTCACTGCAGCCTTGTCACCCCATCTCCCCATAGCTGGAGACTTGTGGGTCCTGCTGCCAGCTAGCCCCCCCCTTCTCAGCCCTGGCCACAGGATCCCTTGGCCATGACATCCCCATTCACACAGCAGTGACAAAAAGCAGGGAGGAGACACGTGGCTCAGAGCATGACCCTGGGAGCCTGAGGGACCACATGAAGCTGTGGGACTCAGAGGATGGGGCAGGAGGACAGTGGTGTGTCCCAAGGGAGTTGTGGTTGTGAGAATGAGGGATGAGAAAGACAATGTCCCTACCTCACCCACAGTATTTGATCTGATGAGTGTGGTGGCAGCACAAGGGGCTGCTTTCAGCTCCTTGCAGCACAGATACACTTGTCCCCCGCAGTGGGGACCTCTCCCATCAAAGGGGAACTTGGATTGAACCGTGTCCCATCCTCAGCCACCTTGTTTATCCCTGCAGACCCATTCTAGGGGGACAGGAACCAGGTGAGCCCTGGCAGCAGCCATTTACTCTGAACCCTGCTGATGGCAGCAGCTGCAGATTGGAGCAACTGCTTGAGAGAGGCAGGAGAAAAGTTGGAGCTCCCTCCCAGATGGCTATTTCCTGATAGCCCAAGGATGGGCCGAGGAGGTTCCTTGTGCTGGGAGCAGGCTCCGAGGTGCTCCCAGACAACATTCCAAGTTGGCACAGGAGCCCTTTCACCCCCAGCCCTGCCTGCTCCTCTGAAGTGAAGTTTCTTCCCCAGGATCCCCCATGCTGGGGTGGGTGCCGGCACCAGGTACCAGTGCTCACATACACACTCAGCCCTTTCTTCAGCCTCAGCCACAGGCTCGGTGCTGGCAGGAGGCTCCATGCTGCACAATGTGCCTCCTTGTTCACCCGGCCCAGGGCTGGCTTGTGGGGAATGGCAGGGAATCGCCTCCATTTCCTGCTGGAGTTTTATTACATTCACTGTATAAATAAATAAATATGATCCAGAGGAGAAGGGGAGAAACAGGGCAGGCTGGAGCCAGGCAGAACGTGGGCTGGGACTCAGCCCCACAGCACCAGGGCTGGGGGCACCCTGGGATGGGGCAGGAGATGTCCCATAGCAGTTGTGTCCTGGGTTGTTCATGCTCCCTGGTCCCTCATGCCTTTCCAATGAGTAGCAAAATCCAGGAGACAACTTCCTGGTAAGAGACTGTGGTCACCAGCCCCACTACTTGACTGGAGGAGAAACCTTCTCCCAAGCAATTTGGGAAGAGTGGGAGCCCCCTCAAGCCCTGCCACCTCATGATGAATTGCTGTGTCACACTGAATGATGCTATGGGCCAAGAACTTCTACACAGGTTCAGGCCTTTACAGAAGAACAGGCAAGACACAGTCAAAGCATCCCCTGGGTAGAAGCAACATCCTTATAGAGCTGAGCCCCAGCCCACCATATGCTGCAGGAGCAGGGAGGGCTCTTGGGACCTGCTAGAAATTATTTTATCACACCACTGACTTGGCCAAGCTGCCCACTTGGTTGCCAAGACCATGTCTCCAGTGCAACCTCAAGGCTCTGTCACCTATCAGTTCCCCTGGGTACCCCACAGCCATGGAGGGTTTTCTCCAGGTCCTCAACAGCTGGCAATGCCATTGGTGCTGTGGTTCTCCAGCTGCGTGGACCAGGAGGAAGAATCCTGGCTTTTCCAGGGCTCTTGGGTTGGGTTGGTGTCAGCTCCCCTAGCAAAGCTGGGCCCAAGTGCAGGGAGAAGACAGGAGCAGCCCCAACAGATGGTCTCCTGTCTCTGATACCTCTGGGTGACCATTTCTCCTCCCAGTTATGGGACAGAGTTATCAGTGCTGGAAAGGCCCATTTTTAATTTCTCCCCTTCTTCCCAGGTTCCAAACACCTTCTAGTAGGTGGCATCTCAGTCTATGGCAGGAAGTTGGAACAAGAGGTTCTTTAAGGTCCCTTCCAACCCAAACTACTCTCTGATTCCATGGAAGCAGCCCCTGTTCAGGCATCATTCTGATGGTTCCTACCCAAGGCTGGGTCAATCCTTGCTCCAGACAAACCATCTGGCACCAGCATCCTCCTCTCTAGCTGGTTCCTCCTTGAGTACTACCTCTTCTCCTCCTCTCCATGTGGAGAACACTAAGAGATCCTCACTTCTCACCTGGCCAGAGGAGAAAGTTCCTCAGGCATGTCTAACCTATTCAGAGAGCTGCTACAGTGCAACAATTCCATCCCCACCTTCCCTGGGCCCTCTCTGAAGAGGAGCTGCTGTGGATGAGCTGCAGCTCAAGGACCTGAGTTCCCCAGAGCCTTATTTCTCAAAGAACAGAGCTTTATGTCCTGGCAGGGTTAGCTCAAGGGACACTGAATTTTCACAAGTTTAGGGCAAAGAATTTTCTGCTTCGCTGGAGATGGACCCAGAGCCCTTCTGCCCCTCTGCCTCCCATCATCCACAGAGTTTCGGTTCATGTCCAAATGGGAGGTTCCTGATGGGTCACTCTGCTCTTCACTGTCACCAGCTGGTCAGATGTGCTCTGATACCCCTCAGGGATCAGAAAACCCCTCATCTGCCTGTCCCCCTCAAACACTCCACTGAGAAGGTCAGACCTGATCCCAGTCTCCCTGGGGGAGATGGCATTTAGGCACAGGGAATCCAAACCAGCGAAGAACTACACCCCAGATGATCGAAGTGTGGATCATCTTGCCATTCCCTGCAGCCCCACTCAGACCAGTCAGGAGCATGTCAATCCTTCCAGCCCCTTGGGGCACCCATCCCTTGGGGCAGCACTGGTGCAGACAGGGAGCTGGAGGGGTGCATTTCACCAGGGAAGGACTTTGTACTGCAACAGCACCAATGTGACCTACTTCTATCTCAAAAATATCCTAATACACCAACATCTCTGAAAATATTCAAAAAACCAAAGTTTAACAAAGAAAGCAAGCAGCACCATGGTGGGGGAGCCAGCTGCTCCTGTTCCAAAAAATATCTTCACAAGATGGGACAGTGCTTTGTCAGGTCTATCATCATCATTAGCATGGCACCAGGAGCTCAGAACAGCTACTTGGAGTGGAAACCCTCAGGTATGTCAAACACAAACAGGATTCCCCATTCGCTGGCTAATCCTGTTCTCCTTGAGGGGAAAAAAAAACAAAGCTCCTAGATTTATTCAGCCAAACTCAGCACTTTTGGGTTTTGCTGATGGTGTCTAAATATAGTTTGTGAGAAACAAATAATCTTTCAGGGATTTCTGCTACCTCCATCTCTCCAACCACCTTGTTTAAAGGTCAGTGGCTGCGGCAAGGGCTCACTGGCATCATTGGGCAGGAGCCTGGAGCTGAAGAAATGAACTTTTTGATGTGTCACCAAGGCTGTGAGCTGGGTCACCCATCCCTGGGCTCCTCCAGCAGCGCTGGGGTGGGCTCTGGGGTGGATCCGCTCTGTCCCTATCCCCAACTCGAGCCTGTCAGCTTTCCTGGCCCTGATAATAGCACAAATTTCCCTGTTATGTGCTGGTCACTGGAGGAGACAGGGAGAGTAAAAGCTGTTATTGGGGAAGCCAACAGCTAGGGGTAACATCCCTGGAAGTGTTCAACGTCAGGCTGGATGGGGCCTGGAGAAACCTGATCTAGTGAAAGGTGTCCCTGCTCATGGCAGGAAGTTGGAACTTCTTTAAAGTCCCTTCCAACTAAAACCACCCTGTGATTCCATGATCTCATCCCAGGGCAGCACAATAGATCCCAGCTCTCCGAGTGCCCTGCTGAGCCTCTTCCCCTGATGTTCAACCTGCATGTTCCTACTTTTGCCCTGCCCCAGGGTACCCTGAATTACCTTTCCCCTCTCTCCATCCCTAATCCTGCCCTGTTCCATGCAAAAAGAACCACAGGCAAGGGAGTTGGTGCTGGCCGGCAGAGAGAGCTCAAGGTCCCACCAGCTCTACATACTCCCATAATCCAGGGCTGGAAAACAAATGTCTCCAGGTTTGCAGCAGAGCCTGGTCTGAGGGAACACCACATCCCATGGCCCAAAGAAATGTCATATCCTATCACCCTGCTGTGGCTGCCTGAGGGTTGTATTGGCAGCACCGAGGGCAGAACCCCGTTGCCTTCTTCGGTGAGTCCAAGTGTCTCTGCAGCCAGCTCATGGCTCCCAGTAATACAGGTTTGCTGCAAACACCCCAGGAGCAGCAGCGAGGTGTCTAAGTGGGATTTGAGATATCTGCATGCCACGGAGGATGCTCTTGGGTGGTGGGAGGTAGCTGCACTACTACAGCAAACCTGTGTCCAGCTCTGTGCTCCACGTTCTGATGGGTCCCCTGGCACCTCTGTAGCATTCCCATTGCATGTCAGCCCTGGGGATGCTAGACCATCCCATGGGAGCTGAAGGCCAGACAGCCTCTGGAGCTGCCCTGCTTCCCAGAAAAGTCGTGTCCCTAACCATCCTGAGTGAAGACACTTTCCAGATCCATTGGGCTTTGGTGTGTGCCATGTCCATGTCCCTGCCATGGGCTCTGCTCTGGCAGGCAGGTCACATGTCAAAAGCCCCCAGCGGCCCCACTCCCCTCCCACCACATTTTCCACCTTCACTGAAAACCTCCAGTGAAGGAAAATGTGATGCCATGGAAAACCAAGCCCATTCCTGTCAGCCAGGCCGCATTCCTCTCCCTCCTCCTCAGCCCCTTGACTCTCAAACCACAGGTTGTCCAGCTCCAGGATGTCCAGTGTCCCACCCCACCTGATTGCCCACTCTCCTGTGCAGGACCCGGAGCACCTCAAGCTGCAGGGAGTCTGTTTTGGAGCACACTGAGGGTTTTGTGGAGCTGCCAGAGCTTCAAGGGTAAGAGTGCTCCTATTGAAGCCCCAGTGATTCCACCATTCATCTTTCCCTGTGCTGCTCCAAGCCCAGGTCCTGCACCAACTCTGGCCTTCCTAACCCCACATTTGGGATGGTCTATCTGACATATGAGGCCAGGGAGACACCACTGTCCCTCTCCTCTGGCCTCACCAAGGGGAGCAGAGCTGGGAATCACCATGCTCTTGATCCTTCCACATTGTAATGACCACAACCTTTTCCCAGTACTTCTCATTCCTGACCCAGGTCAGTATTCCACCCTCAGTTTCAAGACCTATGTGGCAAATCTGAAGTCTTCCTTTGCCTATGTAACTCCAGAACCTTCTCTACTTCCTCCTCCAGAATCAGCCCCCAGAGCCTGTCACAGTTTCCGTCTGGCTTTACACGAGAGGATGCTCTGCACTGTGGGAGAAGCAGGGGATGCACCAGGATACACTGAACACAAGACATGCATGGGAAGGGTGGACAAACTAGCAACACCCTAGAGAAAACAGCTCAAATCTGATTTATTTTTTTTCCAAAACCTGGAAAAAGAAGTGCAGGATCATCAGGGAGCTCCCAATCTCCTGCCAATGTCAGGACCAGGTGAGGGGTTGAGGATGCATAACCTGGACCCCTCCCAAGAGCATCCTTACCTGGTAGCTGCATCAGACCTAGGGAGCTCCCTTGGGCCCTGCTCAGGTGGGAATGCTTCCGTCAGCTCTGGAGCAAAGCTGTAACCTGGAACAGAGGTATTCTGAAACAAATGCTAATTGTTCCCAGTTAAGGACAGACCTTGGATACTCATCAGCACATGGTACCGCCCTAATGATTTTGCCAGGATGGCTGGGAATGGGGGCAGTGGAGTGGGGGAAGGCTCCTGCTGCTGGTGTCTGCCTCAAGAGGGGAGTTTTGTGTCTATGCTGCTTTCAGGGAAAGGGAAAATGTGCTTTTGGCTCCCCTGGGCTTTCATAACAGCTCCTTGAAAGATTGCGAGCAGAGGTGTGGGGGTCCCCAGGGACCCCAGTGCCCCATAGGAGTAGTGCAAGAGACAGCTCAGGGGATCTTCTTGCCCCTCACAGTGTTCCCCTGCCACTGTGATTGGCCATCTTAGGGCATCCCAAAAGCAGCTGGGGCCAGGGCTCGGATGGCACAACCCCACAGGCAGCCCCAGCCTGGGATACTCCCAGCTGGGCTGGACTGAGGACATTGAGTGAGGGCACCAGGGGCTGCATGGCCCTGCAAAAACATCCAAATATGGCAAACAACTGAATCCAGAGCTTGGCTGGGTTGTGGGTGCCCTTCAAGGAACTCAGACAAGAGGGAAGCAGAGCTGTTTCCCTTGGATCCAAAAGGCTGAGCCAGGCTGGATGCTCTGCATGTGATACTACCCTCACTGTTTCTGCAGCTCACAGGGATTTTCTCAAAGCTGGAGGAAAAAACCTTACAGAAGCTGCAAAGTCATGAAGAGCAGTGACACAAGCTGGCAATATGGGGGTCCAGTTGCATCCAATGCCCTCAAACCCACCTAAGAGAGAACAAGCTTTCAAAACCTGGCAGATGCTGGAAACACTTTCAGCACTGAATGGGGACATACGGGAATCCCGGTGGCTCGGTTCCCAATTCTGCTGCAGGGGTTTGCACCTAGAAACACCACCTGAGGGCGCTGGGAGCCGCTGGGAGCATCTCCTCTCCTTGCGGGGAGTCCGCTTGGTGACCACACTGTGGGGGAGGTGAGGTACCCCCAATCACCCTGTAAGCAACAGCCGCTTCCTCCATTACCCAGCCAGCACTGCCAGCACACTGGGGAAGAAAGGAATTTCTGTGTAAATCCCATTTACTGTTGGGTTTCTCACTTTCCACCCAGTAGACAATCCCAGCCCTCAGCGCAGCGCTGCATGAAGGGGCAGTTTAATGTATTTTTGGAAGGAGAGGAAAAAAAACCCTCTCTGAAAAGAGCCTCTTTCAGCTAATAATGAAGTGAATATTATATTAAGAGTGAAAACATATTCAGGGGAACTTACTGAAGGAGACAGAAAACCTTTTCATAACACCCTGGCCACAAACACAACTGCCAATTAAACCGGCTTCACTCTCCAGCTGCTGCCAACACAAACGAGGGGCCAGGAGAGGAGCATGGAGCTGGCGCGTTCTGTGCCCGCCTGGGCTCGGCTGTGGCAGGCGCACAGAGGGGTTTCTGAGCCAGCCATTGGAAGAACAAGGTCTGAGTCCCTTGTCCTAACCTGGGGGAATGGGTGCCCAGTGAGGCAAGGGACTCTAGTGCCATAGGGATCCTTAGTCCTTGTTCCAGCCCAGGGGCTCCAGTGCAACCTGAGTTCCTGTTTCCTGTCCCAGCCCAGAAGAACAAGGTACCCAGTGACTCAAGAGACACCAGAACCCCAGGAAGTCCTCTGCCCCTATACCAATCCAGGAGATCCAGTGCCATGAGGGTCCTTGGTCCCCGCCTGACCAGCTCTGTCAGCAGCACAGGGATGGTGGTGGAAGCTTGAGCCCCCAAGTACCTGGGATCAGCAAGATTGCTCCTGGCCCAGGGGAGGGTGCTGAGCACCCAACCAGCCTGAGCTGATAGGACCAGCATCCCCACACATTCCAGGAAGGTCTGAAGACGAGCTGCATCTTCCACTGCAGCACCTTGTGCCTTGGAGGAAACTTGTGACCAGCCTGCATTGTAACAGGAGGTGCCACAACATGGAGCACGTTCCAGCATCTCTATTTCACATGTCCTGGATGTCTCAGCACAGGTTTAGCATAGCCATCCCACATGTTTTAGTTGCTTGCCAGTGGTCTCAGCTCACCCTTGTCCCTGGCAGAGCACAGCCCCACACCATGGGAGGCATAAGGACACCCACTCACACTCTCCAGGGTTTCTGCACCAGCTGTCAGTGGAGGGAACAGGCATGGAGTGTGATCTCACTGCCCTTGTATGTGTTTTTGGGGGTCAGTGGTATGCAGGGGAGGACGACAGGATGGGATATGCTCAGGTGACACACAGGAGCTGTGATTCGCACCCCAAAGAGGCTTTACCTTTGCAGCCCAAGGAGCTGCTGGATTGATGGGTTGAGGGTGCATGATATTTCAGGCTTGGATAAACAGCCACACAAGGAAAACTTCACCTGAGATCAGGTAAGCTTGGAGTTGAGCAAACCCGGCACAGCTGCAGAGATGCAGGTGGACATTTGATAAATCCAAACTGGAAATACAATACCATGGCTGAGCTGGAACCAACCTTTGGAACAGCTTCTCCAGGGAACACATTGGAGATGTCTGTCAAAAACTATTTCATTGAGGAGGGAAATGGAGGTATTTTGGCCAAAATTAAAAACTCCAGTAGGAAACTTTTCTGATTTTTTTTTTGACTACCACTCCAGAAGTGTGGTTCTCTGTAGAGATTTTTGTCTCTTTTGCCTGAGGGCTAGTATTTCTCTTTGAATGCCAAGTCAGGATCCACCTCTGATTTTTCCCAGAGGCTAAGAAGATTGTATTTCCTCCTTAAACAACAAAATAAGAAAAACAGAAGAAAAAGAAAAGAGAAGAAAAATAGAAGAAAATAGGAAGAAGAGGAAGAGGTGCAGAAAGGAAAGGTGTGGAAAGGTGTGGAAAGGTGTGGAAAGGTGTGGAAAGGTGTGGAAAGGAAAGGTGCAGAAAGGAGAAAAAGAGAAAAGAAGGAAAAACAAAAGAGAGAGAAAAGAAGAAAAGAAGAGCAAAAAAGAAAAGAGGTGGGAAAGGGAGGAAAAGAAGAAAAAAAGAGAAAACGAGAGAAAAAGAGAAAGGGGAGGAAAGGGGAGGAAAAGGGGGAGGAAAAGAGAGAAAAAAAAGACTAAAATGTGAGAAAGCAGAAAAAAAGGAAAAAAGGGAAAAAAAAGAAAAAACAAAGGAAGTAATTTTTGGCCATAATTTGCTAAGGAAAAATGCACTTCAGCAAGATCTACCTCACCATGGGAAGTCTCCAACAGCAATAAACTGCCTGTCAACCTGTCTGTCAATGGACTCTGGGTAAAGTACAATTAATCGATGTGGCCTGGGTGACAGGGAATGGTGGCTGCTGTTCCTGCAGTGTGTGCTGCTGGCAGCAAGACTGGAGACCTTCCAGGGGCTTGGAAAGCTCCTCACTGTGCCACTGCAGCCACACCACTCCTACACGTCAGATTTAGCAGATCAAACGCCCTCTTCAATGGGCTTTGTCCCTACAGTTTGGTTCCAGGAGATCCTGCCTTTCTACAGTCATTGGTGGACAAGGATGTGCCAAGTTTCCACTCATGGATCCAGGTGCCCAGCATGGTCCATGTCACAGAATTCCAGGGAGGCACAGCTGTCCCCCTTCTGGAAAACTTGCCTTGTTTATGTCTTCAGAACTATCATATCCCAGGAAGCACAAAGTTCTCTGCTTCTTGTAGGGAAGAGGTATCAACTTCCAATCAGTTACCACGAAATTTATGCAGAGTAAGACAGATAACCAGATTTAAAGGCCATCAGAAAGGAGTTCCAAACACCGCTGGGAAGGAGGCATTGCCATCTAGCGTCAGGATAGGAAAGGGCTCAGGAACACACTGGCCCTGCAGCAGGAGCTGAACTGGATAATCCCAGTGGGTCCCTTCCGCTCAGGATATTCCATGCTTCTACAATTCTCCTTATGGTGCCAGCCCAACCACTACTGGGGAGACGGATTTAGACCCTTTCTGTGAAAGAGCAAGGCCAAGAAGATGGACAGACAAGGCCACCTGTGATGCATGGATGGCTGGGAAGCCCTGGCTGGTATGGCTGTGGAAGTCAGAATCATGGAATGGTTTGGGTTGGGAGGGACCTCAAAGCTCATCTTGTTCCACACACTGCCATGGCAGGGACACCTTCCACTAGACCAGGGTGCTCTTAGCTCCATCCAACCTGTCCTTTAACACTTCCTGGGATGGGGCAGTCACAGCTTCTCTGGACAACCTGTGCCAGGGCCTCACCACTCTCACAGGGAAGAATTTCTTCCCAATATCCCAGCTAACCCTTCCCTCTGGCAGTGGGAAGCCATTCCCCCTTGTCTTGTTACTTCAGCCCCTTGTCCAAAGTCCTTCTCCAGCTCTCTTGGAGCCTCTTTACACAGAGGAAGGGGCTCTAAGGTCTTCCTGGAGCCTTCTCTAGGTGAACATCCCCAGTTCTCCCAGCCTGGCTCCAGAGCAGAGGGGCTCCAGCTCTTAGAGCATCTTTGACTATGCATTTATTCAATCCCAGCCACAGGCCCATGTTCTGAGCACATGGAGCTCTGGAGTTTGCTCCAAAGGTGGTATTATTTAGCAATTTTAAATCTAGCATCAACATTCACAGGAACGTTTAGCCAAAACAAAGAGTACAACAACCTATAACGCATGAAGGGAGCAAGCTCTACAGACCACATTCCAAATTCCAGCACCCTTCAGGCAATCACTCTTGCACAATAAATTGGCACAAGTCCTGCCAGCTTTAGTGCTCAGGTTGGTTTATTTCCTCAGAACAAAAACATCAAACATAATTTTTTTAAGAACAACCTGTGTAAGTAGAAAACTTCATGGCATCCTCCTCCCACTTACAAATTCTCTGAAAGCAGCCTGGAATCTATCTGCAAGAGGCGGGATGTCAGGAAAGTTTCTTCAAACTGTGTGTATGGGAGAAGAGGAATTTACACAGACCCCTTCCTCTCTCCAACAGCACAGACTTAATTATTCTGGAAATTGCCTCAGAACATGGCAAACAAACCAAACTTCAGGAAAATCAGGTTGTGTATAAATATTGAACCTTCACTTCAGTCTCTCAAGACAGCGCTCCTGCCCTTATTCCCAAAACTTCTATGTGATGCGGAGATCTCCACGTACCAAGAGCTGGACAACTGGAACAGTCCTAGGATGACAAAGTATCAACAGTCAGTGTTTCCCCAGCATCACCTGTACAGTTTGTTCAATTTCAGCTCTCAATGATCCATGGTTACCAGCCCATACCTTCAGTGGCCCTGAAAGAAATACCTAGAATTTCATGTATTAGCACAAGTGGAACAAACACAAATCTCCTTAAAACCCATTCAATCTCCTCATTGAAGACGTGGAGAAAACAAAGTATTAAGTGATAAGAGCTAAAAATGAGCCAGGCCCCCTTCAGGGAAACCCCCAGAGCACTCCTTGGGCCACCTCCCTTCCTACACAGGGTCATTCATGCTTCTCATCGCTTACACTTTTCCACCCTGGTTCTGGGAAACGGAAGTCTGGATACTTACTCTACCTTTGGGAGAAAGGTGAATCTTGTATGAGACACAGGAATTTCTCCTCGACCCAGATTTCTATTGTTTCTCCACATATTTCCCTGCTTCCAGTTCCTTCCTGTTGCAAGACAGGAGCACTGGAAGACCTGGCCATCTGGCTGCATCCCAGCAACGGATCATAGAGCACCCCCAGCACTTTAGGCAGTTGTCATCCTCATCCCATCACTCCCACTTGGAGTTGGGTCCTTTTCAGCCTTGGAACCCTGGCAAGGGGAATGACAATTTCCACATCCAGCAAAACCTCTTTCTTTCATCTCAGCCTCCATCTATACCTCCCCTTCTTTAGGGTAACCAGAAGGAAATCAGTATCTTGGTATAGCATCAGCTTGGTCTGGATAAGAACCAGGATTGTTTTTAAGCAGTGATTCCTCCCTCCTCAGCTCTAAATTTCAAAGGGGAACCTCTTTGGTCACTGATCAGGATTTGGTTCACCTATCTCACCTTCTATTGGCTTCAGTGACCTTGTTACCAAAAGCTCACCTGCTCCTCCAGTGCCTCTCCCAGGTGGGCTTTCCCTCTGCTCCTGCAGAAGCAGCACTTTCCCCTCCCTGGTCCTCAGACAGAATCAGCCCAGACAGTATCAGCACCTTCCCCTGTGTCTCGTGCCACAGGTCACATCCTGCTGCTCTTGACGCAGCTGCAAGTGGCTCCTCTCAAATATTAACATAGCAAAAGTCATACTGGAAGTATTTCCCCAGTTTGTGAGCACAAAAGGCACAAAATACTGTTGGAACATAAGCCTTGTCCCTCTCTCATCCACAGGGTTACCAGCAGAAGGAAAAATAGAATAAATTAAAAACTAAGAAAATCTGTGGAAACCTTTTCCCAAAACAGCCCAGTATCTGTCTCCTACAGGAGCTCTGAGGATCAAAGGATCCCATCCAAAAGGTGCATGACCTGCTCACAGCTCAGGAATACCAGGAGCCCAGACCCATTTTTATACTCTTCCAGCATCCACATGCCACCACTGCTGGCTGAGCCAGCTCAGCTGCAGTGGCCATTCCAGCACATGTAAATCAAATTACTGGTAGCAAAATAGGGAAGCCTGTTCCTTAGAGGATATTGAGTTACAGACTGCTAACCAGGAGGCAAAAAAACCCCAGGAACTGTGAGGGAAATAGCCTCTTTACAGACTAAAAGAGGAGAGGATGAAGCATCACATGGTACTCAAAATCCACACCTCATTCACTATACATCCTTGAAGGGTATCACAGGATAACTGGGGATTTGAGGAACATCAGGACTCTCTAGCCCACACTCAATGACTCATCTCCCTCTGCTGACCCTGGAGCAATGGGATTGTCAGTCCGTGGGCTCAGAGCCACACAGAACCCATGATCAAGAGCCATCCTGCCAGAAAACTAGGTCTGAGTCAGCACAATGTGCCTCTTACAAGGGCTGTCCCCAATTTAAAGTTCGGGATAATAAAAGCACAAAAGAGTTGAGGAACTTTCAAGACTGTCAGAAACACAGAGTGAGACTTCCAGTCTACCACAAACTGGGATTTAGTGCAGTCACTGTCCTGGTTCATCTACACTCACCAAATCCCATGTTATAGCTTCATTTAATAGGCTTCCTTGTACTGCTAAACCTTCCAAAACTGGGGGTACACAAGGTTCCTGACACACAAGATATCCATTGTCAGTCCAGGCAGGCAGCACTTTCCAGGAGAAGGGGGAAAGGAAGTCCATAAAGAAGAAAAATGCCTGAAGGACACTTCAGCTGATATCCTCTTTGAAAATGAATCAGAGAGAGAAATGCTTAAATCATTTCTCCAGCTCACAGCAGAAAGTTCTATCAACCAGAAGAAAGAAAGAAAGAAACAAAGAAAGAAAGGCTTGCAGTGGGGAAAAGAAATCCTTATCCTTGATGTGCTACAGTGTTCTGTGTATTGTTAGACTAAAGCAACCTTGCTCCTCCTAAAATACAACTGACTTCCACTCTGCTCCTTGTCAGTCTAATCCCATCCCCACATAGCAGTTCCTTCACATGTTCCCAACAGGAATATTTCATGGTTGATCACTGGGTGTTCCCACCAGCTGTTTGCTGTGGTTTGGGGTGTCTAATTTGGAATGAGCCTACAGCTACTGAGGCTTTTTGTGCATCAGGAAAATAAAAGATCAGACCAAGAGGTTTCTGGTTTCATGGCTGCTATTTGAAGTAATAAAGTCTTTATGTGCACTTAATTAAAAAAATATTCAAACTGAAATCCTAAAGCCATTTCAGGGAGTGTTTGATCAGTTTATCTCTTTCATTTCCACTTATCTCTTTTCATTTCCATTTATCTTTTTCATTTCCTAATGGCTCCACAATCAGAAGAGAAGTGGAGGGGAACCACAGGGCCCTGCAGACACAGAAGCTGGATGGGGTTCAACACTAGTGCTGCTCCTGCATTGAGGAGAATGGCACACTCCAACCAGAGCCCTGCTCCAAGATTTGTTTCTTTCACTACAGCAGGTTGGCAGTAACTTAGCCACAAAACCCAGCAAGGCACATTCAGATTTCGAAGGTCACACACAAGCCTTTTGGTCTCAGCTATTTTAACGCATCCTTTGGAACCACAAAGCTGATCATCAATTTACAGGGAGTAACCCACCAGGTCATGGGTCATTTATAATCACACTTTTATTCTGCATTAAAGCCACAATTAACAGTTAATGCTTAACTAAGGCTTTACAATTTAAGCTGCTTTTCCGCATTAAAAAACTGCAGGTGCATCTTCCCCAGCTCCCCCTTTCCTGCCTCCATCTCTAGAAGGGCTGTAGGGAAGCACCAAACACAGCAGATGAAGTTCCCGTCAAAACATGAGGAACCTGGAAAACTCAGAATTGTTCACTTAAACATTGCTTCTGCCAGTTCAGCCCTTACTGTCCCCATGCCTTGAGGCAGAAGCTCCCAGAGTGCTGCACTGGGATAACTCTCAGTGAGAAGAGAGCTCCTCAAGGCAAGTATCCAAGAAATCAGGCTGGTGGTGGCAGTCTGGAAAGCTTTCATAGCTCAGAAAAGTGACCTCAAAGGATATTCAGAGAAATGCAGCCTCCTCTCTTAGGGGAAACAGAACACCTCCTCTTCAATGCTTCTGTTCAGATCTAAATGAGATTCACAACTGAGCATGGAGAAGAAAGGAAGGCAAGTTGTGACTCAGTAAGCAAGAAGGATAAAGTACATCCTACACCACAACTCCACATGAGCCTGGCTGGGAAAGCCGATGTTATGTGCACATTAGCGAAGAGTCAAAACTGTGAACAGCAACTGCCTGAGAAATGCTCTGCACTCAGAGCCCAACCAGCTCGAGAGGCACTGCCACTCAGGAGAAAAACCACCGCAAAAAACCACTGCAACCAGGAGGGAACAATCTCGTGGACTCCATGAGAGGTTCCTGACAGGGTGCAGGGTTCTGGAGCGTTGAGGTGAAATTCCAGCAGCACCAGGGTGCCCTCAGCAGCTGATGACATTATGTGCTGGTCAATCCACCCTGACACCAGGAGAGGAACAGCTATTTACACTGCCAGCCTGTCCTGATTTATCTGGGCATGAGGCATTGTCATACCAGGGAACTTTCTCTGAGCACAAAACATGCCTTAGGGAGAAAATTCCCTAATTAGGGACCATTAATATGCTCTCTGTAGAAGTGGCTCTGCAGTCAGCCATGCCTTCCTCTTTACTCTGTAAGTGCACTTTAGGCAGGTCCAGCTGTGAGTGGCCACTCCAATAGTTGAGGTCGCTGTAAATATATTCTCAGAGCATGGCAGCCCACAAGCACAGACACTCACCCTTCCCACATCCAAAGTCAGAGCCCCATCACTGATGCCCAAATCCACAGAGGAAAGTGGAAGGAACAGATATGCTGCTCCTCTTTTCTAGAGCCAAGCTACATCTGAACGTCAACTGCCATCTGAAGATCTGCACTTACACACGTTTTTTTACTCAGGACTTTTTTTTCCAAGTCAATTTGCCAAGACCTCTGCAAAAGATCCACAGTGAGTTCCAAGAGCTGTCTCTATGCCAAATAGACAACTCGGTGGCAGGAGGAATTCTCCAGAGATCTGCAACAACTCTTGACTCTGAAGGCTCTGAACGCTGATGACATGCACTACCATCCCGAAGCTAAAGTGATGGAAGGAAGAGCTGTGAAATCAGCTAAGATGTGGGTAAGACAAGGATACATAAAGCAAAAAAGGAGAACATAAAGCAGAGCTCTTTCCCAAGCACACCTTAAAAAAAAAAACCAAAAAAAACCAAACCCTTAAAACAGCACCCAGCCAAAGCAGCAAAATTTCTTGTTCAGAGAGCAAGTCTCACAAGAGGAATGATTACGGGAAGGTGAAAGAAGTGATGAACTGTTCAACACACACTTCCAACTCAGGAAGGACTTCACCCAGCATATTTGGGCTGAAACTGATCCTTGGAGCAACTCCCAGTCCTTCAAGTGCTCAGATAACCTCTATGACAATAAATGTTCAGCATTCTATGGAAACAACTGAGCCCCTGATAAAGCAGGGTGGGCTGTGCAAAAGGCACATTAAGGTCACGTCCATCCTTACTGGAAGTAACTCTTGAGCTCTGCAAACCAACTTTCAACAGTGCCAAGATACTCCCTGCATCTGAAGCTAAAAGTCTTTCCAAAAGCTCATTCCCTAAATATGGAGCCCTTGTGGGGATTACCTGGTGCCAACAGCCAAAAATGTCTTATGTTTGCAAAGTGCTCCTGCCACTGTCAGACACAGCCACTAGTGCCCAGGTGCTGTTCCAGCAGGGATGCAGCCCCCAGTTCCATCAGGTGCTCTGTGCTGCTGCTGATGGAAAAGACACTCTAATATAGAAGAGCTGAGGAAGCTAGGAAAGAGGCTCAGCCTGGAGAAAAGGAGGCTCAGGAGGGACCTTCTGTGTCTCCACAACAGCCTGACAGGAGGGGGCAGCCAGGTGGGGATCAGGCTCTGCCCCTAGGGAACAAAGGACAGGACAAAAGGGAAGAGTCTCAAGCTGTGCCAGTGGAGGTTTAGTTTGGATACTCTGGACATTTTTTCACAGGATGGTTAGTCAGATACTGACACAGACTGCCCAGGGCACTTGTAGAGTCTCCATCCTTGGAGGGGTTTAACAGATGTGTGGATGTGACACCTGGGGACATGGGTTAGTGGTGGCCTTGGCAGTGCTGGGGGAACAGGTGAACTCTGTGATCTTGGAGGGCTTTTTCAACCTTAATGACTCTTGTGATTCAGTGATTCCACGAATAAGTGAACTGGGTGAACAAGGCTTGGGAGCTCCCAAGCAGATGAGTGTTTCTCAAAACCACAATGAACACTTTTGAGGGCACTCAGCACTCATTTCATTAACCTCAGCCATCCCTGTATCATCACAGCTACTGCAATGCCCCGTTAGAGCATTTCAAACTCTGCTCAAGTTTGTCAGTGTTTCACTGCTCACCACAGCAGAGAGCTGGCAGGTCTCAGGACTCAGACTAGCATCAACACCCTCTAATAATGAGGAGAGCGCTTCCCCTGAAGGGTATCAGGACAGCAATAAGCATCCATGATCATTTAAAATCCCTGGATTAAAGACTAAGAAAAACAGATAGGACAAAGACATCTCTTCTGCTAGTTCAACAGAAAAGTCTGGCGCATCCAAAGCAGCAGGACTGGTGCCCAGACAGGGCACAACTCAAGGGGGAGATAAAGAACACCTTAAAAATTATAACTCAGAGAAAATTAGGATAATCATGTGCCTCCTTGCTGCTGGAAGTGAGGGATAGGGACTCTGAGTGCTCTGCAAAGCTAAAACTTCATAAAGCAATTCCCATCTTATACATAGCCAATTCTCTTTAAACTCCAGCTGCCTGATAAATCAGCTGTTATCATGGGAATGAAAAGAGTCCAGCACCTTCTTCATGTTCCGCTGATTTGTAACACCAGAATATTTTGTATTAGAGCTGCTGGCAAAGGCTCTGAGAAGTAAAACCTCACACAGGGATATCCCTCAGGGTCCCAACCTGGCCTTCCCAGGACCAGTGCCAGGTGACCTTTAGGGCAGGAGCTGGAGGAGAACAGAATCACAGAAGGTTGGATAAAATCTCTAGGATCAAGTCCAACCATCAATCGGGCATCACCACATCCACCACTAAACCATGTCCTGAAGTCCCACACCCACGTGTTTTTTGAACACTTACAGGAAGGGTGATTCCACTACTGCTCTGGGCAGTCTATTCCAACACTTTACAACTCTTTCCATGAAAATCTCCCAAATATCCAATCTAAACCTGGTACAACTTGAGGCCATTTCCCTTGTCCTGTCACTTGTTACCTGAGACCAGAGCCCAACCCCATGTGGCTCCAACCTCCAGTTAGCAAAGTTTCCTTTCAGCACTGCAGCCAGGAATCTGCTCCTACCTTACCTGGGAGCTTTGTGTTTGAGCACAAAATTAAATTACAGGCTTTAGGCACCTCCTAAATCAGAGAGAACAGCTGAGGGCCCATCCTTGGATGAGGCTGGAGGACCAATACTTCACCAAAGCCGTGAAGGACAGGCACAGTGGGACAATGAGATATTGCACAGGTCTCAATCCTTTCCATTTCATATCATCTTGTGGCTTCTAAGTCCTGGCCAGACCTCCCAGTCTGTGCAAATCCAGCCCTAGTGCATCCAGAGTCATGCCCAGCACATCCACTGGGAAAGCATATCAGGGATCACTAAAACTAGGCACTGCAGTAATTTCTTCAATTTCCAGAAGAGATCAGAGTCCAGGATCCTTCCAGAGAGGTATTTACAGGTACCACTGCAGACAGGAACTGCAGAAATTCTCAGAAAAAAATGCAAGATGCTAGAAGAGGAGAGAGCTGGAGGGAAAACAAAACCCCCAACTCAACAATCTTATTAAAGCTTTTCTCCTTCCTCTGCTTAACAAGGAGAATGCTTAATTAAATCCTTCTTCCCCCTCACTCGGCAAGGCTCAGCAGAAAACAAGAGATTTAACAATTTCCTCTGCAGCACAGGACACCTCAGTGGGACAGGAATTTGCATACTCTACAGGAGCAGTGAATCACTGGTTCTCTGTTGTTCAGCCGTGCGGTGGGGAGGGACAAAATCAGCAGGAGGTACATTTCAGATCTGCTCAGGAATAAGGGAGAGCAGGAGGGGAAGGAGCAAGTTGCTGTTTATTCCAAGTTTGGAGCTTTCCCAAGGCAGGAGTTTGATTGTGTTATGCATAGACTTCTCAGTTTATTTGCAAGTCTCTCACAGTTTACTAGGTCAGTTCAACTGGCAACTGATGCCGATTTTAAGCCCAATTATAGTCACTTCTACCTGATGACACAGCCTCAGTTCTGCAGCCAATTCTCACCCATGAATGCCTCCAAAATTGGTAGAACTTGCTATTCATGGTGATCACAAGTTTGACCTCAAAGTTACTGTTTCCGGTCTTAATTTCAGGCTTGTTTGTTCCCACATCTCTTCGTGTGTTCCCAATTTCTGAGACCACTACGGTGCACTGAGCTGAGACACACATTAGAGACAAGCTTTCAATTCTGGCTGACTTATCATCAAAAATAAGAGCTCAGAGACTCATCTCCCTGGGACAGAACTATCACTAAGGACCCTCTACTAGAATCCAGACATTCCTAGGAAAGTTGTTCCTACTCCTCACGATTTAGTTCTCTTATGAAGGACCACAGCAACATGACAATGGGAAATTTCTTTTTTTTTTTTCTGAGGGGTCTTTCAATGAAAACAGAACAAAAAGCTCCAAAAAGCCAGAGGCCTCAGCCCACCATTCTGCAGTTTAGGGGACATCAAGGAGGACTTCCAGTTCTGCACATCACAGGAAACTAGGCTCTACATACCTGTACCACGCAAAGCGAACAGAGATAGGTAAATAAACCAGACTCAGAGGGCCCAGCTTGAGACCCAAGGGATTTACAAGGAATTGCAGCAGGATGGATTTAAGAAGGAGTTTGTGCTTCTATGTCTCTTTCTGAGTACTTCTGAATTCCCCCCAAGAAGCACCACAAGCAGCCTTGCATTTCACCAAAGGGAAGATCTATTCTGACCTGAAACTCCATTAAAAAGGTAGGAAATGTGTTCTGAGCATGATGTTTTGCGGCGATTAGAAGAACAGGGCTCTACAGCTGGCAGAGGATACAGAAATCATTAAATGGTTTGGGTTGGAAAGAGCCCTAACATCCATCAGTTTCACTACCTGCCATGGACAGGGGCACCTTCCACTAGACCAGGGTGCTCAGAGCCTCATCCAGCCTGGCCTGGAACACTTCCAGAGATGGGGCAGCCCCAGTTTCTCTGGGCAACATGTGCCAGGCTCTCACCACCCTCACAGGAAAGAATTTCTTCCCTATATCCAATCTGAATCTTCCCTCTTTCAGCTTAAAGCCATTCACCCTTGTCCTATCACTGCAAAATCCCTTGCAAAAATACCAGGCAGAAGGAAGATGCTCAGGTGTAGCCAGGTCTGAGTGTAATTAAACAAAATAGCCCTGGATTATTCAGCACAGAGAAATAAACTTTGTTCCTGGAACACAGCAGGGTTCGCCAAAGACACAGCAGTCCCACCTGGTGAAGAGCTCTGAAGCAAGGGATGGATGCAGCAATGTTCAGGAGGAAAGAGATACTGCAACTACAGCTCTGAGCCATGCAGGAGCTGGACCACAGGTCAGCTCAGTGCTCCACAAGCACCTGTCAACTAGTATATAGGGAGGTTTTCTATAACTTCCTCTGGTCCATTAACTATGGACTCCAGACACCATTCCCAGCCCATCTCCTCACTCAGTGTCTAACAGAGAATGGATGAAGCTGGCCTGCCAAACTGCCTCAGTACAGCCTGTACCCTTAACTTAATCGGTACAAAGCTGTTGGAAAACACTAAAGAAGGTTCTGCCTCAATTCTGACCAGTGTCTTTGACAGGGAGCAGGAGCTCCTGCTGGAACTGCTTTGCTCCTCTCTGAATGTATAATGAAGTTTTAAAGCAGCAGCCCAATCTCCAGCTTGCACATGGCCCTGCAGGAACCCCCTCCAGCAAAGGATTTCTTTTGCCATGAATGAACAGTAGATTTTTTTGTTTGGGTCTCAGTGATTTATGCTCATCTGGGAGACTTAGTTTCCTTTTAATACTGCAACAAAAATCATCTTCAAGGAAACTTGGAAATATTTTTGACTGACACCTATACATCATCTGCATAAGGCGGAAGAACTCCATACACAGGAGTCAGTGGAAAAACTGGGTGATAAGCAGTTCAGCCCAACCCTTAAGCTTGCCTACATGAGAGATTTTGCTCTTTCGCTTTGTACTTATCAGCCTCCTCTAACCAAAATCACCGGTTTACTTACACCAGATGTGAGGAAATCAGCATCTTCACAAGACACTTTTTGGGAAACAAGAAGCCACACAACCTTCCCAGGGGAGGACCTGTCTGGTGCCCCATCAGATCACCACAATCACCCTGACTCTCACCACAAACCAGGCCCGGCTGATGCCAGAGCCCCACAAGAGCTTCCCAGGTCAGACACCACCAGGGATAAGACTCAAGGTCCTACAGGCTTCCAAACTGCAACTTCCTGAAACACAGCAAGTGGAAAATCAGAGCCTCTTGCCAAGTCTAGAGCCAAAGACTTTCTGCACAAGACCTTATCGGTCTTACATCCGCTTTCAGAGCTCCTTTCCTGGGGGCAGGCACCTGCTAAGACAGCTAATAAGTCCTATCCCAAACCCAGGGCAGGATGACTTTCGCTCAGAGGCCACATGCCCAGCTTGGCCCAGAACACAGGGGCAGCAGGAAGGGTAAAGGCTCCATAAGGAGGCATGTCCAGCCAGGAGAAGGTTGTGCTCCTTTAGAAAGCAGCGTTCAATCCACCCTCATCCTCAAACACTGCCTTAGCTTCCTCGCAAGCACAAAGAGACAACCTTATGGAGCTGATGGAAAGGCTGCCAATATTCATTTTCTGCCAGCAAAGAGGTACTGCCTGTATTGCAGGAGAGACAACAGTAGCAAACTGATGGCCTTGAGCTGGGGATGGTTCATGACAAAAGGATGCTGTCATTTTCCAGAACTCTTTCCCTAGGGTTTCCCTTCCAAAGCAAGAGACAAGAAAAGATTTCCACTCCTGCTTGCATCCCCCTGAAGATTTTGAGAAGAAAAAAGAATGCTCAAAGAGCCTCTGTGCATTTATAAACCTGTCAATTTTGCTAGAAGATTTAAGGCTTTAAAGAGTCCAAAACATCTACTGGAAATTTGCTATCCAAACAGACTTCTTTTAATACTTAAAAAAACACCAGAAATAAAATATTTAGATTTTTCTGAAGTGAGGCATTCCAATGGCTCCAGACAGAAGTGCTGGAGGGGAGGAGGAAATTCAATTCTTAAGTTTGACAGGAATTTTTTTTTTTTCCTTTCTTTTAATTGGCAGAGAAACAAGGCTACAAAGCTATTTCAGCCCCTGGCTCTGACCAGGAATAGCTGGGATGAGCAGCACAGGCAACAACAAACCAAACTTACTCAAGTGCTGGCAGTTTCCTGTCCCACACATGCTTTGCCTCACAGGAAAGATTCTCCAAGGTGATGATGCAGCAGTATTACAACCCACCATCCTGCCCTTCCTCTCCACACACTCCCACCGCTTTCCATTTTGCCTCCAAAAGCCTCTCCCACAGAAGAGAAGCAGGCTCCCCACCTGAGAACACTACAGGCATGACAGGTTTTGGGAGAGCTCAGTCTTTTTCAAAACCTCGTTACCTTGATTCCTTCTCAGCCATAAGAATTGAGAGGGTCAAACATCTGGCAGCACATTTCTTTCTCCATTTCCATGTACTCCTTGTAGTATCTACAAAGTAGAGCAAAGGATGGCATTAGGGGCTGGAGATTGTCTGTGCCACCTGCAGTGTCACAATCTGAAAATAATGTTATTTTTTGATATAAAGAAATTAACATAATGGAAGAGTGTGCTGGCAGCAGAGACACATCTCCTCCAAGCCCTTCTTTTTGCAATGTCAGGGAAGGAGAGCCAGAAATGTCATGCCTCATCCCCAGACCTTGGGTCACTGCTCTTCTTGGGAATAATGAGATCATTTGCCTTCTGTGAGACAGGTGCTTTCTACACTAGTTTTGGAAGCATGGAACAGTACAGAGGAACTCCACCTGTGTGCTGTGAGATACTTCTTATGCAAGTTCTTTTAGCACCCAGGAAACGTTGTCTGACTGCCATACAGCAGGACATCTACCATGGATACAGGATATCTACCATCGATATAGGATCTGGGCAGAGGTTGGGCAGGAGACAGCAGGGATTTGTGTCTGTGGATGACAAGGCAGATGTTTCCTCCTCTGTTCCCTCTTCCTTGCCAGTGTCACAGGATGACAAAAGCTTCGCAGTCTGCTCCATTTGAACTTCTCTAAGCACAGCACCCTCTGCTCCCTGTACTCTCAACTCACTGGTAAGGAATCCCTGAGCTGCAGGGTGACTCACTTTGGGAACACTGTCCCAGGGATTAGTGGCTGCCCATGAGTTCGACTTTCCTGCATCTGCTGCAAAATAAGACCAAAAGCAAAGGGTTTTGAGCAAAACACTAGAACCAGCCCCAGTGAGAGGCTGGCTCAGGCTCTCTCAGCTCAAGCCCTCAGCACCCTTGGGGCTCAGAACCTCAAAGGGTATGAAATCCTGGCCTAGCAAATCTCTCCTGATAATGAGCAAGGATGCCCACCTGTAGGTGGCACATCCTCACACCTATGAGAGCAGGAAATCCAAGAGTCCCTTATTTGGAGGAACAGATTAATGCCAGATATTGGAAGAAACCCCATTCATTCTGGTTTCGATGCAATGTAAGTCTTCCAATAGAATTCCCAGATCCAGCAGCAGAATTTGCACCAAATCCACCACAGCTGGTACGAAACACATTCTACATACCTCTCAGCCTGGATTCTGTCTGCTGTTCTCCAGGGGATTTTGCCAAGAACCTGTTTCAGCCAGTAAACAGATGCATTCCAAAGCTTTGTTTTAGATGGCAAAAGGGAGCTTGTTGATTACCACACAACATCACTTTTAACAAAGCATAAATGTACTTAGTAAGGAAGTGAAACGCCACTAAGAACAAGATTTTGATTCATATTCCATTTCTGAAGCATTTGTCAGATCACATGATGAGTTCTCATGCAAGGGCAGGCTGGCAACATCAAATATCTAGCCAGAGGTAAGGCCTCATTAAAAACATCCAGTAACACTTGCTTCATCTGTTTCACACTAATTCACTAATTCCACTCTTTGTCACAGGCAAAAGACCTCTCCTGCAGTGCTGCCTCAAGCTCTGTGATCAAACATCAGAAAGACATAGAGCTGCTAGAGCAAGTACAGAGGAGGCCATGGAGATACTCCAAAGGCTGGAGCCCCTCTGCTCTGAAGACAGGCTGGGAGAGCAGGGGTGCTGATCTGGAAAGGACTCCGGGAAGACCTCAGAGCCCCTTCCTCTGCCTAAAGGGGCTCCAGGAGAGCTGGCGATGGACTTTGGAAAAGAAAGAATGGCTTCCCACTGCCAGAGGGCAGAGTTAGATGGGATATTGGGAAGAAATTGTTTCCTGTGAGCGTGGTAAGGCCCTGGCACATCAGTTGAGGTTGCCCAGAGAAGCTGTGACTGCCCCATCCCTGAAGAGTTAAAGCCCAGGTTAGACAAGGCGTACAGCACCCTGGTGTGGTAAAAAGAGTCTTTGCCCATAGCAGCGGAATAAGCTTTAAGGTCCCTCCCAACTCAAACCATTCCATGGTTAAAAGTAAAAAATACATCGGTTTTAACAGGCAGCAAAGCAGGAACTCCAGGACAACAGTGGTTTAACATGCACTCAATTCTGACACATGCACACTCACTGAACATGCTGCTCTCTACAGACCTGGAGCTGACAAAGGCAGAAATGCCTTGTTGCTTCCCGGCCACATCACCTCAACATCATTAGCAAGATTTCTCTTTTATCTACCAACGTATTTCAAACAAATCTAAGTGAACATATGAAGCTTCAAGATTCAGGCCTTCTAGCACTGTACATGTACTAGCCTCCAAGAGCAGCCAGACAGATCTAGTTTAGGACTCCCTGCCCTCAGTGGACAATGTGGTAGCTCCATAACCAGTGGGAGATCAGGATGAATATAAGAGATTAATTTAAAATTTCCAGACCAGCAGCTAATACTGCCTTCAAGCTCTTTGTACTTCAGAAGTAAGAGAACAGATTTGAAAACTTAGTGTTATGACAGACTATTAAAGACAACATAGATACACAGGACAGAACAGCCCTCCACCAACATATGCCCTGGCAGAAGGCACTCAGCCCACCGGACTGACTTTTCCAGCAGCATCAATCACTCTTTTTAGGTGTTACTGCTGCCTTTCTGCAAGTGTCTGGCAGGGACATACAGAAGAGGGTTTGTATTCAAGGGCTGCTTTGTGAGCTCCAGAGCTGAGGACAGCATTGCTCCTGCCTCAGTAAACAGTGCCAGGAGGACAGCACACACTTTTGGGAAAAAGCTAATGCTTTTGGCAGTTTCAAAGGAAGAGCATCATGAGCATAATGAGACAAGCATTAGTCATGTTTTGGTGAGGCTGGGGCATGACTAAGCTGGCAGAATAGTCCTGTACCCAGTCTGTGGGCAAAGGGAAAGTTTGTCTTCAGGGCTGTTCATTTATTATCTCTGAGACGGCAAGAAATTAATTTTTAATCAATATTAGTATTGTGCATGGAAGCACCTGCAATCAGAAAAGCTGCTGAAATTAACCGACACATCTTAAAGGGAATGAAAATCATACTTAATGAGAACATTAACAGCTGGAGAATCAGTCAACTGTATTTCACTGGATTTGAGACATTTTAGGAGCCCCCACGTCCCTGTCCTTACCCTGATCTGCTCACAAGTCAGGTAACACACATCCCACCAAAGAAATATATGGAAAGTTTAGGTGTTCCTAGATCCTCACTTGCAGCTTCTGGGCCTGAAAAATGTTTCAAGCTGTTTTCTGCACATGCGTTTTCCCAAGTCACTTATTAACCCAATAGTTTGCAGTTTTGGAGTTTTTTGAACATTTTAAATATTTCAGAATGGGTATTACAGCCTGTCCAAACACTCTCTCTTTCCCAGGTATGGAAAGGAGGGCTCTCACCTTGCCAACTTCTTCAGCTCATTGTTGATATCACGGTTAAAGGGCTGGATGCACTGAGCTCTGGCCAGGAAATCCCGGGATTTGCTGTACTCCTTCATATAGAGACAAGCCTATCATGGAAAGAAGACAGATGCATCAAAAGATAAATACAGACCCACTGCTCTTCTTCGGCCTTGTGAAAAAACAAACATTCCTGAGACAGAGAAAAGTAATTCAGGAACACCCCAGGAAAAGCTCCATGGGACATATTTCCATGGAGCCAGACTTTCCAAAAGGACAGATGCAGACAAACCACCTTAACTGCTCCACCAGCCCAGAATTCAGAGATTCTCCTCAGTTCATTCTGGGCTCCCTCCACAGCCAGGCTGGGATGTTCCATGATGATTTATTTGCCCACCTGGCCACACCTGAACAGTGCTTTGGCACTTCCTTGGTCCATCTCCAAGGCTAACTCCCCATATTTCAAAGCTCGGTCAGCACGCTCCAGTTTCAGGTAAGTGAGTGAGAGATTCAGGAACAGCAGCAGTTTGGAAGTGTTGATCTGGCTCTGCTCTGCCTTACTGGAAGAGCTGCGACCCAGGATGGAGAGCGCCTGAGGAGAGAGGGAAAACCAGCCACTGCACAACAAATCCATCATGGAAAGTGAGAAATACATCTCATCCAACAGCTACATCCACATTTTTGTTCACCTAGGTTACTTAAAAATAATAACAATCAAAACTCCAAATACAGGGCATGGCATTCTCAGAATGACTAGTCATGCTGACCATTTGACTACAGGTTTAGGAACTTAGCATGGAGAACAGCAGAATAAAAAAAAAAAGGACCCAGGACTCAGATTTTAAGGATAAATATGGAAACCTTACAGGGAAGAAGGCAAGTCAAACTACTTTTGTTTCAAAAATACCCAGCAAAAGCAACTTTGAATCATCTCTACCTCTGAAAAAGATGCCTTCCAGTTTGAGAATAACTGGGCATTTACCCTGCCTGCAGATGGAGCTGAAGAGGCTCAGCCTGGGAAAAAGCAGCAGAGTGTACCTTCTCACTCTCTACAATTGCCAGACAGGAAGGTGCAGCCAGATGGGGGTCAGGCTCTGCTCCCAGACAGCTGGACAAGACAAACAGCCTCAAGTTGCAGCACAGGAGGTTCAGTTTGGATACTGGGGAAAATATCTCACTGACAATGTTGTTCAACCCTGGCCCAGGCTGTTCAGGGCAGTGGTGGAGACTCCATTCCTGGAGGGATTTCACAGCCCTGTGGATGTGGCACTTGCAGACATGAGGTAGTGGTGGCCTTAGCAGTGCTGAGGGACAGCTGGACTTGGTGGTCTCAGAGAGCTTTTCCAACCAAAATGATTCTGTTACTCTTCCTTCCCTTACCACTGCTGCTCACATAAAATCAGGTGCGCAAGCCCTGTTCTGAAGAAACAAACTATGCCTAGAAAATACCACAAAGTTTTTTGATCTCTAACCTGTACCTGTTGCGATGAACTAAAATAATCCCTTCTCTCACAGCTTTCTCAAAGCACACTCCATATTTTCCTGGTGTCATACCCTCTTGTATCTGTCCTTGGCAATCTTGAAGCGCTGCTTATAGAAGAAGTAGTTGCCAAACTCTCTCTCTGTAGCTGCCACTTTCAACACTTTTTCTAGAGGAAGTCTATCCTGCTGTTCCTGTGTGAAGAAATATTTGAATTTCAGCTCAAACTAAACAAAACAGGCAGAGAACTCAGACAGGACAGTCCTGCACAGCCCCCTCCTATTCACAGAGCAGAAGCCAGGTCCTTACCAAGGCCAGGCCACCATTACGTGGTATCTCCCCAGCCAGACTGAATATGCCGGTGTTCTTGTGCTGATTAGTCCTAGTAAAGAGTTCATGCAGCTCCTCAGGCCCAAAGAGGGACTTAAAAAAGCAGGAATGCATCCTTAAAATCTGCCCAACTCTTTCAGCACACAACTGAGTTAACACAAATGCAGCCACTGGCACAAAGCTGCTTGAAAGGTTCTGTTGCTCTAATTGCTCTCAGGCCAGCTCTGGGATAGCCTGACACTCCCAAAGACACCAACCAGCAAAACAAAAACCCCAACAATCACTAAAAAAAAAAAAAAAAAGATAAAAATGGAGGGACAGGTTGTCTTCTGGGTCTGCAAATTGGAACCAGCTCATAGAGAGGGGTCAGTCAGCCAAAATGGGTGGGCAAGGGACAAGGAGGGAGCGAAACAAGTGTAGTTTGCTCACAGGGCTCTGGGGGAAAATTTGCCTGGGCAGAGGCTGGAGGACCTCCCCCATTAGCTTCTGCCTCCCCTCCTGACCTACAACCACAGCTCAAAGCCCTTGACATGATAAGGTGAATTAACAATAGCACTGTAACTCACTAGGGAGGAAAAAACAGGGAAGCAACACTTGGGAGAGCAGCCAAGAGGCAGAGACAAAAGGTAGGGGCTGGCAGACAGAAGAGGATTGTTACAGACAGCTCCTTACTGTTCCTTAAAGAAATTCCTGGAAGTTGGTGCCCTCTAGTGAAACCATGAGGTTTCTGGTAAAACTAAAAACAAATGAGAGCCATTCCACTGACTCCATCCAGCACAGAGGAGCAAACAAAAGCAGATCACGCCTTGTCCCTCTGCATGGGAGGTCAAACAGCATGGAGGGACACAAAGGGCAGGCACGTGAATCAGAGTAGAGCTGGGAGGCCAGGGACGAGATACTTGCACAAGCATTCACCTGAACACATATAACATGCAAGCCACAGCAACTGTGAAACAGGACAAGGATAGTTCACCCTCTAGATTTTGGTAAGGGAACTCACATAAGTCAACTCAAAGAACGCGTCGCACTCCTCTGAGTCTATGAAGTCCAGCACCTCCACCTTGAAGAGGACTGTGGTGTTTGGGGGGATGGAGGGAGGACAGCCCCGCTGGCCATAGGCGTATTCTGGAGTGAGGATGAACAGTGCAGCCTCTCCTTTGGTCATAGACAGCAGGCCGATCTCCAGCCCCCACAGTGTGATGTCTGTCACAACATGGAGTGGAACAGATGAGGTTCACAAACACCAACACCCTCACACACCAAACAATCATTTCTCCTTAAGCCTGAAGGAAAAATATCCCTGTGAGCTCCTGTCTCAGCAACTACAACAGCCAGTTGCTCCCAAGGCAGCCTGCTGTGGGACTGAGCATGTGGTATTGCAAATCTGGAGTAGGGTGACTTGGAAGGTGCTTTAAAGACCATTCAGTCTGAGCCCTGCCATGGGCAGGGACACCTTCCACTAGACCAGCATGCTCCAAGACCTTTCCAGCCTAGAAAACATCATCTCCTCACGGGATTTAAAGCTACCTGAGGGCAGGTGGGAAACACCTCCCTACCACTCCCAGGCAGAGGGTGAGCAGGTCCAGATTACATCCCCCACGTGAACCAGGAAGATTTGGAACTCCATGAACAAGTGTTAAAGGTTTCAAACAACCTAAAGACACCAGAGAGCATTTAAACTGAAATGCCTTAACACAACCCCAGGTCCCAAAAAGCCTTAATCCCAAGCCCCAGGACAAAGTTGGTGGTTCAAACCTACCTTTTCCAAGTTTCATCAGCCTTGGATACTTGCTGTTCCCGTTTGAACAGAAGAGCTTATTCCAATTTCCCAGGTACCCGGAGTACTTCACTGTACAGCCCAAAGTGAGGAGTGGAGAATAGGGAAAAACAAGAGTTTGATTTCATATCCCATAATGGCAACATCAGGAGCACATCAGTTGTAATCACCCAGTTATCCTGCTTCTCTTTTTCTGTTCTGCTATAGAACAGCAGAGGCAGCACAAACCCTTCTGTTTTACACCAAAAACCTGGTCACATCCAAGCAGCCAAGTGCTGTGTGTTTATCGTTCCCAGACAAAGCTGTTTCAGAGTACTGAGCTTTTTAAGAGATGCAATTTTGTGCTTTTAAGAATTGGAAACTTCAGCTGAGCAAACTAAAATGCCTCAGTTATATGCAAAAATACATAAAAATATTTCCCTAACCAAAGCTGGAGCTCTGGAAAGAGGAAAAAAAAAAAGAGGAAAATGTACCACCACCCCAAGCTCTGTATCTGTAACTCCAGTACTGCCTCAGAAAATACACTGTAATGGGCCTCTCTTGACACAGCACCAGGGCCTTGCACTTCAGGAACCACTGCCAGCTTCAAACTTCTCTGTGAGCACAGGCGGGCCCTAGAAATCCTTCTTTCCTCAAGGTCAAGATGCCTTTTCATTTAATGTGTCAGCCATAAGAAGTTAAACAGGACATCCCAAGTGCTAAAACACTGATAAGGAGAGGAGACAGTCTCTGAAACAGAGACACACCACGGTATAATATCAGCACTTTTAAGTCCTTGTTGTGGTCTTTTCCAGCCACCAGCACCTCAACGTTTAGAGTCTTTAGGGATCTTTCCCGACAGGCTCTGCCCTCTCTGTTTCCCTCAGCACCTGCTTCAGGTCCAGCCTGAAAAGACCAAACCTCACACCAAGACACAGGTGACAGAGACGAGCATCAGACCATCAGACTCCAGGACACGCTTGAAAGGATTTTCTCTTTCTTAGTCCTGCTGAACACAGGCTAAACTAAACAATTCCTATTTAAAAGCTGCTCAGGAGATGGCTACTGGTGCCTGAGCTACCTGTGAATTCAACATTACTGCAGAGCACCCTGAACACCCTCCCACGCCCACCCTGGGCACTCAGGCCAAGCTCAGGCAGCCTTACTCCAGGACATTAGCCCTGGCGAGACTGCAAGAATCGTGGAATGGTTTGGGTTGGAAGGGACCTTGAAGATCACCCAGTCCAACCCCCTGCCCATGGGCAGGGACACCTTCCACTAGAGCAGATTGCTGCAGCCTGGGCTTCAACATTTCCAGGAATGGGGCAACCACAGCTTCCTTGGGCAACCTGTGCCAGAGAACTGGGACATCCTTAACAGGGGTGTCTGGCCCTGGCCACGGGACCTCCCACGGCCCACAGGAGTCCCCGGAGGCCCCAGACCCGGCTTTACCTGCCACGGAGGCGGACAGGGGCACGGGTTGCCCGGTGCCGGGGCGCAGCTGCTCCTTGCGCACCCCTCCATCACCGGTCAGGTCCTGTAGGGATTGGAGAGACTCCGAGGCCAGAGACAGAGAGGGTGTCGAGGCCGGGGTTGGTGCTGGGGTCGAGGTCAGTGCCAGAGTCCATGTCGGAGTCGGAGTCGGAGTCGGAGTCGGAGTCGGAATCGGGCCCGGGTCCCGCCACCCGGCCCCGAGCTCCTCCTCGCCAGCACCGCCCGCCATCATGGCCGCACCGCGTCTCTACCGCACCTCACCCACTCCGCCAATCACCGCCCGCCGAGCGTGGCGCCCCCAGCCAATCACGCTCCGAGCAGCGGACGCGTCCCCACGCGCAGCGTTAGAGCCACGCGAGAATGAACGCGCCCCTGCGCGGCCGTGGAGCAATGGAAGGCGGAACGTCACCGCGCGCCGCGGTGCACGCTGGGGGATGTAGTCCGCGGCGTGCACTGCCTTGCGCACTTGTTGTAACAAAAAACCCAAACCAACCCAAAAGTCAAAAAACAAAACCAAACCCCACAAAAACATCAAAAACCCCAACCAAACCACAGCAAAAACCACACAACTACCAAAAAAAAACCCCAAACCAAAACACAATCAAACAAAAACCCAAACCAAAACACAAACAAAAACCCAAACCAAAGGAAAATCAAAACAAAAAACACCCCCTCCAGCCAACTAACCAACAAAAACAAACAAACAAAACAAAAAACAAACAATCCACCCCCCCAAAAAAAAAAAAAAAAAAAAAAAAAAGAAATCCAAAAAAAACCCCAACCAACCAACCCAAACTGGTTTGGAACAAGTTTGTAAGTTTGGCCTTCTTCAGGCATCTGAAGTGGTATAAACGTAAAAGGCAGGAGGGCAGGAAGGACGGTCCCCACAGCCTGTCCTCAGCCCCCCGTTGGAGAGAAGGTGCTGCATTCCCTGCTTTGCTGTGTCCCAAGGACCTTCAGTGTGAGGCTGGGTGACAAGCCCAGGCTGATCTCATCACTGCATTTCCAAAGTTGGACACTCCTCAAGGAAAAGCCAGGACCATCCCCAGCTCCCTGGGAGATGCTGAGAGGGAAGCCAGGGGATGGGATCATGATGGGATTCATATGAGGGATGCTCATAAGCCAAACACATCCATGAGCCAGGAGTTATTATATGAGAAACTATATTTTTTCACAATCAGACTAAATAATTCATTGTGCCTTGTCCAACACAGTAAGAGCAGTGTTTGGTTTCCTTCTATTTTTTTCCAAAAGGATAACAGGTTTTCACCAGACAATAAAAAACCACTGGTTTAACAAAAAAAAAAAAAAATTGTAATTAGTAGCAAAGTTAACCTAGTTGATAACAATATCTTAGAGTCAAGTTATCTTAAACTTAGCCGATAACAAAGTGCTTTGGTGAGAACATTCTTTCTGTTGCAGTGGGGCTACGGGAAGTCCCACGGGGATTTGGAGATACTGGCTGCTGTGGGAAGCAAACATGGCCAGCTCTTCTCTTGGTTATGCCGAGTCATGTGCTGTGTGTGCCCACACACGGCTCCAGGCAGACCTTCCTGGGGCGTGCAGGGACAGGACAGGGGGACAAGAGCCTGCCTGGCTCTCCCTGGGAACAGGAACATCCTGGAGGGGCTGAGGCTGCAGGAGGGGAGCCACCGGGGTCCCCATCCTGAGGAGGAGCTACCCTGTCTGACTGGGTCCCAGCAGCTTGACCAGGAGAAGCCAAGGAAAGTCTGTCAGGTCCGTGCACTGGGAGAAGTGGAGAAGCGGAGCCGGAGATATCCGTGCAGGCCACCCACCAAACTGGGGCTCCTGAATGTGCCTTTCCACAGGTTCAAGTATTGTAGATTCATGGAATATCCTGACTTGGAAGGGACCTACAGGGATCATCGAGTCCAACTTCTGGCCCTACACAGACATCCCAATAATCCCACCTTGTGCCTGAGAGTGTTGTACAAATGCTGCTGGAGCTCTGGCAGCCTTGGGGCTGTGAGCACTCCCAGAGGAGCCTGGTCAGTGCCCCAGCACCCTCTGGGAGAAGAACCTTTCCCTGATATCAAACTAAACCTTTCCCAACAGTGACAGAGCTCCAGTCATTCCCTCAGATCCTGTCACTAGGATGAGATTCTTACACCCTTTGAATGTTCAGGTACAAGATGACTTCTCTCCAGCACCCACTGCTAACCCTTCAGACCCTGCAAAGCAGCTCTTGCCTGTCCCTTGATCCAGGTGTCCCTGGAGCTGCATGCTGGAGTGACTGATCCATCGCACCAGATAGTTCGGGGACAGTTTCAAAGCCATATTCAGGTTGCTGGGATACTGTCTTATGGTGGCTGTCCTGGGGTATCATTTGTCCTCCACATACGGCTCCGAGCTTCCTGCAGAAGATCCTCCTTTCTCAGAGCAGATCCCTTGCCTGAAGCAGGCCCATCTTTCCAGGGCTGGGCATCCTTTGCTCTGTTTGAGTGCAGCGTGAACACCACCAAAGTCTGCAGCAAATCCCCACCAACCCATCATGCACAGGGTATCACAGGGTCTAACAACCAGCAGTAGTGTCAGTGTGCTTCCACATGCCAGGACCGGATGGGGTGTCTGGGGCTGGTGACCAGGGTCCCTGGGATGATAGAGGTGGCTGGGATGCATGGGGTAACCAGGATGGTCAAGGTGATGGGTTGGTCAGGGTGGCTGGGATGACTAGGATGAACAGGGTGACGGGGATGACTGGTGTCACTGGGCTGGCCAAGGTCATTGATGATAGGGTGGCCAGGATGGTGGAGGTGACCGGGTCACTGTGATGATGGGGTGGCCGGGGTGGCCAAGGCGGCAGGGATCACCGGGGTAACCAGGGGGTGACTAGGGTGACTCGGTTGGCCGGGGTCTCTGTGATAATGGTGTAGCCGGGCTGACCCGGGTCGTCTGCCCGCTCAGCAGCGCCTACACGATGCCAGCTCCGCCCCGCGCCCTCCCCCAGCTCTGCCCCGGGCACCGAGTCCGGAGCGGGGCGGCGATCGCCCCCTGTGGCCCCGGAGGCCCCGGCGGAAGCGGCGCGGGGCGCGCATGGCGCTGTACCGCGCGGCGGCTGCGGTGCTGGCGGGGCTGGAGCGCGGCGAGGGCGGCCTCAAGAGCCTCGTGTACAACAGCGGCTTCCCGGTGCGCCCGGGGGGAACGGGAGTGCGGGGCAAGCGGGGGAGGATCACGCCCGGGAGGGCAGGGAGAGCCCCGGAGCCCGGCGCGGGCCTGGTGGCACTCACTGGTGACTGCTCCGCAGCATGTCCGGCAGCTGTATGCGCTGGTGTCCGAGACCGTCCGCTACGCCTCGGTGCTGGAGAAGCTGCTGGATGGAGCCGCGCTGCTGCAGGCCGAGAAGAAGCTGGCGCCGCAGCTGGCGAAGGTATGGGCATCCGCGGAATCCCTGGGCCGCGGTGTCCCGGAGCCGCGGTATCCTGGAGCCGCGGTGGCCTGGGGCGGCGGGGCCGGGCTCACCTCGTCCCCTCCCCGCAGGTCCTGGTGTATGACCTGCTCTTCGGCAAGGGGCTGAAGTGCGGCGGCCGGTGGAAGGCGCTGGCCCGGCGGCACCGGGCACGGCTGGAGGCCGAGCTGGCCCGCATGAAGGTGCGGCACAAGGTGAGCCGCAACGAGGACCTCCTGGCCCCAGAGAAGGCAGTAAGTGCCTCAGGTGAGTGGGATCGGGCTGGGTGGGCACCCTGTGCTGGGAGCAATGGGTGGCTGTGTCTGAACTCTCTGGCCCTTGCAGCCTCCCAGGTCCCACGCTATGTCCGGGTCAACACCCTGAAGACTTGTGTGGACGATGTGATTGACTTCTTCAAGCGCCAGGGATATGCCTACCTGGGCAAAGCAGTCAGGTGAGTATTTCTTTCTGCTATCCCACCTCTCCTGGAATGTCAGCAAATGGCATGGTTTGGTGGGTTGAAGGGTTGCTGCACTTGGTGCTCAGAGTGGTTGGGTTGGGGTCTCCATTACTCCTTGCACTTAAGATGCTACCTGTCTGGGTGCTGCCTTGAGCTGGAGAGAAGCTGTGCCATGAAGAGGTTTCTCAACCTGGGCTCTGCTGTGAGCACTGAGATTAGGACTTTGTGTTCATGCTCCCTGTGTCTCATGGGCAGTGTGGAGGACCTGAAAGCCCTCTCCGGAAAAAAATTCTTGTTGGATCTGCATCTCCCGGAGGTGTTGGTTTTCCCTTCGCAGACAGACCTCCATGACAACCTGCTGTATACTTCAGGACACATAATTCTGCAGGACAAGGTGAGGGAACTGGGGAGCAGGAAGTTGCAGGGGCAGGAAAACTACTGACAGGGATGAAGGGTGAGCTCCTTCCACAATGGCTCAGCTTGCAGCATTTAAGTCTTAGCAGAAACTGCATGACTCCCCTGGGGCTTTGCTTCCATTGTTTGAAGGTTCAGGATGAAATCCTCAGGTATTAAACCCCTGTGAAGCTGGGGGCCAGGAGCTGGGAGGAGCAGGGAGCTGTGGGTTGGGCAAGGCTGTTGGTGGAGTGTGGTGGTGGCCTTAGGCCTGTGTCATTGTGGTCCCTGTGACCCCACAGCATCAGCTATGCCTGAGGAGGGGCCGGGTGTTTCTGCCCACCCCTCTATCAGTCTTTGTCCTCTTGCAGGCTAGCTGCCTCCCTGCCTACCTCCTTGGCCCTGTTGCCGGCTCCCACGTCATTGATGCCTGCGCTGCCCCTGGAAACAAGACAAGCCACCTGGCTGCCATTCTGAAGAACAAGGGGTGAGAGCAGGGTTGTGTACAGGGGTGGAGGGAAGGGGGAAGGTGTCCCTGGCCCCCTTGAGCCCACAGAGTGCACAAGAAGGTGGCAGGAGGAGCTGCAACCTGTCACCACTTCAGGTGAGCTGGTGGCTCTGACAGTTCTGGGCCACTGGAAGGACCAGAGGGGATGTGAATTCATGTAGGGCTTCACTCCCAGCCCCCAGCCCTGTTCCATAACCCTGCTAGAGGGGAGGCAGCTCTCAAGGTCTGCCTGCCCAGTATTTGAGTGTTTTGGGGGCCAGGTAGTCTGTTCATGGCTTCTCTTGGGCACTGGGCTCTGCCTTCAGACAGATCTTTGCCTTTGATGTGGACCCCAAGCGCGTGGCGACCATGAGCACGCTGCTGACACGGGCAGGGGTCACTGGCTGCCAGCTGGCCCAGCAGGACTTCTTGACTGTGGACCCCAGAGACCCCAAATACAGCAGGGTGACCCACATCCTTCTTGACCCATCCTGCAGCGGCTCAGGTAACGTGTGAGGCTCCAGCTGCTCACCTGGAGCTGGGCTGTGGGTGTGCAAACCCCAGGTGACAGCTCCTGTCTTGCAGGGATGGTGACCCGAGGGCCAGGGGAGGAGGCGGCCCCGAGTGCTGAACGCTTACAGGCACTGTCTGGCTTCCAGCGCCGGGTCCTCAACCATGCCCTGAGCTTCCCAGCTCTCCAGCGCCTGGTCTACTCCACCTGCTCCCTGCACCAGGAGGAGAATGAGGATGTGGTGCAGGCTGTGCTGCAGGAGTGGGGTTCGGCCTTCAGGTGAGCCTGGCTCAGGGAAGCTGGGGGGCTTTAGGGCAGGGTTTGGTGCTGACCTGTTTTCCATGCCGCAGGCTGGTGACTGCCTTCCCATCCTGGCCCTGCCGAGGACTCGCTGCCTTCTCTGGAGCAGAGAGCTGCCTCCGTGCTTCCCCTACAGAGACCCTCACCCACGGCTTCTTCGTGGCTGTGTTGGAGCGGTGCAAGGACGGGGCTGCTGCCCCCAGGTGAGAGGGGGCTGTGGGCGACTCCAGCTGCTGGGGTGCACCCTGGGGAGGGTGCGAGGGAATGTGTTTGTGGGAGCAGAGGGCAGAAACTGTGGCACTGGCCAGTGTGGCTCAGGCTGTTTGCTCCTGTCCACAGCTCCCTTCCTGCAGCAGCCAAGAGCCCCCAGCCAGGAGAGGGAACAGAGACAGGTGCAGCTCCCAAGAAGAGGAAAAGGAAAAAGCAGAGCGTGAAAGAGTGAAACCTTTTCTGGACAAACCCCTGCACTGCTGGGGCTTGTGGGGAGCACATACTAGCCTGGACACAAGTCAAGCTATGTGCCAACTGCAGTCATAGTTAGAATTCTGCAACACTGGGGATGGAGTGCCAACACTGGGACCACCCTGGTGCCAGGAAGGGACAACTGCTCACCCAGGGCTGCCCCTTGCAGCCAGTCCTTGCCCCAGATTTGCCCCGAAGGCAGTCCCCACTCCACAGCCTGCAGAGCTGGGGTCCTCCAGCTGGATTAAGGGTGGTTTATGTTCCCCCCCAAAACAATTCCAACCCCTAGCCTGATGTGGAGCTTTGAAAAAGCATTTCACTGTAGGGATGAAGCAGATTAAAAGTTTCTCTCTCTTCACTGTCTTTTCCAGTGTTTGTGCAGTCCTGCCCTGAAATTATCACTGCTCATAGTAGAGGCAAAGTGGAGGGGAAAAAGGTGAAATAATAATCCTGTCCCTGCACCTTTCTTTGAACTGGGGGAGCAAGGACTCATGAGCTAGAGGGTGTTGCACCTGAACCCTACCAGCACCCTACCCCACCCTGCCCTGAGAATCCCAGCCCCAGCAATCACACTTGAGCACCGCCATGTGAACACAATCATTTTATTTTAAACTGGGACATAAGAAGCAAGGAAAAATTGCACATTCACACTAAAATCCTATCAGCCACACCAGGAATGACCCAAGACTTCAGTCAGTTAAAACCCAACCTCCCCCCAAGCACAAGGGGCTCTCCCAGCAGGGTTTGTGTGGCAGGGAAGGGACAGCCCGTCTCCTCAAGGGTGTGTGGGACTATGTGGGGCAGCTACTTGTGGGCAGGACCCAGAGCCAGGGTGCCCTTAACCATGTCCCAGCTCATCCCCATCTTGTCAGAGCTGACCTGGGCAAACCCTGGCACCTCGAGGAAGGGGAGGGATACTCTCCTGGCCCAGGACCCTAAGTGGGGCAGAGGGAAGGACCCAGGGTCAGTCATGGCAGGCACTAGCCCCTTGCCATCTTCTCCCTCCAAGGATACGTTTTCCCAGCCTGGCTGCCTTTGGCCCACTGCACCCTCATCTATGCTGGTGGGTGATGGCAAGAATATTCCCACCAGCACCTGCAGGTCCTCTATAGAGCTGTGTCCCCTCTGTGCCACACAGAGCCCATCACCTGCTCTTTCTCCTGGGAGAGACATCTTGACCCTGCCACTCGGCACTGTAACGTGAGAGCTCCTGCTCCTCACCCTCAGAGAAATAATTAAAAAACTTCAAAAAACAATCAGAAAAAGGTTTAGTCACATCCACATGTCACATTTAAAAAGAAGGGGATGATGTACAGCAGGGGGAGCACGGCAGAGCCTGCAGGATGCAGCTGCCTTTCCCAGCACAGTGCATTCCCGCAGGGACAGCCAGGGTTGGAACAGCTAAACACCAACAGCAGCAGGCAGGCAACTTCACTGAACCAAGCTTGAAGGAATTTGAAGGCAATTTAGCTTAAATATAAAAATAAATTTTTATTTTGTTAAAAAATGTTTAAATATTTGTGATTTTTTTGGGGTATTTTTCTTCTTTTTTTTTTTTTTCTTTTTTTTTNGACGTCAGCAAACACACACACTCACACGGCCCGGAGAGTAAAAAGCCAGCAGGAAACATTCCTAGGAATGGAGTGCCCATCCCTCACCATGGACAGGGCAGGGGCGGGCTCTTTGGTGACCTCCAGCTCTGGCAGTCTCTTCTTAGAGAAGCTCCAAGGCAGGGGAGGGTGGGATTCCCACTCCTGGCTGGCTGGAGACAGGGGAGGCAGCACCACAGTTCCTAGGAGCTAGTAAAACCCACTGGGATGGAGATGAACTGAGAAATGAAAAACAACTTGGATTTGGGATGGGAGGAGAATGCATCTGCTCTGTACTCCTGTGAGCAATTCCAGAGCCCCCTGAAGTGTGGAAGAGGTACAAGGAGAGAGGGAAAGGGAGGGGAGAGACTGCCACAGTTGGAACCCCCTGTCCTAGCTGCTTTTCAGTCACAACATGGAAGGGACAACTCCCCAGAATGAGCAGCCACGCAGTGATGCTACTGTCAACACCCAATTAGCTGGGGCACGTCTCCCCCCAAGGACTGGTGCCCCCCCAAAAAGAAACTCCAAACAACAAATCCGGCATAACCAACATGCCGCCACACACACGGTTCAGTTCTTCCTCCAAACTCGATTCAGTGAGCACAGGAACAGGAGCACGGATAAAGCAGAACTGGAGAGCAGGGTGGGGGCAGCCCACAGCCCCACGGAGCAGCGGAGATAGGAGAGGGGTGGGGGGACCCATCCTCACTCCGTGGCTCCAGCCCAAGTCCTGAGCTATGGCATGCCCTCAGCTGGAGGTAGCAGGACATTAGGTCCCAGCTGCACCCGTACCAGCCACCGGTGGCACCGAAACAGAACCAGGCTGGAACCCACCCTGGCTACAGGCATGGGACCATGTTCACCAGGCCATGGGATGAACAATGGGAAAGATTTAGTGACCCAGTGAAGATGGTGTCTGAGAGCAGCTTGGAATCACAGCATGTCACCAGCCACGCTCTGAGTGGGACATGGCTTTGGGGCTGGCTAAGGGCTGGGGAGGGGCACAGAAACAGCTAGAAGCAAATGGGGAGAAATGTACACATTATTAAACAAGGCAAAATAAACTGAGGGAAAGAACATTGAGGATATGTACAGAGATTTGTCCAGCCTTGTCTCTGGAACTGTTCAAGTAACAAGAGTTTGGTTTATCCCGTCCCAGCATGGTCTCTGGTGGGAGTCAGGGACGGGGCCTGGTCCCACCATAGGGACAGCTCTAGCCCAGAGCCCTCCCACACATGGGCCAGAGCAGCCCAGCAGCACTAGGGTTACTTTTTGCGGGTGTGCTGCCTCCGTGCCTGCAGCCGTTGGCGAGTGCCCGTCTTGGATCCTGCCCCGATGGAGAAGGTGGGAGTGGATGAACCTGAAAGCAGAAAGGTTGCTCAGGTCTCTGTAGCTTTGGAATCAGAGCGATCCTCACCCCCTGGGAAGAACAGAAGGCTCAGCATGCCTCAGAGTCCAGCAGGTACCTGAGCCATCTCCCAGAGCACACCTGGCCCTACCACTGTCCCCAGCCCAAGGGGACACCATGACCCACAAGCTCCCCAAGGCTGGAGAACTCCCTCCTTACCAAAGGAAGTGCCGACCCCTCCGAAGCTCGAGGCAGGAGTGCTGGGTGTCCTGAAGGAAAGGCTGCTGCTTCCACTGCCCACAGCTCCAGGGACAGATGTGCCCTGCCCAAAGGTGGGCACTGGAGCTCCTGGAAAGCAAGAGGTCACTGTGAGCCAGGGTTGGCAAAGAAGAAAGAGCCTTTGGGAGCCAGTGGAACCCAGAGAAGGCACAGGATGCCCTCTGGGGACTGAAGCACCACAATCCATCCCCCAGAATCAGCCTCTGCTCCTGAAAAGCCTTTTTAATACAAAAGTTACACTCTCTGGATAATCCCTGGGCTCTCTGAACAGCAGGGTTGCACAGAAGGATTTGCCAGGGAGGAAAAAAGACCTTGGCCTTTCTAGATCAAGGAGTTGCTCACTTGTGTGGGTTTCAGTTCCACGGGAGCTGGGAATATCCAGCAAAGATCTGAACTGTTAGGGAAACCCTGATAGCAAGCCAGAAGTGATGGCAGTTGCTAGCTGGCAACATTCCAGCTTGCTAAGGTGTTCCAGGTGGCTGTAAAGGACTCAGACGATCTTGGCTCCTGCAGGACACTTGGATGAGCAGAGCTAGGGAGCTGGTGCCTTCAGAGGGGGCAATGAGCAGTGTTTAGGGATTCCCCTCCCTAGAGGGCCAGGATCCTTACAGGGAGTGATGGGAATGCTTTCCCTTTGCATGGCAAGGCTCTGCCTAGCAGGAGCACTGGCCTTACCAGGGCTGTGGACCCCAGGAGCCTTGGAAAGGTCCATCAGGAATACAACTGCCCAACTCTAGACCCTCAAGATGGCCTGTCTGCCCCTATCCCATCCTGGTAATGTTCAAGGCCATGTTGGACAGGGTCCTGAGCAACGTGGTCTAGTGGAAGGTGTCTATGCCCATGGAAGGGGGGTAGATCAACAGGATCTTTAAGGTCCCTTCCAACATGATCCATTCCATGATGACTCACCTCCAAATGCAGGCTTGCTGTTGGGAGTGCTGGTCATAGTGAAGGCAAAGGGCGTGCTCTGACCCTGTGCTCCCAGGGCACTCTGCGGCAGAGATGAGCCGAAGGGCGTTGCTGCCACGGCTGCCCCGCTCTGCCCAGTCCCAAAGCTGAAGGCAACAGCTGGGGACCCACTGCTGAGGCCCGGCGTACCCATCCCAAAGGCGCTGGTGGAGGGGCCTGGCTGGGTGGTGGCCCCAAAGGTGAATGGAGATGGGGTGGTGCCAAAGACAGGGGCACTGGTGCTGCTGCTTGTGGTCTGGGTGGTGGCACCAAAGCTTGATGTAGTGGAGGTGGCTGTTCCAAAAGAGAACACTGAGGTGGTGGTCCCAAATGCTGCCTGGGTGCTGCTGGTGCCAAAGGAGCCCTGGGCACTGGTTGTGCCAAAGGCTGGCTGGGCACCACTGCCAAATGCTGGCTGAGCCACTGACTGTGCTGGGAGGGCACCGAAACTGAACGGAGGAGTGAAGCTGATGGGGCCAGCAGCAGGCTTGCTGGCAGGCACCTGGCTGTCGGCAGCCCCAGTGCTGAAGGTGAGCTCACTCCCAGTGCTGGGGTAGGGTGGTGGTGGCTTTGCACTGGCTGAAAAGCTGCCAAAAGCTGAAACGGAGGAGCCGAATGTCAGTGGTGCTTGAGCTGTGGTGGCTGGGGCAGAGGAGGTCAGTGTAGTGTTCCCAAATATGCTAAAGCCCACGGTGGTGGCAGCAACTGTTGACTTTGAAGGTACCTGGCCAAAGGCAGGGCCTCCTGGGACACTGGTGGTGGAAGTGACTGTGGCTGGAGGTGGCTTCCCAAACTGGAACACAGGCCCTGAGGTGGCAAAGCTGGTTTCTGTGCTGGGAGCAGAGCTGGCGAGGCCCCCGAACAGGAAGGGCTGTGTTGTGCTGGTGGAGGTGGCAGCGGTGACAGTCACGCTGGGGGCAGGGCCAGTGGAAGCAGGCAGGTTCAGTCCAAAGCTGAAGACAGGTTTAATGGTGGCATCTGTGGAGGAACTCTGGGTGGTGGCAGTTGTAGCAGCAGTGGTGAAGATGACATTGGGAAGACCTGTGAATCCTGCCAGAGTAGCTGTGGAGGCAGTTGGTGGCTCTGGAGCTGGCTGTGCTGCAGGTTTGAAGGTGAAAGGAGAGACTTTCGCTGGAGATGAAGCTGCAGTGATGCTGCCAAAGATGGGCTTGAATATGGAGGATGTGGAGGACGTTGAGGCAGAGCCTGAGCTTGCAGACACGGTGGCTATGGTGGAAGTGACAGCCGTGCAGACTGCTGCATTCTCACTCTTCGGCACAGCACCAAAGATGGGTTTGAAGATGGGGCTTGTGGTGGGCATGGCAGTGGGTGGAGTGGGCACAGCAGTGGCTGTGGTGGGCACAGCAGTGGAGGCAGAGAGTGCAGCAGTGGCCACGGTGGGCATGGCAGTGGCTGCAGTCACTGCTGGCTGGCTGGCTGGAGGGTTGTTCAGCACCCCAAACAAGATGCTTGGCTTTGGGAAGGAGGGAGGCTTGCTGGGGGTCTGGCCCAGCTCAGTGAACACAGGAGAGGCCAGGCTGCTGGGGGATTGCACTGCCAGGGCAGGGGGAGCACTGGGGGCAGGTGTGCTCAATATAGGCAAAGGCTTGGTGTCAGCAGAGATGGCAGGCAGAGAGCTCGATTCCAATGACACAGCAGGAGCAGGTGGCTGTGCAGCTGATGGAGGTGGTTGGGATGCTGCCGCAGTTCCAGTGGAGTCTGGAAAGGGGAGAGAGCTTATTTACAGACAAGGGGCACCTTCAGAAGCCCACCCTTCTGCCAGGTATCCACCCACTGCTGCAAAAGCTCATGGAGCTCCCGTCACACCCAGCTCTCCAGAGTTACCATAGCCTCCAGCAGGACCAGGTTTCAGCATCCCCAAAGGTGTCCCCTCAAGCTCTGCCTGCTAGCTCTGCTGCCAGCAGAGCATTTGAACAGAGGTTTTTGTCAGCTGCCTCACACAGAGGCAACAAGGAGTTCCTGCTGCACCTGCCTGACTCTGCTGGCATTTCACTGTGCCAACTTTTCTCTGCCTCCTCACCTGGTGCTGTGGATACAGCCTGGCTGCTCTGCATCTTCTTCAGGCTGTCTAGGACTGAGGAGCTGGCTGGGGCAGGAGCTGTGGAGACAGGCATAGGCCCAGGGGAGGTCACAGCAAACACCAGCGGCTTGGACACAGGCATCATTTCTGCAGTGGTGCTGGGGACTGCATCTACAGGGAAACAGCAAGATATCAGGATCCACAACTGACTATGAGGAACAAATCCTTAGCAGATCTTCCTAGCAGGCAGGGGTACTGCACCTGCACACTACAGCCCTGGGCAACCTCACCCAGCATCACAAGGCATGAGACCTCCTCAGCTGGAAGACATTAAGAGCACCCCCAGACCCAAGCTTGTTCCTAGCCCTCCACATTCCCAGCCCATCCTTACCAGCCTTATCCTCCAAGACACTGTTGAACCACTGCAGCACTGCCTTCTTCTCTGCATCCAGGTCCTCTGAGGTGATGGAGTAGCCCAGCTGAGGCGGTGGGGGCTGCCAAGAGAGAGCAGCAGCATCTTAGCTCCTTCCCAGGGAAGCGGGCAGAGCCTCTTTGAAGGTGTGCTGGTGACTGGCTGTGGCAGCCCTGTGAAGCAGGCGGTCCCTGCCGCAGCTACTGCGGAGCTCTGGTCCCCAACTCTGGTGGGCCTCCAGCGAGGGCACAGCAGGCCTTCCCCAGGCCATTACCTGGTCCGGCAGCAGGCAGCACAACCACGTACAGCCCACCAGACACTGGGGCTGGGGAGAGCGTCACTTCCCACTCGGCCAAGGATGGGGCCTCCTTCCTGAGGGCAGGCAGGTCAGTGTGCCCCCAGCCCTGCAGAAATTGCAGTGAGCACACTCTATTGCCAGAGCGGGGCCAACAGGGCTGCAAGACAGAGACGTACCAGCACCAGCTGGTCCCCACGGAGAGACGACAGCAAAGGGATCTTCCGCTTGCGCTTCCCACTGCTCCCTGACACAGATGGCGGGCTCAGGGAATTCTGCTTCTTCCACACTGGTGACTCCACCACTATAGAAAAAGACAAGTCAGGCTGAGCTCTGGGCAGAGAGGTGTTTGGTTGTAGTGACGGGGCTGTCCTTTCTGACCCCACTCTGGGTGGCCCCACTCAGAGCGCAGGGCCAAGGGCAGGGCCAGTTTGAAGCTGAGAACAAGGTTGCGTTGCCCTGGAAGAGCAGCTTCACATCCAGGAGGCCTGTGACATAAGGTTGGTGGGGCTCTGTGGGGCAGTGGCCCCTTCCTAGCTCCATGGATGGAGTCAACACAGTCCCTACACAAACCACATGCCACAGCTGGCACTGTATCATGGGGCCCATCTGCCATGGGTACAGAGGATTTCCTCTCCATTTTAGCTGAGGAAGCACTGGAATAAGCTCAGACTGGAATTTGGTCAGAATGCTACTTGTGCCACAGCAGGTTGTGGATCAAGGCTGACACCTGACCCATGCTGGGTTGCGAGCTAGAGTTCCCCCTTGCAAGCCAGCTCTCAGGCATCTGCTAGCACCCCAACACTTTTAGCATCTCCTTATCACTTGGAAGTCCCACTAGGGCAGTCACTGAGGCCAGCAGAAATGCCACTGCCTTGGAAGCAGCACATGCCAAATTTCCAGGTGACCCCCCAAGCCAATCCCTCAGCAGACCTCAGCTGCCTCCTGTCCTGCTCTGTTGCTTGCACCATGACCTGGGTGCAGTGTTAGGGTACATCCACACTTACCTTTTTCTGTCTGCAACTCCTTGTCTGATTTCACTGGGGTGGAAGTGTTGGAATGATGTGACTCTTCTTCCCTGTGTAAGCAGGAGAGACAGTTAGGGTCAACCCTGGGCTCAGCCCTGTCCTCAGGGAGCAGGATGAGACTGAATAAGCTGAAGACTCGCATGAGTAACTCTGGTGTGTTTACTTGCCTCCTGCAAACAGATCTCAAGACAAAAGCTCTGCCCAGCTCCAGGCAGAGGAGCTGCTTCCTGCTCCAGACTCAGTTTGGCTAAGCCTGTGCACCCTCCATGAGTCAGCCTCAGGAGGGTAGCTGGGGGTCTCAGATGGGAGTCACTGCCCCTCACAGGTTGGGCCCATCCAGATGGCTGTGTCCAGATGGCAGTTTTAGTTCTGACATAAGCTCAGACTCTTCTGACTTGGGAAAGAGGAGAACACAGGCTGCGCTCCAAGGCACTAAAATACACATCACGGGATTTGACTTTGAGATGGCAAAAATCAGGGCCTGTCTCTTCCCAATGATCCAGCAATCCAGGCCATGCCAATGCTACCAGGCACCATCACTACTGCGGCAACCTGTGCCCTTAAATCTCTGACCTGGCTTGGGAGTGGGCTAGGGGTGACACAGCTTGGACATGTCACGGCATGACAAGGTGACAGGAAGGCCAATTGACACAAGTGAGTCTCTACATCATTACCTCTAGGAGAGGGGCCTGGACTGTCTCAGCTCCAGTGGGAAGTGGGACTTGCATGCTAAGATGGCTGGGAAGGACTGCTTGCTTGCTGGCTGGCCATCAGCGAGCAGGCACTTGCCAGGTGACCGGCTGATTACCTGGCTTTCTTGAGAGGCCACTCTGGTGTCTGGGGGCGGGAGGACGCTGGGCTGGACAGAGGGGACACACTCACACCACTTCTCTTCCACAGCTGGAATGCAGAGAGATACCAGCAGTAACTTGGTATGGGTCTGGCTGAGAGCACAGCCCCCCGCCTCCCCCACATTAAGCCCCGTTGCCCAGGGCCATGGCCATTGAGCCCAAGGAGCTCAGAGCTTCTGCTTAACCACCACTTAAACTCCCCTCCATATTTTAGGGAGCACAAAGTCTGGCCACTGCAAGCTGAATCCACATGAGGAACAAGCAGCCTCCAGGGCCTTTACTGCCCTGGCTGAGAACAGGGAGGGAGAACACTGCTAGGCCAGCTCTTGCCTTTGTGTGACACAGGCGGCGGCCAACCAACTGCTTTGTACAGCCTCGTGTGTGGGGGCTGCCCTGACAGGAGCCAGCACCTCCTTGCCAGGAGTTCAAAGCAGATGGATCCCAATGCAAGGGTCAGACTCTCTGCAGCCCCAGTAAACCCCTCCCTCCCACTCCCTGGAACAAACCTTTCCCCACATAGGCAGAGCTCCAGTAGCCATGGCTATGTGTCCCTGGCACATCTGCAAGCCCAGCCAGGCCACGAGCAGTGCTCCATCAAAGTCAGCAGGTGGGACCTGGGTCAGAGTGGGAATGTACGCCACCCACACTGACTCCAGCTGAAGATGTCAGCACAGCAAAAACATTTTTTTCCCTTCACCTGATCTATTTAGTCTAGCAGACTGGCCAAGAAGGAGAGAGGGGAAAACATTCTTGTTCTTTGTTTGGTATAAAAGCAGTAGCACAGCTCAGCCTGGAACTCCTCCAAAAAACACATAATTGCTGCTTGGCCTATGGCCCACAGCCCACCTGATCCCCAGGGTGGTGAGACTACCACACTGAGCCACACTGGGTCCAGGCATCCAGCCACACCAGTGTCTCCTCACGAGCCCAGAGCTGGGATTACATGGGTCATCCCAAAAAAATGTCAAGCTATAGCGTCCCTACCTGTGTGAGGCCCCGGCTGGAGCTGTAGGAGCTGGCAATGGCATTGCGGATGGAGCTGGGGATCCCACCAGTGTAGGTGTTGTTGAGTGAGCTCATGGAGGAGGTGCGAGACCTCTTGTTGGAGCAGTCATCTGGGCAGTGTGAGACGAGGCCCCTCTTCAGAGAGCCTGGCCTGGAGGAGGATGAAGGTTTGATGAGCTCCTCACCATTCCTGCCCATTAGTCTCTTCCATGCAGGGCAGGTGGAGGAAGGCAATCCTGCTTAGAAACAACCCTCAGCAGCCCCACTGTCACAGGGTGACAGATTGAAGGTACAACCATAGCCTCTCTTGCTCTGCCCTGAAGCCAGGCTCTGCAAGCAAAATCCAAGTCCCCTTTTCCAGATTCCACAGGCACTTGTTCCCTCCCATCCCAGGAGTTGCTTTTGGCCCACTGGGCACTTACTTGGGTATGAGAGAAGCAGGCGCACCGTTGGCTACTAGTGGCTCAAATGCTGATTGCCCACTTCCGCTGCTGTCATGGCGTCTGTGGGAAGAGAGTGTGGAAGCCTCCTCCAGCCTGGGGAAAGGCAGGCTGAGCACCCAGAGAGAGATCAAACTTTGCTTTTTTCCTGGCACCCAATACCCAGAACAGAGCTTTCTTTCATCTACACCCTGTGGCAAATTTTCTCTCCTTGTAGGCCTGTCCTCACTGACTCTCATACCAAACACCCCGAGCTCCTCTAAATGCCTACTGAGCACAGTAGTTTGGTGTAAAAATAAATTTAAAAAATAAATTATTCACTTAAATCCATTACTCTAAGCCAAAATACTTCCAGGAACAAACTGCTGAGTCTTTCTGAACAGACCTGAGCTCTGAAACTCTCACCTCTGACCTCTTCCTAACCAGTGCTCTGGACAGTTCAAGTCAAAAACTAAATTGCTGTTCCCACTATGATTTCATGAGGATCTGAAGGGTCAAAATTACAAAAGACACTCTGCTGTAAAGTGGAACTGGAGGTGTAGGACAGCCCTGTCACTCGGCCAGGCACTCCCCTCCAGCCCAGAGCATGCTGACCCCAAGGCACAGGTGATCCCATACTCTCCAGCTGACACAGCTCCTTCCTGTCCACCGAGGACATGGAATTTTTTATCTACAAACATTGCTTGTGCTTCCCATACATTACTGCCTTCAAAGTTGGCTTTTGTGGTAGAGCTGTGTATTGGCACATCAAAAAAACAGTTTAAAGAAAAATACCCTGAACTGATCCTGTCTGTGCACCCATTCTGTTGTTGTCCTGATGGGCCCTTGTGGGGCTCAGATCCAATAAGCCAAGCATTCAGACATGGGAATTCAGTGCTAGAGGAGGATGGTGTGCCCTGCTTTACCCTGCTCTGCTCCCTGGGTCTCCTCCAGCAGCACCCCTGATGCAGGACAATGCCCCAGGCATCATCCAAGCAGCGTCTCAGCTCCCCACCCCAGCCCAGATGTAAGAGCATTCATGGATACAACTAGGGAGCACAAAGCAACTGTTGGAGCAAGTCCAGAAAAGAGATACAAATTTGATAAGGGGACTGGAGCACACTCCCTATGGAAACAGGCTGAGACATCAGGGGCTGTTCACCCTGAAGCAGAGAAGGTTGTGCGGAAATCCTAGCAGCCTTTCAGGATCTGAAAGAGCCTACAATGAATCTGGAGAAGGACTGCATCAAGAAGTGAAGAGATAGGACAATGGGGAAAGGCTTCAAATTGAAAGCAGGGTAATTTAGGTTGGATATACAGAATAAATTCTTCCCTCTGAGAGTGGTGAGGCTGTGGCACAGGCTGCCCAGAGAAACTGCGGCTGCCTCATCCCTCAAAGTGTTCAAGGCCAGGTTGGACAGGACTTAGAGGGGAGGGTGTCCCTGCCATGACAGGGGGTGGCACTGGATGAGCTTTAAGATCTCTTCCAACCCAAACCATCCTGTGATTCTAGAAAAAGCAGGAGGGTGGTTAGCA